>OX155953.1:2818745-3418745 GCA_944548615.1 Micropterix aruncella | reverse complement strand
ATACAAAAATATTATGTGAAGTGCCAAAGCTTTAAACTACTCTAATTACCAGTAGAAATACACATAACTTGCGTTGTTATTTTAAAATAACAGAGAATAACTGAGGTGCGTATGCCGTGAAATATAATAAATAAGTACCTATAGACGCTTCTTTGCTACCTTATACCTACTGCGTTTTCATAATCGTGAAAAATAACTATTTTCGTAAGAATACACAACAATTTCGTTCCAATTGCGTTCCTAAGTACTTCCTATACATTCAAGCATCTCGTGATATCTATTCTGCTCACATATTTTTTGATTTATACTTCAGTAAACATTACACCGAGGTCATACTATATGTTTTTTCGGTAGGTATAGTTAGCTAAGCTTATCTTATCCGAGGAGCACATGATTTCCACTAAACGGTTATGTGAAAGGTAGATAACTATAGATATTACATTTGTTCAAGTTTATATTTATATATTATTATATAGATAGTGTTAAATGATATCAAATTAATTAGAAAAATATGTTAGGGTCTGAGTCAAATAAGAACGAATGGAAAATTAATTTCGAGCAGGCATTTATTATAGATACCTACTACTTATACACGAATCAAATCAAATCAAATCAAGTCGCATTTATTGTCTTCAAAAACTTTTACATAGTTGTTTAGACACTTTATATAGCCGCTTATGTTAAAATAACTTTAAAATGTATACTAAATATTTCATTAGAGACTCACCACACAATTAAGTTATATTAGATATTTATCACTACAGTTAGTCATGAAATTATAATATTAAAATTAAATGGTATCTATACCCCTATGTAATTTATACAGCCTTTCTAGGGATAGTTTCCAAAAGTACGTCTCTCTAAATACCTAATATGCAGCGCGAACGTTGCGTTGCATGCTGTGTTGCGATAGATACTCGTTTCGTGCGCGATGCCATCCACATAGTGCCAATGTTTTGTTTTATTTATTTAAGTAATTGCATTGCAAAAGTTGCATTGCATGTTTCAAATTCAAATTTTAAATACTTTAGTGTCTCAAAATCATATTTACAAATACATAATACCAAAACCCAATCTAACTGGATCGCAGGAGACGTCCACACTAAGGTAGGCTCAGACACGTTTGCTTGAATACTCAAATCAAATCAAATAATTTATTGTCTTAAAAACTAATACATAGTTGTATAGACAGTTGTATTACATTTACATTTGGCCGTGATATGATTAAATTCTTCATTAATGATCGAATTCTTCTATTAATAATCAAAACATAAAAGGTTACTCGTAAGAATAAAGAAGGTATTATTGTGGAATTAAATCGATTCTCACCATTTAGTTTACCAGATAAAAAACACAGAGTAAAATATGTAGAAAGTAATAGAGATGTAAGATATAGAGAAGATATGTAGAAATTAACTCAATAAGTAGTGATTCTATTACATTGAATATAATGAATAATGTAATGAGAAAAAGAAGGTTATAATGAACATAATATTTTTTTTTAAAATACCGATAAAAATAAGTTTATTTTATTATAAAATGAATAAATGTAATGTCAAAATTAAAAAAAAAATGAGACGATTGTCAAAAAGTAAAATAAATGTCGTAGTGATACTGTCATGGAATTGAAAAATGTCATGGAACTAATTTAATATATTCAAGACTTCGATAATATATTTACAAATTTTAGACTCAATCGAGTAAGTATACCTACTAATAAAAAAAAAATAAAACTGTCAAATTCTATAGCAATATTTTTTTAAATCAAATAAAATCAATGAAAATTCAAACAAAATATAATTTCAATAATAAATAAAAATAAAATATATCCTTATTTGGTACAAATAAATGACCAATGACAATAATAATCTCTGCGCACGCCAATAATCAATGTATGTTATGTTAATAATATTAATATGTAATAATAATAATAGTAATAATATTAATAATGGTATGCTAGATTGGAATAAAAAGAAAGTCTGTCTTTTCTTCCCTCATTGGTCTAATCATTTTTCGCTAATTGTTTTGCCTTGTGAATTAATGACTGGTAGGTATATCTTAAATTTAAATAGTGACGGTGCCAAGTATAAGAAATATATCTTTGCATTAGTGCTATTAAGTTTTGGGAACCTTGTGATTCCA
This sequence comes from Micropterix aruncella, assembly GCA_944548615.1. Classification (NCBI taxonomy): domain Eukaryota; kingdom Metazoa; phylum Arthropoda; class Insecta; order Lepidoptera; family Micropterigidae; genus Micropterix; species Micropterix aruncella. Next base: position 3,416,603 of record OX155953.1, on the reverse strand, counting down.
TTTGTTATCAATTTTTCGGTAACGGTTGTTTGGTGGTGGAATTTGTTATGTTTATGATAATATGTTATTATCGTTTCAGCAAATGTTTGCCATACGCCAGGAACCGAAAAATCACGAAAAAGTTGCTCGGTGGTGTATCTCAAAGGTTTTCTGTTGATGATTCTTAACAGCGCTGTGTTGCGAATATCTGAAGTCTCAATTTCTAAATGGTTATTGCCTTCAGTGGGGTAACTAAGCCGGTGTAACCAATGCGGCGCACTGCAGGTCTCGCGTTAGTTCAGGAGCACAAAATGGAACTCCTGCAGCCTGCGATCGACATTCCATCGAACTCTATTAGAAAGCTAAGGAAGCCGAGAAAATGGTGTCTCAAATCTGATCAATGATTTTGCAGAATGCAAATGAAGACGATATCCATTCTAGAAATGTATTTGTACATATTTTTTTTGAATACGACTTCATCAAGTAGTTAGACATATAAATATGTCGATATGCAAAAAATGGTACATTCGTAAGAGTATTTGTTAGTATTAACAGTTTTGCACTTAGTAGTTATACTCAAAATAAAGTATATTTCTTATTTTTTTAAATTTATTTTTTATTTGTTGTGTGGGGTGTTTCTAACTACTTTATGAGCCTTGTAACACTGCGACAATTGCTGATCTATTATGTTCGCCACCTACTATAGTTCTGCGCTAAGCCTCGTATCATTTAAGAACCGCAACAGGCTTTTGGTGCCAGATTGTTTTACCTTCTCAGGTTGGAGGTAATGACCCCCCAGGTGGGTGAATATTTTACACATCAGCGGGCCACACTCGCACATGAGGTGCAGGGGAGTTTCCTCTGCCTCTTGGCAGAACCTGCACATTCTCGTGTCCCGGAGCTTGAGGTTGTGCATGTGTTTGTTCAGGCGACAGTGCCCCGTGAGCGCTCTCACCAGTATGCGTAAATTGTTCCTATTTCCTCGCCGACATTTTAAGGTGGAGTAACGTAATTCAGTAATTTAATTACTAGTATAACGTCTTATGGAAGTCATGGAAGCTATGCTCATGAAAGCTCAGCTGAGGTGGTGTGGGCATGTAGTGCGTATAAAAGACGACCGCCTCCCGAAAGCCGTGTTTTATGCCCGACTCTCAAAAGGCGCACGCAAAGTCATCGGTCAGCACCTACGCTATAAAGATGTCTTAAAAAGGCACCTAATCGCCAGTGGTATTCCACCTGAGAGCTGGGAGAGGGCTGCTCACAAACGCAGCGAGTGGCGCTCCGCGGTGACCACCAAAGTAAAAGAATTTGAGGAAGCCCGGCTTGAAAACCTCGACTCGAACCGCCAACAGCGCAAAACTCGTCCGAAGCCCGCTTATACATACACTTACAACACTGCGGTAAACTCTACTGTAGTCGTTGTAATCGGACCCTTATTAACAAACTGGGATTCACGAGTCACTTCCGCGCGCATCTTTCAAAGAAGTCCTCTCAACCAAGAGGTCGCCGTCGTCGGATCACGATGAGGAGGACATCATCATTCTAACGTCTTGTTTTAATATAGGAACAAATGTTTCAGACATGTTTTTAGGTGATCCCGCAATGCGCCTATATGAATACGGCGATTTATAATGTATCTACAAAATAAATATGAAATGTAGCTGGGTATATACAATAGTTTCATCATATTTGCCATAATGAATGTAAGTAAGTTTGAGGAGGGGCTGTTTGTTCAAGTTTGCAGTGGGGCCCATTTTTTCTGGGTACGCCACTGATTGCCTCTCAATATTCAACCTATATATTCCCTCCTAAAAAAATCCCTCTTAAGGCTATTTTTGGATAATAACTCAAATTTAGCAATAATTCAGAACCGGCGACCAACGAGACAAGTTTTAGAAAATAGCTTAATAATACCCATAGAAGGAAAACATCATTTGGACAAAGACATTACTCTTTCATTGCACCGAGATTTTACAATCTGATTAATATGGAAATAAAAATGAATTTGACATTTAGGGAATTCAAAAATAAATTAAAGAAATGGTTATCGAATCATGACAGACTAACCATACATCAAATGTTAGAAATAATAGTATAATAAAACTTAGGTGCACAAATTATTAACATATTTTTAAACATGTATGTTGAGTATATTTTAACATTGAACTAACTACCAAAAATTATTTGACTTTGACAATGAATTATACTTTTTTGACTAGGTATTTTTATATTAAATCCTATATTACTTAACATATATTAAATATTATTGACTGTTTCTTCCTTTTCTCACATATGACTTTATTTATATTATTTAATCGAATTTTATATTTTATTTATTGCCGATTATATAATGGAATTGCATTTTATTTATTATATTATCTTTTAATATTTTTTTATTATTTTTTTTCTTCTGAAGACCACATTTTAGGGCAATTTAGTGTTATTAGCTTTTTACTAAAACTTGTAAGCAACCAAGCAATCAAGCAAACTTGATTGTAATATTGGAGTCCTGTCCACCCTAGAACGGGCTAGTCCCAGTTGGGTGACAGAAACAAATAAGCAAAAGGTTAAGATTTTGCCATTCGGTCCCTGTTATTTATGTAAGCTAATACATGTTTTATAGTAATTAATTCTTAAATAAATAAAAAAAAAAATAAAAAAATAAATATTCTTTCCCATTAAGTACATATCCGCGCAGAAGAGACCTAAACTAACCTTCGCTTGCCTCGTCTTATAGAATAGAGTTAGGAAGCGGGTTGAGGAACCAGTGTTATATATCACGCGGGCGGTAGCGATTCGCGCGTCGCTGCGAGTGGCAATCTTTCACTTCTATTCTGCACCTTTGCTGAGAGCGAAGCGAAAGGATACCAGACCGCAAGCAAGAATTATGCCCTCCGCTCTTCCGTATATTACCACCTTTGCAGCGTTGAAAAATATGCAGATGATCCCTAAAGCACTGTTTTATGACATGCAGAAATAAAGTGCTGAGTTGAATTTCCAAAAAATTAATAAAGTCAATTAAACATGGCTTTTGGGAAACTGTGGAGTTGGATATACTATAAATTGGCTGCTAAATAAATCTATGAAAGACTGCGAGGCATTATTAAAATCTCTTGAATGAACATATTTCTATTTATATATATTATGCAAATTACGGCTAAATAGGTATATTGTATTGTATTGTAGTACATTCTTAATTAACTTCTAAATTATATAAAAAATGGCATTGCAAATTGTCATTTTCTTTGATAAATAGTTATCAAGGCACTTTTGCATATATAAATGCAATCGTCTATAAATTGTCGTCTGTATAACAAATTTCATCTTGACAATCGCATCGATATATTTCATGATAGTTTATGCTCCTTCAAAGCGTCCCTCTTTAAAATACTGTAATTCTGGTATTTTTTGTTTTTTATTTCCTTTTTTTATACGTAGTTTTTTAAAACATTCAACCATTGTTCATGCATTGTGCTAATTGTGTACTCATATAAAAAGGATATTGATGTAGTCATGTAACTGTAGTATATATATATGTCACTGTATGTATTGTCAATATTCTGTTTGGGTACCAAATAAAATAAAATAAAATAAAATAAATATATACTCGTATTGTCATATTATTATATTTTTAATTTTTTAATTATCATATTATGTGTATGTACCTACTTATTTATAATAATTTTTATTTATATATACTTTTAATATAAATTCATGTTACAGTTTATGCGATTATCGTATCTATGTAAGTATTATATTATTCATAAATAAATATTTGAACTAAAATAGGTACCTTCCGTTTAATTTGGTCTCTTAAAAATTTTTAAATTATAGAATAAAGTAACTACCTCCATACTTGTAATTATTAAATGTAAATATCATTGCAATATAAAGTTTAAAAAAAAAATAAAAAATAAAACAAAAACCTAATAGCGGATATATCATGCTCTTTCGGCAGGCAATATACGATTTCTTTTGGTACCACCTCGATACAGGTTATTCCTAGTGAGGTGGTAAACCACAAACTATCATTTCTGAATCTCTTTCCGAGTTAGGAAGTAAATTGGAAAACTGTTTATTATGAAATATTAGGCTAAGAGAATGTTTTTGTAATTAAATATACTTTTATGGAATTAAATAAATAAATAAATAAAAATAACTATTGGAGGTTATTCTTGTTGTTAAATGTGGAAAAAGCAAGCGTTTCGCGATATTTTCAATTCGTGTTAATGCATAAAGGAATCCGCAAGCAAGAACGCAGATGGGATAGATAAAAAGTTTATGAGGTATATAAGTAGGTACCTATACAAACTATCATACGTTTTTTTATGTGCCTTTGTGTACATAATCAAGAATTAAAAATCACAAAAACGAGCAAGCAAGCAAGCAAAACAGAAAGCGGATATACCGATTATTTAAGTAGGTCTCTTGATTTTTTATGAGGACTAGGTATTTATTTATATACGCATAACTTTTGCTATTATTTAGAAAACTTATTTTTTTTAAATCTTAATGATTTAATTTTTTTTTTTCGTTTTATTTAGGAAACAAACATTTACAATGTGTGCCTACCTGTAGCAAAATCAGCAAATTTAGCAAATCACAAGTAGGTATATTATGTATCCAAATGTTGAACAACTCAAAATTGCGCGAAATAATTAACATTAAATTTAAAGGGGAATTGCCTTTAGTTATATTATTAGGAATTATCAATTAAATTACATTAACCTTTGTCTGACGAGGTGATTTTTCGTAACTTAACTGACATGGTTAGGTCCAGCAGACTCCAATAATATTTTATTATTATTTGTTTAACTATTTTAAATTGTAGTTATACATTTTATTAATCCTGTTTATGGTTTACCACTAAATGACTTTTGCAAAGGAAAACCCCTCTCGAGTTTTAATTTAATATTTAAAAAAATATCTTAGTAAACATGCCAAATATAAAAGTATTTTATGAGGGGTGCAGTAATTTTTTTTTTTATAAATTTGGGAATATTATTTTCTAAAATAAATTTATATTTTCATTAAATATAAGAGTATTTCTATGTAATCAATATAGAAACTCCAGAGAAAATTAAAAAAATCGAAAAATGTAGTCATTTGAAATTGATATTTTTCTATAATATTTTTGTATCTGATTCCAGAATCTAAAATCTAATTGAAAGTATGTATGTATAGTTAAAAAAACACTTTAATAATAAATGAATTATATATATTTTATTTCTGTATTAATTTACATTCATTGTGCATTCAGTACATATGTATATTTTTTGAACATCCCAGGCAAATTGGTTTTTGACTCTCACGGCATGCGAACCTAGTTTTACCTTTAAATCGGCTAGGGCAGATGACACAGTACTTCCTGGAATTACTTGAATCCTCGTATACTCTAGGTGGTGCTGGAGGTAGATCTTTTCCAAAAATTCTACTTATGGTCATTTTCAATTCGCGTGGCAATCTGTCGTTATACACACGAAGTTTTAGTTGTGGCAGTACCAACGTTCAAGCCAAGCTTTTCGAAAAGTTACCTCTTGATATGTTTTCAGGATTCAATGAGCTTTGATACAGAACTTAAGCGTTCACACCACTTATATCTAAAGTTCGATAAAAAAATGTCATTGGTCATCGTCGCGTTCTGCGACTACAGGTATAGTTTGAGCATTTCTTGTCGACTTCGTCAACGCCTCCTTTTGTGTTATTGTAGTCTGCGATCATCAGGGGTTTGCCGGTTAGTGGATCAGTGTCTGAGCTATGGTGCATTGACGATATCATAATGATGGCTTTGTAACATGAGAAAGCATGGTGAAATCTTTCGTGAATCCATTCAACGACGTACCAACTTCTCGTTTCTTCGATGATTGAAACGGTATTTCTCTTTTATTTTTTTTCATCGTTCCTAGATAAGTGATTTACTTTTCCTTTAGCTTATTCATCAATTCTATAGAGCTAAACCAATTGTCAGCTGTGATATTTCTTTGTATAAATTATATTTCCGATAAATTAAAAAATAGCGATACGTATACTGACAGCGAAATAACATAACTACTGAGGTGGAGTCTGATAGGATCTATGGAAAAGTTATCATTATAACTGACCTTAGGTCTGACAGACTCCGCTCGCTCTCTCTGGAGCACAGTGTCGACGTCACAGTGGCGCAGACGCTACTGGCCGGAGCGGGAGGGTTAGTTGCGAAGCTAGCGAGCGAGACAGAATGATCAAAGAGCGCGTTCAAGAAATACAGGCATATACACAGGCACGGAGTCTGAGAGACTGCCACCACGTCAGTTAAAGGTTAAATAAAAATGTCGTTTCCTACTTTAGGTAATTTATGAAATCTATCAGGCGAGGAAAGTAAGTCGTGGGATTGAATGGGGGGGGGGGGGGGGGGGAGGTGGACTAAATATAAATAAATAAAAAAATCAATATTGGGATAGTTTATGGGTATCAAATGTACAGGTATAATAATATATAGATACCTACATATAATATAAATGTTATAAATTATAATAAGAATTATTAAACGCTGATAGTAAGTGTATAGGTAGGTACATATATAATTAAATATAATATAATATAATTAAATATTAAAATATAGCTATAGGATTAATAGGTATGTGATATAATTACCCAAAATAATACTTATTATATGTATAATTGAGTGTATACCTAAGATAATAGTTATACTACTAAGAAAATAATAATTAATCGAATACATAATTAAGTATTAACATAATATGCAGGTATTTTCATTAAGTAGGTACCTATTCAATTTTGAACAGAGCAAAAAATTAAGCAGCGCCACATTTGCAGTCAAAAAGAAACGCAAGTTCACAAAGAAACGCAATCGGGCCCAATGTCTGCTTACAGATACAGATGTGGAAGAGAAAACAGTCTAAGGGGGCTCGCGTAGGTACCTAAGAGTTTTATTTCTGTTTGAAAGGGGGTCGCGGTCTAAAAAAGATTGAAAAACACTGATGGGTGGTTTGAAAAATGCAAACATTAGGTAGGTTGACGAGCCATGACTAGAATAACTAAGCATTAATTTTATTAATATTTGCTATTTAATGTTGAATATTTTGATTTCGATTTCTTTTTTTTACTGAGTAAATTATTTTAATGTTATTAAATAGTGTTACCCTTAATATTTGTATCCTGAAAAACCAGCTCAAGTGTTATCTGGTGAATACCCCTAATTTGCAGCGTTTGTAGTTTTAAAACATAGTCTTTGCCTATTTTAAGTTTCAATTTGTATTTTATGTTTTTTGTATTTTTGTGTTTTGGCAGCTGCAAATAAATATTTCTAATGAATAATATTATTAATAGCCTTTAAAAAAGTAGAGTTCCTAATAAAATAAGTGAAATTTATTGTAGATAGTGGTAATTTGGATTTTACATTTTGAAGTACTACAAAATCTGCCATTAGAAATTGGTAGGTGAATATGATACCTACAATATGAAATATATATACCTAGATGTTAATGTTAAAATATTAAAAATAAGTTTTTTTCGATTAAAACTTAAGAATTTTACATTTCAAAATAAAGACGAGCAATACCTAATCAAAACAAAAAACACCTAAAACTTTAAACTAAATCAGTCTACAGTAAATAACTTTATTTCAAATTATCATATATAAATTATGCAGATGTAGGTAATAAGTACCTACCTCATAAAAATATCCAATATATCTACCTGCCCAGCTAATATTATTGTTAAAAGTTTGAAAAGGAAAACAATGTAGGTACATTACAAACAAATGTATATTTAAATAAATTTAATAAAACTGTAATAGAGAATTAAAATCAAAAACACAATTGAACCTACAAAACACAATCGTATTATTTATCAACGAAAACCCACAATAAACAATAAAAAAACATTATCTTTATTTGGTTCTGTATGCAACAAGTGTCAAATTCAATAATTTAATAAATACCTAGTTATCGTCAATTAGAAAATTTTTACGGCGCTACTGAATGTAAGTACCTACTATTTTGAGTTATCGGTAACCTCTTCGGGGTCACTATAAAAATAGGTAGAGTTATATCTCTTAAACTGTATTTTAAAACAGGGTTGCCATTTTTCATGAAGCATCTACATAGACATATAATTATTAATATTTATTTTTCTCAGTCTTATGATACGCAGATAAGTAGAAAGGAACTTTATATCCCTGACATTATAAATTTGGAAATCTGCAAATAAATATGATCAAAAATCTAATCAGAAATGCTGATGTTAAAATCTGAACAAAATTGCTGAAAATAAGTTATACCTACCTACTTGTTTTAATAATTTTGACAGAGATAATTCAATTTGAATAAAGTATGGTTTTGTGAATAATTTTGTACAATTTGCTAGCTAAATAATCATTTGGACTACTAAAGATGGACTGCGAAAGATGGTCAACTAAAGATGGGCTGGGCTGCGGTACTCTCTGTTATGCTACTATTTACAACGGAGCCTCTAATGATAATACGTAATGTACTGTAGTTTTAAAAAATGCGCATTTCTTTAAGTAAATAAATAAATAAAATAAATAAATTTAATAAAAGAGATGAAGAAGATTCTATACCTACCTATCTATATTTTATTTTGAGTCAAATAAAATGTAACCTCACAATATTTTATTACTACCTATATCTGTTTCATTTTTTAAAAAAATATTATTACCTACCTATTATTATTTTTACCTACCTACCTACGTACATATATTACCTATATATTTTGTTGTAATTAGGTACCTACTGAAATTAAATTTATTTGATTTTCGATTGATTTTATTTTGTTTCCATCAGTATTTCTATAGAATTCGATAGTTTTAAAATAATTTGTTATTTGTAGGTATACTTATTTGGATTTGTTATTAGATAATCGTATTTTTCAGTAGGTATTTTAAAATGGTTTAATTTCATTTTTCAGTATATTATTTTTTTCATTCAAATAAACGTATCTGAGCCTACCTTAGTGCGGACGTGTCGTGCGATCCAGTAGGGTTAGCTATTGCAATTGTTTTTGTATCTATGGTTTTTGAGACTGTAAAGTTTTTGATTTGATTTGATTGGACCTAGATGAAATAGGTAATTTTATATATTTACTATGACGTAATAAGTAGATACCCACACCTTTATCTTACAATCCTTAAAAATCTGCTTTAAAGAAAGTAAAACAAATCTGATGTATTTTGTTAAAAAAAACATGTGAAATTCTTAAACTTTGAAATTTATTTCGTTCTTAAAATAATATTCGTTTTAAAAATCTGTTATGATTTTTTATGAAAATAATGAATTTATGACCTATTTTGTATTTGTTTCTGTTTTAGGTTTCTAGCTATATAAAACAACCCTTGCGAGTGTCGTTATCTATCTAGGAACTTATTCTGTGTAAGCGAATATTGATTACGTTCGGTGACATTCTTTATCAATACGTCATAGCTCATATTGAGTTGTGGGGCGAGTAGGGGATGGTGGGGCAGGGGCGCGCGGGGGGGCGCAGCGGCGCGGCGCAGCTACAGTAGACAATCGTAAAAGAAATAACGTCACTTCTTTCGGCGGGCAGAGAGCGCGCAAGAAGGAAAAAAGGCGTGGCCGAGCGCGGTCGGCCAATGGGAGTGCGTTTCTCGGCGGTGGGTGGCCAATGGGCGCGCGCGCGGCGGCCGCGCCCCGCCTCCGCCGCCCCGCCGAGCACGCCGTGTTTATTTATTATTCGTGCGACCGTCGCGCGGGACGAACGCGTACCGAGAGAGCGCGCGCGCCGCGAGTGAACGCGAAACGGGAGTGCGAATCGGGAGTATTCCGCGCGCGCGCATGGAGTCTGTCGTGGACTCGATGTCTACAGCTAGTGAGCGCAGTGGTGGCTCTTCCGGGGGCTCTCCGAAGATGCAGGGCAAGCGCACCGGGTCCCCTGGCGGTATGCCCGAAGGCCCGCTCAGTCCGCCCGGGCTTCGACTGCCGCCCCATCTTTCCTCGCACCTGCCGCCGCCGCCCCTGGGCTTACTGGGCTCTCTCCAGATGATGCACCACGCTTCGCCCTTGGAGCTGATGGCCGCAGCTCACCACCACGGCCCGCCGCGCCCGTACGGCTCCCCGCCGCCGATATCCTCGTCGGATCCAGCAGCGAACGAATGCAAACTCGTCGACTACCGCGGCCAGAAAGTCGCCGCGTTCATCATCCAAGGCGACACCATGCTGTGCCTCCCGCAAGCCTTCGAGCTGTTCCTCAAGCACCTCGTCGGAGGGCTGCACACCGTCTACACCAAGCTCAAACGCCTCGACATAGTCCCGCTCGTCTGCAACGTAGAGCAAGTGCGCATCCTGCGCGGCCTCGGCGCCATTCAGCCCGGAGTCAACCGTTGCAAACTTCTCAGCTGCAAGGACTTCGACGTGCTCTACCGGGACTGCACCACCGCCAGGTACGTGTACGTCGCTTTCTTCTCATAATTCAATTTTAATACACAAAACCCTCCGCCACTTTTTAATTACATTTTCCTCCGCGCTGGCGCGTGAATTTTTAAATTCTCATTTTCGCGCGAAAAATTTACGATTCATGACTCCGCTGAATAAATTATTAGAGAGACGTGTCTCACCCTTTCGCTGTAAAATCACAGTAAGATCGACCCATTTATCACGCGATAAAAATGAATAATTTAAACAGAAATAGAAATATATTTACTGACCGAATTATGGTGTAACAGTGATAGTGAGCCCGATTGCGTTTTTTAATGAACTAAAATTTCAATTAGTTCATGGGAGCAAGATAGGCCAGTATGTTACAGCTGAATATGAAATGATTGATTCGTCACTTTTTCAGTACAAATTCAGATATATTTTTTAAATGTCCGGCGGGTAGTTTTGTGCCGGCAAAGCTAAGATCGTTCATTTTAAATTATGCTCTAACGCACTGCTCTGTTTCGTTCGCATGAACTATTTTCCGATATAAGTTCAAGAAGAAACGCATTCGAGCCAAATATGACGCTTCGTTTCTTATAATTCCCTGTTATTGTAACAGATTGTATTTTTTTTATTTTTTTCGTAAGTGTGTAATGTTAAATTAGTTGCCGTCATTATTGCGCTGGCTTATCTGCAATATAAAAATTAAATAATATCTAATAATAATAAAAAACGAAATTAGAAAATCAAAAATCACAATAAAAATTTCTTAATATATTAAAATGGCCTAAAACAACGTAAAGTTTTATAATTACCATTCATGAGCTCCCATTATTAGATACCTAAAACCGCAGTCAAATAAGATACGGAAAGTCTAAGTACTTAAACCGGACGCATCGTAACGTACCCACGTTTTATTTGCAATATAAAATATAAATTAAAACAGTTGCGTAAATTTTTCCGTCAGCTCTGTTTGCACGCGCGTCAACATGACGACAAGTGACATATTAATCAGAGATATATAGGGCTGTTATGGCATATTTGACGTCCGTATATAAATAACATAGTTTTCGCTATAGTCACTTAGATACTTATATTTAAAAAACCCGAAGTATCCGTCATAAAATATCTACCTGAAATCATCTTATAAAAAGTGCCGACCCGCCGGATTAACAGACCTGGAAACAAGTCAAATCGCATCACCGTCGATTATCCTCGGAGCGGAAAAGGATAACGTAAAAAAGTGGCATCAAACAAGGATGCTGTCTGTTTCTCAAATGTTTTAATTATCGTCATCGATAGAATAGAAATAGAAACAGAGTTAAATTTATTTTCCGAATTATGGTGTAATCCTGTACATTTATGGTAATAATGCGTGACATTACGCCTATCATAATTCCCTATTATTTTAACATATTGACAACTTATTTGCAAAGTTAATTAGGTATATCTACTTAATTGATGTTATCATTGTACTGGCTCACCTATAAATTCTGGCAAATGATATTAACTACATCGAAATGAAATTTAAAAGAAACAAAATAATAATAATCTTTCGATATTAAACCATCAAAATATAGTTAGGTATACATAGAAATGGCCTGTTTATAAATTATGTTTATAAATTACATAAAATTAAATAACAGAAATAAACAGGATTAAATCGGTACCGAACTTATAGGAGGAAAAATAAATAAACATAATTCACCAATAATATCAAAAGAAAAACAAAATCCGCAAATATAAAACAAAAAATGTAGGTATATTATTTAAAATTCGTAAGTTTTATAATATAATTATTAGTCAAAAATCATAAAATCAACAAAACATTGAGATAATAGATGTAAATTTGAAATAATACTTTTTTTAAATGCCATTATAAATAATCATCAACAAAATTCTTACAAAAAATACAGTGTTAACAAAATATTTTTTTGTTTTTTAAGATAATACTTTTAAACAGCGAATATTTTAGTTATTGGTAACAAATATGTATGAAAGTAGAATTATTTAAAAATCTAATTTAGGACATTTAAACATCACATCGCATAATCAAGATCAAATGCATAATGTCAAATGTTATACGAATGCACAGATAAAAGTCTATGATTTTATGAGATTAAAGTCTTTTCAAAAAATTATCTTCTATTCTATATCGTATGAAAAATACGCAGGGAAATAAAACAACTCAACTTGAAGATAGTTATTTTCAAACTTTGTGTTTTGAAACAGTTTAACATACCTACACACTAAGTGTTAAGTTCTTAATAAGTTGATGTAGCATTTAATTCTTAATGATTTTGGAATTTTGTCAAAATTCATCAATTTTTCAGTAGGTAAGTGATTTTTGGAATAAAGCTTACCTATATAGCTTGATCCTATCATTAAAAAAACCATTTTTGACCATTATTACCAAATTTCGTCCGTAGAATATGAAGTCTTTAAAATATGAAAAATATGAAGTAGATACTTAAATTAAGGTTTATATATGTTATTTTATTTGGTATTCAAACAAAATATTGACGATACCTAATACATACATTGTGACGATTTTATAAGGTTAAATGATTACATCATTATCCTTTTCTGAATGAGTACGTACCCGCCAAAACTATTAATTTATCTTTGAGAGAAAAAAAAGGGTAACTGTCAAAGAAAATAGGGTTGAATTTAAGAAAAATATCAAATATAAAGGAAATCAGGATTACCGTTACCTTAACCTTAGATATTGAAATTCTTGTAACTAATTTTTTATTGTGTTTTTTTATGATGAATAGTTATAAATATTATTCGCAGGCTGTCTTAGACTGAAAGACGACTTGGCTTATCAATGACTTATCTTTTAGATTAATGATTAATTTGTATCTACCTTGTTCATAATTATTCGATTTTTAAAAATAATGATTGAATTTGAATAACAATAGTTAAAACTCCCATAATAAAACATTAATTTTGTGATATTTTGCATGCCGCCGTATCTGATAGCCCTCTTTCGTTCACTTTTACATACTTAACTTATTTTTAAAATTATGTAACCTATGCACACGTTATTGTTTATTTGCCACACTTGCCTTAGTACCTACAAGTTTAGGCCTAGTTAGGCGGCGTTGATTAGGAGAAATACTCGGCTGCGCTCTCTATTTTTCTACTGTTTACAATGAAGCCTCTAATGCTGTTGTAATAACGTACTGTATTTAATAAATTGTGATTTTCTTTATAACAATTTAAAAAAAATAAAAATAATAGAAAACAGTGTAATAAGTAATAAATAAATAATAATAAAAGGTCTCTATGGAGGAGCATAAAGTTTCACGAAATCTATAGATATGATTTTCCAGATGAAACGTGTTGTATAGTATACAAGCGACATAATACGAGGAATGACTTTATTAAATCCAGTATTGTTTCTTGCTAAAGGAGATAGATAAGTCCGGGTAGCGAAGATTTCTATTTGCGACTTAAAAAATGTACTCAGTGTAAGAGGTATAAATTCCTTATTTAAATTTTCTATCGGAATACTAAGCCTGTCACCTGGCAGCGTTTACACCGTATGTAGGTACCTTAAATCCTTGGCATCATGTAAATATTACTTTCCTAACGAAGCAACCAACAAGGAGGGGAAGTATTGTGAACGCGCAAATTTTTTACTTCGAGATGAAGACTGAAATATCATTTTTGAGCCCCCCTGAGACGATTAAGACCATTTCCAGATATAAGTCTGTCTGTGTGTCTATGTGTGATCTTCCACGATAGCATCCAAACGCTTAGTCCGATTGAGCTGGAATTTAGCGTGCAGGCTTCATTTGGTCATGGCAAGAGTTGAAAAGGTTCTGGTTAAAATCGGTCCACCAGAGCCATACTATTTATATTTCAATATTAAAATACTGTACCTACTTATATACTTTAAATTTTGTACTCAGATGCCATGTTGGGCCGAAATCACTTTGAATTTTCGCCGGTCAGTATATTTGCGAAAACGATTGAATGGAACGTGTTTGATGCGTTGCATTCAGTATACTACTATCGGCTTTTGTCGCCGACTACTCAAAATCCTTGGCTACTTGCCGGGAAACTTGTGGTGACAAAACAGGTTTTTTTTTAATTTCTTGCCAACTCGCAAAATTATTGGTTATGCCGACTGTACCATATTTCGCTTGCATCTTTGTTTTATACGATTTAAAGCTCTGAATCTGCGCGATCTGTCATGACCCTTGTCTTTCTACCGATGGGTGGAGCTCATCTGTCATCCGGACTGGATCCGGCAAAGAGGTGTTATTGCCTTGCTTATTATTTTTCATAATTATAACAAGCATATACCTACAAGGCGCGTTTATTTTTATAAAATTTATCAAAATAATAACCGAGAAGTTTACTAACTTTGAATTTGCATTACCGTGATTTAGCGAGAAGTCCTCAACGAAGTGAAAATATTAAGAACGGTGTGTCAAAATGATACAAGAGAGATACAAATGATACACATGATAGGTACCTACTATGCAAAAGGGTTTTTTTGCGCAATAGATTATTATACCTTTTTTTGGTTTGACTACTTTGAGTATACTTAGATAGCTACATATATTTGTGTCACAAATAGATTTTTTATTATTGTACTCTAAAGGGTTAAGTATAATAGACAGATTTTTACTATTATACTAAACCCTTCGAGTAGCGGCATAATTTCATGACAGACCGCGGCAATTTATTGGAATTTCTTGCAATATCGCCGCGCACGACAAAAAGTATTATAACTATGGAACTACTATAGCAATCATAAAAATAATAACTGTGCAATGATTGTGTTGAAATTTTGTATTTAGAATATTGAAATCTCATTTTGTAAAACAATTAAATAATTATGAATAAATATGAGAAATTCGAAAAAGTGAAAAAAAATCGGCATTTCTAACTTGTACTTGCCTTACGGAAAAATACGGAACCCTATTTAGAAATTGTAAATACTATCGTGATATTTATTAGATTCTATATCAAATGTTATATTTCGTTTTGCTTATTTACATACAAACATATTTATATATTAGCTCATAACTACCAATAAAAAATTTGATGATTTCTCGAAAAAAAAAATGATTGTATTTGACAATGGCATTTTACCAGAAATATCCGCGAAATGACGCGCGAAATTATTCCAACGGCTGTTTATGTAACTGTGGTAAAAATAAGATATCTGGTATGGATTTTGGGAAGCGTTCGAATTAATATTAGGTACTGTGCGCTCCGGGAGCAAGCCGCGAATATTGGTCGTTACGTAGTCAACGGTGTTCTGATGTACAACCAAATTTGGTCGTTACGTAGCCGGAGGCTGTATTTTCTAAACAAATTATCCGACACCATTTTTATCACCATATTAATTAGTCGTACCTACTGGTGGGCTGATTAGAGCTGCTACATACAAACCGATTCGAACCAAGCGCTAGCGTTTCGAAAAGTTTTTATACGTTTCATCTAACTATTATTCTATCTTACTATTATACTAGTTTTCATGTTTGAAGTTGCTTATTTTTTAAAATAATACTACTTAAGACGTATCGTAACAAAATATAAAATAGCACAAAGATGTTTTCAGTCAAATCCGGTTGGCAGCCAGCAATGCCCTGCTTAATTGAATGCCATAATCCCGGTGTGTCAAAATGATTTATTTTGTCTTATCACAAAAAAAACAAACAAACTCCTAAAAACCTGAAGGCCACAACAGCTTCCCTAACATTTATTTATTTATTTTGTTTATTCGCTTATTACTAATCAACATTACAGTAAAACCAAGGCATTGGGAAGTACAATACAAGATATCACCGTAACTATACAAACAGAATGACACTTATAATATTAGCTATCATATAAGAATAAATAACTAATAGGGTTGGCGTTAAAAATATCGAGATCTGGTGCCATCGAGTGAATTTCATTTAAGCGCCGCAAAACACGCGCCAACAAGTTCAACCTCGTATGGTTAATGCGCGAGAACGGCTTCGCGAAAAGATGGTGCGATCGAGCACGAATATAATTATTTGGAATGATAAGATCCACCTTGGCTAGTAAGCTAGGGTTATCAGTTTTACCACGAATTAGATTGAAAACATAGGACATGGTCAGCATTTCCCTTCTGAGACAGTAAGAATTATAACCATCCTGTGATAAATGCAGTCCGATACAAAATGGATAATATCCGTACTGCTTAAAGTACAAAAATCTCAAACAAACACTTCTATACCTTTTCCAGCATGAGGGTATAAGTATCTTCATATCCAACAAATGAGAATTTAAATATATCAATAATCAATAGAAATATTCACCTATTAACATTGTAGTATAATCTACGGTTTTTAAAAAATAAAATGGACTTAATCAAGAGAGGTATGCCACACAACGCGCAGTTGTCAAAGGTTGACGTTTCACTCTAAACTAGCTCTAATTGTAATATTATACCCAAAAATAATTACTTAACATAAAGAAACACAACTGATCGGCATTGTCTTCTGACCGCCATTCCCTCACCTTTTAACCTATGTGGATATACTTGCATCATCATAAATAATAAATCTGACTCTGAATGCCACAGAAATCTATAATTTTCTAATAAGCTTTATTACATAACCCTAATGGAAGACTATTTTAGGAATATTTTTTGGTTTAGCGTAATTCGGTGTAAGTAGATCTATACTTTTGACAATCAACTAACTAAGTAATATGTATATTTTAATTGTATTCAAAATATATTACTTAAAAAAATAGAACATTACAACAACTGTTCAATGTACCTACACGATGGTCTTTTACTTGAAAACACAGGCTCTTGTTCATACCTTGAATACATCTCTATGCAAATTTAGACGAAACCTAAAAAAAAAAAAAAAATATATAATATTACAATTAAGTGATTCAGAAATGTTAAGTCTTTTTAAGTATATAGGAATTTAAAGTCTGTCTAATAGCCTTTATATCAATTCAAACCTTTTTAGTTTTCTTTTTAGAATGTTAACACAAGAAACACAAAACTAGCGATAAACTTAGACGGACGAATAATTTTTTGGAATGCAGTCAGATAGGTAACTTGTTTTATATCCTTAAGAGCCAATATAATCATATCCCTAACTGATATGGAATATCAAGGATCAACAGTTAAAATTATTTCTGTAATACATATTGCTTTTCAGAATAAAATCCTATTTCTGGATTTATTCGAGCCGCTGTATGTCGTATATTTAAATTATAATAGGAGTTGCTAAAAATAAACGTTGAAATGGCAACCGCCGTAGGTACCTTTTCTTATGTAGACCTTTTCTTATTTTCTTTCATAGGATGACTTATTATGTTAGATATAATCGATATTTGATTCTAAGGTCTATATATAAAATATCTACACATACGCTAAAAAAAAGGCAAATTATTTTAAGTAGGTACGTACATTGCTTAAAACAGCCACGAAAATGATTGATTTTATTTTCTTAACATTATTTAGAATAAAAGAAGCAATAAGAATAGAAATGTAGAATAAAAAGCAGAATAGAAAGAAGTAGAATAGAAATGTAGAAGCAATAAGAATAAAAATAATTACTCACCAAATAGTGAGTAATTATCAGAAATAATGTTACAATGGTGAGTCTGAAAGTGAATGCCACAGAAAAAAACTAAACTTTCTAATAATGTTGATTACATAACTCTCAATCATATTTATTATATACCTAGACGGGATCATAACTGCCTGTCTACAATACTCAATAAGATAGATTTTTTTTAAATTTTCAAGATTAAAAAAAAAGAGGTTTTAATTATCAGTGTTTTAAATTATATATCTATGGAAAAGAACTTTGTTGCAAGCTGTCATTTAAAACATGCATGCATTGTTTTTTACGAAAGTGGAGAAATCTAAACAAAGACCTGTGATAGTTTCTTCATGCGAAGGATTTGAAGGGAGCAGATATCTTTGAAGAGCTGAAAAAGATTTTGCGTAGAAGTTCTATCTCCTACGCCACAGTCTAGAACTGGGTGGCTGAGTTTAGACGTGTCCAAGATGACCCCGACCCAGACGTCCAAAAAGCGTCACGACTCCAGAAATGATCTCCAAATTTCACGATATGGTCTTGGATCATAAAGGATTGAAATTATATAAGATAGCTGACAGTGTAGGCATCTTTAATGACCGGGTACTACGTAATATCCTGAGTGAAGAATTGCATATGAAAAAGCTATCCGCCTGTTGTGTGCCGCGTTTGCATACTCTCGATTAAAAAATAATTTCAATGCAAAACTCTTAACATTGTTTGGGCCGTTTTAAGAGTAATAGAGCGTTTTGCAGTGATTTGTAACAATATATGAAACATGGACCGGGTCCATGACTATCCAAAATTTAATCAAAGCAGTAGACTGAATCTGGTCGTTCGGCGAAAGATAGAGCTGTGAAATCAGCTGGGAAAGTTTTGGAATCCGTATTTTGGGATGCAAAGGGGATTTGGAAGATTTGAGATTATATTCCGCAATGTAAGTTATCGCCTGTAGTCATCTACTAGTGGTGAATACTTCGCTATCTGTTAGATATGCTACACTAATGTAATCAGCAAATAAGGTCAGGTAAAGCTCAAAAAAAAAATACAACAAGACAACGCAAAGGCTGTCTTGGTTGAAGCTATTTGTATTTGTCTCAGCAATACCTATATTATCTACTTATTATCGGTAAGGATGTGGAAATTTGATATGCAAAATTTAATATAAACACATTAAAAATAAATTATTTAAATTTCTATCGTTTTAAATTCGACGCTGTCCCCGCAAGTTTGCACAGTGGCACACGTTACAACTGCCCATTTGCGCGGTATATAAGACCACAGTTTCAAAATGGCGGAATTCCAAAATGGCAGGAAAGACCGCTGTCTTTCTCCTATGGAGTCGCGGGTGGTCCGCGCGCGCCGCTAGTAGATAGCGCTAGTGACATTCCGGGCGTTCGATCGGCCGGAACAAACGTCACTTTGACAGGTCGCCGCCGTTCGGACAAGCGTCAGATTGACAGTTCACCAATCGGACACTGTCCAACTCTGTACCAATATAAAATAATATGACTCACAATGTAGATACACTGATTTTAATATAATATAGGACATGATATTTTTACATCGTATAGTCATTAAAAAATTGTCATATTTTGATGATCATATGTCAGACCTCGCACATTTTTGACCTTTTATTGTTATTTGTGTAGAATCACGGTCCGGATCGTTCTGTCTATTTTCCGATGGATCAATTTTTTTTGTTTTCTTGTAATTATCATTGCTGTGTCATATCGTAGGCACGAGTTGATGATTTTATCCGGTGATACCTCTTAGGTACTTAGTAGTGATTCCTGGCAAACAACTTAACTCATTGATATTTTAAATTTTTAGTACGGAACACTTTTTTTATAATTTTGTTTCATTCACCTAATCATTAAAGGTGATTGAAATTAAATCACATTCAAATTTATCGGGATCCCGGGATTTCACTCACTAGACTAGTAAAATGCGCACGCGGAGTTGCTGATATGTTCTTTTTTATTATTAAGATTATGAGTTGCCATTATTGTGGCCTCGTCGCTCAGCGACTGCGCTTGAAATTCGCACTGCTTCAATTGCCGCGCGGCGTTTTGATGGGCGGACGCAGTTGTCAGTCCGCAACATGACACCAGATTGGATAAGCAGCACCACTGACTGGTAATCAGGGTTGGATGTACCTGAGTGCCACCACAACCCACTAATTAATAAGTCCGAGCGCACGGCCCGCAATCCTCATTTTGAAATTCGGAATCGCCAGCATTTCCCATTGCATTGCGAGTTGATTGCCTCTCTCGGGGGCAGAAATTGTAATTATAACGTTGAAGAGTCACTACGCAAAAGAAAAAATCGTGATATGGGATTTATTCGACTGGTACCGTCGATAAAGCTAAATCCAGCTAATACCGCGAATATTGGCATCCTTAAAGTGAGTAAATCAGTACGACCAAATATCCAGCTTTTGATATAAAATTGTGGGAAAAACTAAAATATATATTATATTTCGAAAAATAGTATAAAAAGCGTTGAGCACGATATATATACGCTATTTAGCGCTAAATGGCGCAGCGCGTTCAAAATTATAAAAAAAATACGTGTGGCACTCAGGGACTGTCGCCGTAAAGCTATTGCATAGCATTTTTAACAACTTATGCAATTATAATTATTTATTTATTTTATTTTTTCTGATATCAGATCACTGCGCTCTATCGGAAAACGTTGAAATTATTCCGAAAATTTGCGGCTACGGTAGCAAATGATTCGAAATAATTTAACCGTCTTCCGATAGAGCGCCGCGCATGTTTTTTTTATTCGATAAAGCAAAAAAAACGGTTTATTCGAAAAAAAATCGTAGATAAAAAGATAGATAATTAAATTATCTTTAAAATGGTGCAGGTTTCATATTAATACGCCAGATAGTATTTGCGTAGTAGTCGTTTTTGTGTTCGGTTAGACCTAATTTCACAAATTAATTACACTATGTAATATAAACAAAATGTGAAATATTCAAAGCTAAGAATATTAGGAAAATGTTCTTGTTTAACATATATTTTTTTCGAATCGTAAGCAGTACTCCTTTAGACGTAATTATCAGTTTTAGATCATTCATTTTCGTTAAGAAATTTCTTCATTCGGTCGCCGCGCTGGCCTAGGCCCGCGATAAAAGCTATGCAATAGCTTAAAAACACATTTTTTTAATCAAAAGTTGCTTAATTGCTCGTACTAACTTACCCTCTTCAAGGATGCAGGTTAATTAAAACACACCCTGTGCGCACCCAGTGGGTGGTCATCACATTAGGACCGCCACTCATTTTTAGTATCAATAGGCATATTTCAATATTCGTAAACTTTTAAACTTTTAAACTGAATGCTCTATGTTGTCCACATTATTTATTTTTATAATTAAATATAAAAATATTTTTTCTGTAATTTAACTGTCAATATTGGGCTCGATTGCGGTTCTTCGTGAACTAAAATCGGAAATTAGTCCGTGTGAACGAGACGGGGCAATACGCTAAAGCGGAGTGTAAGATGACCGGTTGTCACTTTTTCGCATTAAAACTGCCGCCAAGGTCAAATCTTACACCGCACGAAATATGCTCGAATTTATTCGGACGCGTATAAGTTCGACAGGTAGTATTTATCGACGATCGTTCGTTTCATATCCCACTCTAACGTATCGCTCTGTCTCGTTCGCTTGGACTAATTTTAGTTTTAGTTCACAAAGAAACGCAATCGGGCCCATTATGTCCGTAAATAGCGTGTTTAAAGCGTGAATACACATTATTATTAAGTTATTTTTTATTAGCACTAACCTACTTATTTAGTATTTTTGAAATATATAGTTATTTTGTATTTTTGAACTATATATTTCATTGATATATATATAGTTGAAAACTATATATATCAATAAAATATATAGTTTTTTGTTTCACTACTCAAATTGTTTTTTTTTTGCATTGCATTGCGATCAAAATTTTGATTTTAAAAGTTCTCAAAATAAACTTATTATGAAGTTAATATTTATTTGAATAAAGACGTGGCTCACGCTAATTATATTGAATGTTATATTAGGGGCTCTCTAGATGATCAAGCATGCTTGACAAGCATCGCGTCGCGGGCTGGGAGGAGATCGTAAACCGCAGGAAAAATGCTAATTTAAAAAAAAAATATTTGCCAAAAATGACTAATTGCGTAGTTTAAACCAGGGATTAACATTAATTAGACGCAATTGATTGATGGATGACGTGAGTCCCTGGTATAAACTACAAAATTAGGCATTTTTGGTAAATATTTAAAAAAAAGCATTTTTCCTGCGGTTTACGATCTCCGTCCAGGCAGCGACGCGATGCTTGTCAAGCATAATCGATTGTCTAGGGAGCCCCTTAGACCAAATTGATATTTTTTATATTTATTTAATATAATCAACAATATAGACACCAGAAAGTACCTATCTATTGCAGTTTAAAGCTTAGAAGTATTGAAAAATGACAAACAGTATTCCTAATGAGATGATCGAGATATACCCTAGATACCTATATGGATACGGGATTCTGGGATTCGTTTCGGCGGCTTGTTTCAATATCGAATAAATCACCACCAACAGGAAACCCCGAAAATCCCGGCCTTCCTCGCGTGTATTAGGTAATTCGGAAGTGGGATTTGATTTGATGCGCTGGTCCAATATCTGAGGGCAATAATTCAGGCCGCATCGCGAGTTTCCGGATAAACAGCTAAACGTGAAATAGTGGTGGGTAAGTAATGAAAGCGACGCTCGCGCCGTCCATCTTGCGGACAAGATCAAAATGGAGGACTCGAATGGCGGGAAAGGGCGCCATCTGTCTTCGCGCGGCTCGTGGGTGGTCCGCGCTCGGCGGCGATAGATGGCGTTAGTGTCTTTGCGGGCGACGATTACATCATGAAATGGAGCTTCTTCTTCCTCTCGAGGCCCTTTCTCTTCGATATCTTTACCCGAGGGAGTTTATTGCCTTTATACAGTTTTGTTTTATGTTTTTTTTCGCTTGCCCTATCAGATTTTATGGTATCAATTTAGCCAGCATGTACCTATACTTGATGCACAACGAATAAAAAAAAAATGATGCGACACAATTCGGACTAACTTCTCTATGTATTCGCATGGTTTTAATTAAAAGAGAGTAAAAAACAAATCTCCAAACAACCAGTTTAGTATAAAGACACAAACACATGTTACACTCAACATTTCACAGAAAATCATTACCACAGTAAAGAAAGGTTGTTTGACCCCAAAGCTTTCCCGGCAAGTAGTCAAGGACTTATGGAAGAATATTGACCTTGATGTCCTTTCGGAAAGGAGGTTTTACACAACTGCAGGTACGGCAGCGGCAATACAGAGCTTTTAGGTCAGTTTGGTAGTTCGTATGTAAATATTATTAAAGTAGTTTAAATAGGAGATATTCCACCGAAATTTCTTAATGTGACTTCGGCCCAACAAGGCATATGTGTACCAATTTAAAGTCGAATATTTTGCTATTTAAATATGACTAGTGCGCCCCCTGGTGGACCGATTTCAACCACCTTTTTAACTCTTGTCATGACCACCTGATGCCTGCATGCCAAATTTCAGCTCAATGGATTAAGCGTTTCGACGGTATAATTTAAGAATACACACAGGCATACTGACAGACTTCCGTCTGGAAATGATCTCAATCGTCTCAGGGGTTCCCAAAATAGATGTTTCCGTTATTAAAAAAAACTGCGTTGACAATATTTTCCTTACTCTATAGTTAGTGGGCCGGAAAGTGAAGAACAGTTGAAACAATTTAAGAAAATCGAATGTGTAGTTGATGTTGGCTCTGCCCAAGTGAAGATTTACACTGAACAATATTTTCCTTTACTAATTTATTATCTTATGACACAAATAACTTTTGGGACAGTAAAATACAGATGTAATTTTCCCGCAAATAAAGAGCAACAAGTCGGATGGGGTGTCGTTGGGCCGGGGCTGGAGTCGTCTCGAGATTTGTCCCGGCAAACGCACAGAAGTCGGCGGCAACAAGCGACCCGTTCCGTTTCCCGCCCCAGGAAACGGGAAAAAAATGTGTCGAGGGTGGGGAAAATGGAGGGAAACCCGGACGCGACGGGGGAATCCCGGAAACGTTCTGTCTGTGCGTCTGTCTGTGAGATGTCTATTTGCGGGCGTGCAGCCGCTTCTATCAATTGCCGGCTGGATTCAGGGACTGCCTCAATCGGGGGGAGCAGGGGCGCCACAAATAAATTGAGCAGCATAGTCTTTTCGTCGTCATTCCACGTTTTAAAAATTGTAACAATTCTATCTGTTTTTACTTTTTCCGCCCACCAAACAACAAGAAAGGAATGTATTGTAAACGCGCCAAGTTTTTTCGACATGAAGCCGGAAATATCCATTTTGAGAGCCCCTGAGACCATTAAGACCATTTCCAGATGGAAGTCTGTCTGTGTGTCTGTCTGTATTGTTCCTCGATATCTAATTCGGATGAAATTTAACATTTACGTATTTATTTATTTCTAGCTGACCCGGCGAACTTCGTACCGCCTAACAGTCAACGAATGTCGTGTTACAGATTAGCAGAACTTAATTTATGATTTTATAGTAGTAATACAATAAATACAAAATAAATATTAAGTTCACTACTTTATTAAGATAATAACACAAAAAGAAATATAAAAGTACAAAAATTAAGTATATCAATCGCGTGTCAGCAAGACATGATTGAATTAAACTATTTACATATTGTGCAGCATGAGATGCACTCAGTTTAATTCTCTTCATTGAAGCACTTTGTGATATACGACAATTTTAGTTTTTTTTTGAGGCGCAAGAACAAATAAAGCGGATGATTTGCCGACACGTGAACATGCCACGTACAATTGTCCATGAGAAAAACACGGATTTACATTTTGTATGGGAAAATGTTTTTTTCTTATTTTAATTTTTCGATAATTTTCCAATTTTTGTTTTTAATAGTTATTCTGCTATTCGGGACGGAGACAAATACAACAAATCAAAAACTATAAAAATCGGTCCAGCCGTTCTCGAGTTATAAGTGTTCGAACAAACCCGACTTTGTTTTAGACTAGATTATTTCACACACATTCAAAATACTATGTTATTAAGATTAAAATCTACCTTGCTGGAGTTATGCCCGTACTAAGGTAGACTTATATGTATTCTTTTAACCTTTTTTTTTAGTTGGTAAGTGTATCATAATGTAGCATTGCTTTAATGTGGTAGCTCTATATTTACACAAATATTACATATACTTAGCATATTGCAGGCATTGTTTTGTCATGGCAAGAATTGAAAAGTCTGTGGTTGAAATTGATCCACCAGGGGGCGCAGCAGACATATTTCAGTGTCGATATATTGGACTTACAGACTTGATATTTGGTACACAGATGCCTTGTTGGGCCAAAATTTTCGCAGGTTTTGCAACTTGCTTGGTCTAAATGAACTAATTCTCTATTTTTAATATCTGTGAGATACCCAGTGATCGAGTGTCTTTGCATTTTAAGGAACGTCATGCTCTCTTACCTACGTGCTAATGTCTCCGAACATATTCTAGCAAGACTACACATTGTGGTGGTTGTTCACTATTTATCTTTATAAACCATAATTGTAAGAGCCAATTAAGGTCGCTAATTCTGATTTCGTTTAATCTAATTCTGTTTAATATTGGGACATCACTATTCGAGGGTAGGGAACAGAGTATCTAACGAGAAATACGGTCTCACCATTTGTCGTCGTTTTTCTCTAGAGCGTGGGCACGGTATTCCCGGAAGCCTCCACTTTCACTGTTTACTATTTGTCGTCGACGATTGTTAGCCCAAATCAATTAACAGGTTTTACTGGGAAATATTCTGAAACTATAGTGGTTTGCAAGACGGATGTAGTCAGCAGATGTCAATTAATCACTATCTGTCAGTCACAAATATTAGTCAATGAATCACGGTAGGTACCTAGGTATAATTTTTATATTCAGTTGAAAAGGGGGAATAAGAATACCAGCTTCACTTACTCCTAATAATATTATAAGTATATTTATTTATTTTATATAATGAAGTATACCACCTAAATTAAAGCCTAACTATTTAATTATCGATGATATGAATGGTTTCTCCTTTCACATAGAAAGACCGGCTTTTAGATGAATTTTATAATAACAACAAATAACTTCAATATCGACTTATTAAGCGTCTTCGATTACCGAGTAAGCACTGAAACAATAAAAAAAACTAAACTAACAAAATACGACAAAAATGCCTTCTGTGTTATTTAATAAATACGCTAAATAAGTAAATTGAAATGTGCAGCCCTGCCAATTGGAATTCGTCGCCCGTCTCGCTTGCCCCAATCGCCGTCTCTTTCTAGTTCCATTCACGAAAATGGTCGCGCAATCGTAATGCCGTCTGTGACTGTCTGTACGACTGTTTGGGCGGGCGTTTGAATGGATGCGCCGTGACGCCGCTCAGTCTGGGGCGGGCGGCTGGGGTGGCATCACGCCGCGGCCGCACAATCCGCTGATGACGTCACAAACTCGCACATCTTCTTCTTCCCTCAGATACATTTCCGCACGTGATTTAAAGAATAGTTTGACTTTGGATTTTGAGAAGCAGTCGCTTGAAACGATAAAGTTGTTCTATATCAAAAGTATATTTTTAATTGTTCACCAAAATATTGCAATTAGCTTAAAACACAGTCGTAAAATGATATATCAAATGCGCATAAATATCTCACATAATAATATCATTTGACTTTTCAGATGATCAATTCCCATATTTTGTATTTTACCATATTTAAATTCTGCAAACCAGCTACAAATAGCCAAAAGCTACAAACAGCTACAAATCGCCAAAAGCAGCTTAAAGCTGAGCACGGCTCTGGTGACCTGTTAAATTACACTGAACATCAGTGAGTTAAATGCACTGTAATGCAGCTACGCAATATTTAAAATTACGTCACAATGGAAAACAAATGACATTGAGGAGGGTGAATTACAACGGGCAAACCCGTCACCCCAGGGAGTTATAACGACGTCACATCTCTCCGTCTCACATAGAGCGAACATATGACTGGCTTAGTGGTCAACACAATCCACAGTCAAACTACCCCAACAGCGCGTCAGAGTCCAATGTCTCACCGCGAGACACTGGGCAAGTGCGCTCAGCGGGCCAACCTCGCGCTTTTACTACCAGATCACATGCTTGTGGGCGGCCTCTACCTAACATTATCGTAAATTCGGTTCGAATTCATCGCGGAACGTGGCGTCATTTGCCCGTCTGCGCATGCAATCGAGTGGCCATCGGGTGGTTGCAAGAGTGGGTGACATCAGGTCATAACCCACCCCCGCTGCTTAGGAAACGTGTACGAGCATTTCCAGGGCCCTTTAATTATTCGCCGGAGTGCAACGTCAATAAGCTGCTGCACGGTGCGCAAACCGCCCAGGCGCGCCAGAAAGATATCCTCCAGGGGAACTGATCCACCATGCCATGTCATGGTGGATCGATAAAAGGAAACAGCGTCCTTAGGGGGTTCGATCTTCTTCGATGTGGCTACTAGATAGGAGTTGAGCCGACCAGAAATTAAGGGCAGGTCTTAATGGCCCAACTGCACAGGAACCGTAAACTTTCATTAACTGGAAAAACAACTGACAGACGAAACAAAGTTTATCCTACGGCCAAAGAGTTTTATTTTCAAATTTTGTAATTATTTATAAAAATATTGTTCATATACCTACTATAAGTGGCCAGTTTTGGAAACTTTCTGTATGTCCTATAACTATACAATATCTTACTGGCAGTCGTCATCCGTGATGTGAGCTTCCACCGCATCAAAAACGCTTCCACCGCATTTGCTAGACGTATTCTAGCTAGGCGATGAGGCAATGATGACTGACGACAGCCGTCGTGCCGGCAGCTATCACCTAAGCTAGCGGCCGGCCAGCGCGGTGCTAACGAACCCTGATTGAGACGTGAGCGCCGCGTCCGTTTTTTCCTTCATCTATTGGCACGCGCAATTACGGACGCAATTTGTCTCGTCTCTTTTTTTATCTAGCCAGCGCGCCGCATTGTCCGGATCTATTTGCCCAACATTCTAGCGCTTTTGCCGTAACAGTTTTCAGAGTCAATGTCGCCTCGCTGCGCGCAAAAAGCGAGCGGTTCGGCGCGAGTCAGGTTTTTTCGAACCAATCTGTCGCGGACGCGGAGGTGGGCTCGGAAACGAACCAGTTTTTGCTCGGATAGGCTGTGGAACGTCTTGAAATAAAATGATTATTGATTCAAACGTAACCAAGATAAAGAAAGAAAGAGAGAGAGAGAGAGAGAGAGAGAGAGAGAGAGAGAGAGAGAGAGAGAGAGAGAGAGATGGGTGGACAGGAGGGAGTGGGAAGTTTCAACAATTTAAAATATACTTTGATTATATTATATTACCTACATCAGATTTTCTCTTACTCTTTGAGCGCACCGCTATTAGTTCTGCTAAGATTGTAAGACACACTATCAATCATATTAATAGTCAATATATAGCCAATAGTCCTTTATTCATCCAAAATTTAGTTGAATATATCATAATACTATCATGTTTATAACACATCAATAACTGCTTAGTACCAAATGAGTACTTTAAATAAGTTTATGGAAGAAAGAGAACTAGCCAATAAGTAAGATAGAGATTGAGGGTGTCAGGTAAAATTTTGCGACTGGGTTGTCGGTATTCTTTTGTTTTACGTTGGGGTTGTCTAAACAAGTTTATGGATGAAAGAGACACAGTAAACAAGCAAGGCAGAGATAGATACTAAGTGTATGGGTGGCAGGTAAGATTTTGAGCCTGGGCCGTTGCCATTCCTTCGTTTTACATTGGCGTTTTTGTGAGAGTTTTCTGTTTTCATGTGATATCGTTTTTACTTTCTGGCTATGATACTTCACTAGATTGATTTTTGCTTAACGTTTGGATTTCATTTGAACTGTTGATTTTACTATACAGGTTTAACTAATAAAGCATTCATCTTTAAAGATATAGCTAGTTCTTCATAATAAACCCTATTTAACAAGATTTAATAATAAGTTTATATCGCAAAATAATTCAGTTACACTAAACTTCCGATGTGTATAATTCTAATACGACATGAATTAATCAGTTCAACTTTCATATTAGTACTTCTGTAGTTACACAAAGACAGTTAATAATTTTGGTACACCTTTTATACCATAATGCCCGAGTCAATTAGAAACAAAATTCTACAAAATTCAAGTACTTACTTGTATATAACATAAGGTAATGACAAAAATAAAATAGATTAAAAAAAAACTCGGAATTATTGCAGTATAGGAACCTTTCTCAGAAATCGAAAAAATAAAGAAATACTATTAGATTCGATCATTGTAATGCTAAATGTGAAAGAAAAAAGCCTCGGACGCGTAAAATTTCGAAACCAAATTTATATACAAAAATAAAAAAAAAGTTTTTTTTTAACTCAGTTTATTACGGTTGTTTAAAAAAAAACTAATCTAGCCTACCGCCAAAGAGGTGTTTATGTATTATTTAAAATTAAAAAAAACTTAACCTACCAAAATGTATGGGTTTGGCGCCTTTTTGAATGCCGATATCTCGCTTATTTATTGAGACCGAATAAATATTATTGCAGACTCGGAATCAGTGCGGTGAATATAGTGCTGACATTAAAAAATCAACAATCTAGAAGAGGTTCCTATACTGCAATAATACCGTATTAAAGTCTGTATTCAGTTATTTTTTCTTTCTCTCTATTTTTTTATTCATCATTTCGATTCAGTATATCATCATTCCTATACGGATCCAAGCATACTAATATCCCATCATTATATTGTCACAATTCCCATAACTGTGAGAACACGACTAATTCGTCTTTGTCTCACACCGTGCTGTTGCTACTAATAATAAACCGGCTGCAGGTGAATTAAAATGGCAAATGAAAAGCAATCGCAGAAACATATCGAAGACCCGAAGTAAAAAATGCAAATTGCCGCGTTTTTTATCGCTCTCAATCTAGCGGTGCCGCCAAGGCACACAGTGGAGCTGCAAAGCAGGAAAAGTTTGCAGTTAAATTTATTATCTGTCATCTTGATTTATTTAATGTTATCCTGGCTAAATGGCCTGGTAAGAGTCCATATTTTTATGAGAAAAATAAAAGGAGATGATGAATTAAACATCAACGATTAATCTTAAAGTTAAAACGTATATATTCTTATCGTTGAAATATCGTTGAAAAACCATGAATTAAGACAAACGTCTCGAAAAGATAGGCATATAGCATCTAGACTCATTGTGAGATAAGGATAAATCAAAGAAGTTTCAATTAAAGCGTTGAATATATAGAGTATTAGATTGCTCAATGGTGTATTACGTTTTAGCAACTAGTATTTTACTACGAAACGCAACGTATAGATGTCACTCATAGTTCCAAAAATTAATTCATTTGCTCTTATGTTAGCAGCCCAATAGATGGCGTTTTAAACATGCTGTTACGATATCCTATCTCAAAATAAAATAATAATACAATAGGAAACAACTTTTTAAATCATAGCTTTTATTATTTTATTATAGATTATGTAAGTATGTCAATTTATAATTTGCCATATAGGATTCAATACGTAATAATTACGCGCTTTAAGGCGATATACTACCTGAGAAAATATCTGAACTGGGCGGACACGCGAAAAAATAGGCGGGGTCGCTTCTGTAGGGTTTGGGCCAGCGGGCTAACACTCAATATTCGATCGCAGCGCTGTCATAGTTAAACTGCCTCCGCAGTGGTGGTATAAGGATGTTAATGGTAAAGCATATTTGGCGGAACTGTCAGAGCGCTGTCACGTTTTAAATAATTGTAATCAATTTAGGGCCTAAATAAAAAAATTGGCTAAGCGCGTCGCTAGAGAATTAACCATTTAATATAATTAAATTAAAATAAAATACACTCACCGTTTCGATTGTAGGAGTAATCGCGCCTGAAAGTTTTCGAAATAAGATTGATGCCTGAATGTTCAAGGCAATGAGCAACTTTTTTGAGTCTAAGTTGGTTACTTATCTAAGGATTCGCTTAGAAACTCTTTTAAATTAGTGCTTGTATATTTCAAAAAAATCATGAAACAAAATTTCATCAGATATGGTCGTTCTCAGGTGTCATATTACCTTAAAGTTCAAATAGACTAATAGATGGAATTCTAATCTCCCCGTATTATTTCTGTTCTGTAATCAGCCTATATAAAAATGTATCAGATAACACTAATAATTCAATGTTATTATTGCTATAATTGATTAAATGATGGGTTTCCTATCATTTATAAAAATAATCATCATCAATGTTATTATAAATGGAAAATAAATTGCTAATATTTTCGCTGGACAATGCTATCAGCACCACCTGTTTGTCGACGGCGTAGAAGAGTTTCCATAACGGTTTATGTCATTGAGTAATCTAATACCCTATGTAATCATTGGTGTCACTTTTATATCTTTTATATTTCATTTTTACGCCATTTATATTTATCCCATTTTCGATTGTCAAAAAGATAATTGTAAAAACCCTTATTTACGGTACTTTTATCAACTTTACCTGTTGTGCCGATCTACTGTGCGCTAGGTAGCGGGAGCGCATTTTTCATTCATTTCATATACAAGTCAGTCGCGAGCGACTGTGATTAGCCCGGGCTCGTTGATATAATTACTCATTTCACGCCGTGTTTAATTGCTCTCGGTCATTACGGACAATGATAGGTTCGGCTGCAGGCGCAGCGTTGATATTTGAAGGATTTCCGAGGCTGTATTAGGACAATTACGAAAAATTTCTGTCCAACTTTGAACTCTGGTTCTACACAGCCCAGTGGCATAGTGGTTTGGTTGCCTGAGCTTACACTGTGTGTAAGTTCCGAGATCGATTCCCGACTGGGTCACCATTTTCCGTTGGGATCAAATTAACGGAATTGCATTTTGATTCTCTTGGTTAAGACACACACTTACACATATGTATGTAACACTCACATTACAAAATAAAGAGTAGAAACAAATAAATAAACGAACTCTTTTGAATCTTCCATCCGAGCTCCTAAAATCAAACCCTCGAGAAAATGACAATGAATACGGAAATACAATCAATTCTAAAATTCAGAAAAAGGAGCAAATCGATAAAAAGTGGTTTAATGCTAATAAATACGCTGTGACGCCGTAAGTTCGTAAACAATTTTGAAGTCGTTAATTCATAGGGTGAAAGAAGAATTTAAAATTTACCGAAACAGAGAAGTTTATGCAAAAATAATTTATTAAAGATAAGAAATATGAAATCACGGGGAAAACAGAGTACAGTTGCTCCGTAAATAACGAACTCCCTATTTACAATGATGGCTAAACAAGGACACAATTTCATAAAGACGCTACGCTATGCTTGATCATTCATGAAGCGTAATACAAATAAGACCAATGCTGGTTTGTGAAATGTCGTTCCGAATTTGCGTTTCTGGCATTGATATACGCACTCTGGAGCGGTCTGTCTGCCAAAACGCCGTCAGCCGTCAGTTGCCTAGCTAGAGTGTAGCCGTGTCCTTATCGATCGTATGAAGCGTCATTATCGACCATTATGTCCTTATATACCGTCTAAACTATACTTTTAAATTTGGGCATATAAAAAACACGTAGTACCAATATCACATATCACCACTTTAATGTGATACTGGCGTTTCCCCATTATAATGGGGTTACTGTTATAACATTAGGTGTAATGGCGTTATGTCTAATCCTAAATTTGACGATACGTGGCTTTCTTAAGTCAAACTAAAGTAATATGCAGATTGACGAGTCAAATAGTCTTATAGTCTTATAGTTATATAATAGTCAAATAGTCACAATACATAATAAGTCTAGCAAATTTCGTTTCACCATTACGACTAGTAAAATAGTTTTTCTTTGTCCACGATGCGTTTTTAAAATGACTGTCTCCCTTCCGTTCCGATCGATGCCACGCGACCTACATAATCCAGATATCAAAACAGCTGTAAGAGATTCACTCTCGTTGAGGGAGAGAGGGTGAGAGGGCTAGTGAGAGAGGAGGGCGACAAATATAGGGGTGTACTGCGTGCTATGAGATAAGCGCTTCGGTTTGGGTCGACGGCCTTACATACAAATCGTTGCCGATGAAAATTAAACAAGATTTTTATTCAGAGGTGACAGATGTAGATTTAATATAGGTAATTACCTACTACCCCGTGCAAACTTATTTGCACAAAACAAGTGTTTCACCGACTGAAATTGATTAATGGAAAACCTGCAACACGCGGAAATTTCTACAAATCGATGTAAATCAAATCTACAAATCGCTATCAATTCAAATTTACAAATCAATGATTTCTACAAATCAATATAAGTCAATTATTGAATTGACTGAGAAAATAGGACAAATTGCAACATAAACATAGGAGATCAGAAAAATTTCTTTATTTCTTTAATCTGTCGTTACCTACTCTAACCTATTGGTTAGAAAAAAGATATATTTGCAAAAATAATTCATTGACATCAATGGCATCAATGAAATAAAAAATGGAATCCTTGTATAATCTTGGTTATAATTATTTTGTTTCTATGAAATGTTAGGTAGACTTGTAGCAATATATTCTATAGATACTTATAGAAATGCATATCTCAACACCAGAAGTGCGAAGATGGCATTTCAATAAGTAATAACAATTTGCACTGCGGTTTAATAGCCGATTCTGCGCTTAGTAGCCGTATCAGTTACGCTTCAGCACTCAAGAGAAATGCGCTTGCTTTATCGTGTGTAAAAATACCAAACGGATATTTTGTGGTTGCTCCATTTGAGGTTCGATAAAAGATATTTAAT
This sequence comes from Micropterix aruncella, assembly GCA_944548615.1. Lineage (NCBI taxonomy): Eukaryota > Metazoa > Arthropoda > Insecta > Lepidoptera > Micropterigidae > Micropterix > Micropterix aruncella. Next base: position 3,382,811 of record OX155953.1, on the reverse strand, counting down.
ACTTATCATCTTGGCGCGTCACAGCGATTACTTAGACAGTTTCCCATGACGGAATAATTTACATATTTTTGATAAAGGTTTCAGTTTTGAAAAAATCTCTACCTATCAATATAAAACATTCGTATTGAAGCAGTTTCAAACCCTATAAAATATAAATTCATTTAAAAAAATGATGATTGCTAAAAAATACACTTTTTCTGAAATATATTTCTAATCTTTCCATTGAGCATAAAAACAAGTGCAGCCCAAGATGAAGATATTTAAATCTAAAATAGGCGTTTGCTGTTAAATGGACTTATCTAATATGAAAACCATATAAGCGAGAGTTACAATTTTTAATAATTAACTTGCGGTCCGGGTCTGTGACGTCACGATTAAGTGTTTTTTAGCAATTCGTCAGTTTTCTTGTTAAGGCGACATGAGACCTCAGAAAAATATCCGAAATGGGCGTACAAGCGAAAAAATGGGCTGGGTCAATTTTGTAGGGTTTAAACAATAAAAATCCAGCGTTGACGAAGTATCAAGCGCAGATTCTACGTCCGCTCGCGCCGGCTACTAGGCGCATACTAAATGCTCTATCGCAACGGTAGCACAGAATCTTTACGCAGTGGTGGTATAAGGGTGCTAATGGCAAAGCATATTTATCGTAACTCTCAGAGCGCTCTCACGTTTTAATTAATTGTAATTAGTTTATAGCCTAAATAAAAAATGTGGCTAAGTGCTGCCCTAGAGAATTAACCAGTCAATATAATGAAATTATAATAAAACACACTCACCGCTTACATTGTAGGAGTAAACGCGCATGAAAGTTTTCGAAGTCAGTTTAAAGCCTTAATGTCCAAGGCAATGAGCAACTTTTTTGAGTTTGAATTTTAAATTGGTTCCTTATCGAGGGATTCACTTAAAAACTTTTTAAAATTAATGCTTATATTTTTCAAAAAACTCATAAAACTAAAATTCTTCAGATATGGTCGTTCCCAGGTATCATTTCGCCTTAACGCGAAACTTATATTATAATGATAATACATATATCAATTGAAAGAGACTCGATGGACCCTTATTAAACGAATGCAGTGTAATTAATTTAAATTAATGTTCTCTCTGAAATTTGTATGTACACTTTTATTTGTCTCCTATAAATATGTTTCTGCTACTTACATTAACAATCACTGATTCAAGTGTGCGTGACATTAAATGAAAGTTAGTTACATAAAACACTCAAATATATCATAAACTACACTAAAAACAATAAACTTCAGACAATAAACATAAAAAATCTCGAATAATAAAAGTCGTTTCAATACGCATTCCAATTAGGAAAAAGTAGGCAGTCTCTCTTGTCAAATTAGTTAGTTTATTACATCAGTGGCGCCTCCTAAACAAACATCCCAATTATTTCACGGCAATAAACATGTTGAAAGTAACCTTTTACTGTTGCATAGTCATAAACATTATTGAATCGTATACTAGCAATTAATAAGGGAAAGAGAGAGACATACTTCTCGAATGCATTCTTTTGATCGGTTTGGGCCTCATATTCCTTTAGTTTAAATTGAATACATTCAAATTAGCACATTAAAATAAACGTACATTATGAAAGAATTAAAAAATATATATCTTATTTTCATCGAGTCGGAAATCATGACAATGTACTTACAAACCTAAAGTATTTCACATAATAGACCAAAGTATTTCATATTTAAATTTGTCTGCATTAGCCAAAAATATCGAGCAGTTAGGGTAGTGGCCTACAGAGGCGTTGTCATTGTGACTAATTTTACTGTATACTGGACAGTCACTCAAATATCGAAGATTGTATCATTGAATCGATAATACTCGCTATTATTGTATGAGAAAACATTGCACGACTATGTCACGCGTTTATCTTGATTAGTTTTTCTGAGAATAGGGAGGAAGTAGTGAGAAATGGATTGTTTGGCATTGTGGTTTGTGAGTCGACGAAGCAAGGTAGTGAAAAATAGTTAAATAGTGCGCAGACCGTCCAGGAGCGCTAGCCCTAAGGCCAGAGTCCTACCCGGGCTCTCGCTTCATGCGTGGAGGCCATCGGATGGGTGTTGACCCGTGAGTGTGACCGACCCTGAACAAATAGGTCTTCGTGGCCAACTCAGCAAGGGCCCATTAGCTCCCACCTTTACACAACAGATCAGTGTCTTCTGCGAATGATATTGTCGTGCCCACTAGTCTACTAAGATACTGTGAGTAAAATATATAAAATACGAATAAATAGCTGTGGTGCTGTTTAGCTTCCATTGAAGAAGAAGATGAAGAGGTGGAATGCCTAGTTCGCAATGCGATATACCCTCCCTAATGAGGATGAAACTCTAGTGCGGTTTCCGAGCAATCGGAGACGGCGCTCTAGGGAGGGGAGGAGAAATTGCCGCATAGCGAGACGTAGAAATGACGCCAGACAATGCCAGATCACGACATGCAAATGCAAGAGAAACTCTCTCGTTACCAAACCGACTGCGTGCACGTTTCCGCGGTGCCGAGTGGACGGCAAGAGCGCTGCCGTACCTATTTGACAGACTAAGAAATAATAAATATTCACGAACTGCACGAATTTTTATACGCTTTCCGCAATCACCCCTGATCTTTATCACAATAATATTGCATAGCGATTCAGCCTTTGAACAAGAACCAGGCTTCAAATAATTTTAGATATGTATAATAGCAATATCAGATAACATAACAGCATGAATAATTTTTAATTGCATTTTAATTCTTACTGAAAAATTCATTAAAATGCTGATTTATATATAATTCACCCTATACCTACTCAAGTTAAGCCGTAAATTCTCATATCATTTCCGGTATTTTTAGTGGTGTTATTTTTTTTAATGCAAAGTAAAATTTAGGGATTCAACTGATCACGATTACGATACGATTGATCGATGATTATTGGTGTTTTGCCAATTAATTGGAATTGTCTATAATTTCCCAGGTTATTTAACGATTACCGATTATTTAAGAAGAAAAAAAGAAATACGCTACAAATCACTGATAAATCCAAAGAAACCAGCTATGCTAATATATTAAGAATTTCTCAAGTTTCCTCCGAATTACTAGGAGTCATCTCGAGTGCTTGCAAAAAAAACATATTCGGGCGACAGAGGATCAGGAGCCTTGATCAAATTACTGTAGGGAACATCGCTCAAGACTAAACAGAGTTTTATTTACGAGAAGCTCTGGCCTACGACAATATTAACGAAATTGTAGCCATTATACGAATTTCAATAAATTTGTACAAAAATATCAGTTAATGAAGTTCATACATTTGTTACTACATATGTACAGATAAATTTTTATATTACAACCAATGGATAACCAATAATTTTTTTTAAATATTGCCAATTTTAAGACAAAGATTTGTTTGCATTTTTTAATTAGCGTATGCAATGTATTCCAGGAATTCAACATTGTAACCTCATCCCAAACAATAAATTTGAAACTCTTCCCGCGTGAAGCCCCTTGTTCATTGTATATAATTAAATTTATCTAAGTGAGATCGGCTCGTCCTATCGACTCATTAAAAGCTGTATGTATCATTTAATTGCGTTTATTTGTGCAAATAGCGGCTGTGCATATTTCTATGACCATATATGATTTTGTTGATTATGAAAAACGATAACACAGGAGGGATATCATCGGAAGGGCTGAAAAGGGAGATGTAGCAATACGCAAAACGCACAGCAGTCGGTTGTTTACATATGGCGTCGACCGATTCAAAACTTACTTTTTTATGGTATAAACCAGGGGTTTCCAAATTCGTGTAACGCAACCCACTTCCCTGCGGCGTATCACTGCAGCCCACACTGTTTCTTATCCCTCTTGTTGTTACCTCCAGGGTTAGAAAGGTGGGGGAGGGGCGGGGGAGAAGGGTTGAGTTTACTAAAAAAAACAGACCTAAAAGTACTTATTGCCTGCACCCCTAAACTTGTGAAGTAAAAACTCGGCCGTACCTTATAAATAGGATAGAAAACGAATTTACCGCGTGAAATTTGTAGGACCCGACGTTTCGGTGACGTTGCAGCCGCCGTTGTGACAACGCGGCTGCAACGTCACCGAAACGTCGGGTCCTACAAATTTCACGCGGTAAATTCGTTTTCTATCCTATTTATAATGTCAAACAACCGCGATAGTCTTCGGCCGTACCTTTTGCATCCAGGAAGGGACGTTACACATTCTAGGGGTTGCTCTTCATCATGTCCTTATCGTGCCATAGGAAGATGTTCTAACTGTAAAATAGTAACCTGAGAGTGTTAACTTAACTGAACATTCATATCTAAGTATTCTACTTTATAACTTGAATTTTAGTAACATTTTATTTTTGAACAATGTATTAAGTATGTCAATTTTACTGTAGTGGATTTAATAATGAATTGTTAGCCTATCTTGCAATTAAATTTTTATTCTTGCCATTGCTACTAATCCGACTTCACACATGGAGGTGTACTGACAGAGACTAACAACTTCAATGTTTCAGTTCAGTGGAAAGTATCATGTGTGCATTGAAATCATCAAATGAACTCGTCAACATATCGTAAACAAATTCCGGTTAAATTAATTCTCAAAAAATGTCTTCTGATAGAACAACGAGCTCTTAATCAACGTTAATGGGTATTCCAGTAATAATCATCACGTCGCTGAAACGAATTAAAAAACCCAGGTTGTTTCCTATTTTTTTTCGAGAAAGTAATGACCAAAATTTTGCTCTCAATGAATTTTAGCAAAATTAAGAAAACGAACGGTCGTGATCCACGCGGTAGAAAATTCTTGTGTATAAAAACTGACATCCTGAATGTTGTATATAATAGGTTCAATCAAATCTACTCCTCCGCTAAACTGTTCTTCTAATCGCATCATCCTTCAAAATAAATCATCAAATATCAAAATAATCATTAGGCTACTTAACACACATCATCTCCTCTCATAAAATATTTGCTAACCCACGCTTTCTATCATCTTAGAACTTAATCGACGATCTTGCGGGGGCGTTAACCTTGTCGGAATTAACTCCAGTCTACGATTAGCAGCGATAAATTTTACAACAATAGAGCATCAAACACCCTCGCGAATTTCTCAACATTCAGCTGATTCACCTCGTTTGTTTGTTTTGGGGTTATTGGGTTATTTATAATGCTGGGCTGTGCATAGGGTGTTTCAGCAGCTAGCGACTATTTCATTATATTATAAAAACTATTAAACAGTGTGTACATCTGAAGCTATTTAAAGGGGGCGACTTCTGGTGCGAGATGGGGGTTTCAATTTCGTTTATTCAGGAAATACATATTTTAAAATACTGAAAAAAATAAGCAAACTGCCGAAGAGTAGCTTCATGATAAATAGTATAATCGTTGTGTTGGCAAAATATTACATTGGTTGGTAAAAATGTTAAAATTATTAAATTCACAGAGTATGACGAGAATCAAAAATTTGCTCAAAGTATAAAAGTTTCGGTATTTTTGCAGTTTTGTAAACTCTTCTACATTGAATATGTTTCAACGTCACCCTTGACCTGTTTGAAGATGTTTCACGTAGTGTTTGACCCCTCTATATTCAAAACACTGATTCCGAATCTGTAAAAATCATTGCGTAGACTCTATAAATAAACAAGAGTTTATAAATAAATATAAATTATATTTGTTTCAAAAAAATTAATAAACACCTATATGGCGTTATGTTAGGTTAGTTTTTCAAAATGATTTATTAATATCTACATCGCGGAAGGATAGGTTAGTTTAAAAAATTCAGAGTTAACATAACTGCAATAATTGTTAACTTTCATCAAATATTATAAATTGTAAACTATTCGGTATATATAGACTATATACCTAATAGTTTACAGTAGATTATATAGAATAGTTTTTGCGTTATATAGACTATTAATAATTAAGAAGCCAATCTACCTTATTTTGCTCCATTTTTAATGAATTTGGAATGGATATTTCTTCTGTAAACGAAGTTTTTATTAAAAATGGCAGAAGTGAAATACATAGGAAAGAAAAAGTTTGTGACATGTGATATTAAATAGAATGGCAACGGTTCTGTCCCCCTTTTCATTCTCCTGCATCCATTATAGTAAAATAGGGCGTGGTTGCATCGTGTAAGCATACTGTGAACTTGCGCAGCGTCTGGTATAATGACAGAGCAAAGCATTTCAAAGAAAATTTTACTCTCGTAATTATTAATAATGCGAAATGTAATTATTGTCTTCCTTAATTTATGATTACATGTTCTTTTGATTGAAATTTACATGCGCCATTGAAGATTAATGAACATATGTATGTTCTCTCCTCAAATATGAGGCGTCCAATAATGGATGCCTTGGCAAAATGTATAGGTACAAAATGTATATAAATTTATATAAATGTAAATATAAATGTAAATGTGCGCCGCTTTATAGTAATCCGCTCTATAGTAATGCTATAGCTCTATAGTAAACCCCGCTCTATGTAAATGTAAATGTAAATGTAAATGTAAATATAAATTTATATACATTTTGCCGTAGGCAAACCCGAGCTAATCGCCAGTCATTTGTGGGGTAACTCAGTTGATTAGACATTAGTGAATCCACGCAGATGCACTTGGAAGACTTAGCATTAAAGACTATCTTCACCACCTTTACGTATACTTATATTTTTGTCCAGTACCTCGTAATAGTACAGAAAACCCCACCAGAATCTTTCTACGAGCAGATAATTTTCTAACCGTCGTCTCTATAAAAGTTCAGGGTTGTTTTTCTTTCTATAGCTTCTCGGATCGTGATAGGAAAGTAAATTGTACTTTGGATAGCACAGTGGGATTTCGAAACTGCAACCAGTGGTCACTTTTGCTATCCAATATATATTCGCAGATCGCCGATTTTTCTCCCTGAACGTTTTTAACAGCTTTGATGAGTTCCACCAGTCGAGTGGCTATGGGCCGATTCGTTTGTCCAACGTAGGCTAAACCGCAGCTGCACTCAATTGTATAAACACGCGGGGTTTGCAGTGTTCATACTTTACAGGCCTCGATCGAGCTATATTTTGCGTCGTTTGCTTAGTATCTTACTTAATCCATCTGTCACGCTCTTGGGGTATGGTAATAATGCTCGTGATCTGCGCCGTTTTTGAGTTTCGGCTGTCTTGGATCGTGTGCGTGTCCTCATAATATTTCCCGTAACATGTTTTTATCCTATCTATAACGAACAACGGAAGTCCAGGATAGGGTGGAACGGAAGACGATTCTTAACAAAGCCAAGATTGAGATGAGCTGCTGAGTTATAGCTCTAACGATGATGATGATGATGATGATGTTGCTTTTTATGCAGAGAAGGGATTATTCTACCGTATAGCCGAGTATAGAGAATCGCTCGCATCACATGCGACGCTGACCGAACGCGACGCCGCATATCGTGCGGCTAATAAAATTAATAATAGATCCTTTTGCGTGGATTAATATTGTCGGCGAGGTGTGAAGTTAGCTCTTCCGACGCGGTGAGCAGCGCTCGTCGCACGTCCGCCATCTTGGACGCGACGCCATTGCCGCGTTAAAATGGCCGACGCACCGCCGTTTAGCATAAAAAAGCGTTTACGCCTTTTTGCGCCGCTAATCTCGGACAGCTATCCAATTACTCAATTATAGAAATTGAGCAAAAAGCCGCGACGCACCGTTAGACGCGTGCTGATGACGAAATACAGCATAAAATAAAGTTATATCCGTTTGCGTATTTGGTGTTTTTTTATACAAAAATATCCATAAGATTTCGATACGATGATTATAAACTAACATTTTGTAACCTTTCTCTTAAAATGCTATTCAAAATCTCTTGTCATGATAAATGGAGCACTTTGCTTTAGGTGTATTATCAAATTGAAAAGTTTGTTTGTTTCTACGCTTTATTGTGACATTTCACAATGGCTGGATATATTGTCACACGACAATCTCTTACAACCAACCCTACTATAAAGTGTTTATAATAAATGTGTGATTGTTACATGTATGTGTCTTGTTATTGCATTCGATCGACAGAATTCAAATGCAATTCCGTTAATTTCATCCCAACGGTAAATGGTAAACAAGCCGCGAATCGAACCCGGAGTCTTACAATGTAAGATCAGGCGACCTAACCACAGAATATGATAACTGATCTTTCCCGAGGATCATAGAGTACCTTTACTCTCCAAATATCAAGTAAGTGGTTGTTTAAATGTCCAAATACCATAAAATAACATAAATATATCGTGGCTAGTGTCAAATGTAAGGTCTGATTGAGTATATTCCGGAAATATGCATCTATCTATATTGATAAAAACATAAACCACAAATATTAAAAAAAAACGAAATGAAAATAATTATAAATACAATATTTCACTTTTTGTAATGGCAGTCGAGTTTTTTATTCTTTTTAATATATCAACTTGTTAAGCATTTAATTTTAGAAATAATTTAATTCTTATACTTATTCTTATTTAGGTAATATCAAATACATTAAATTATAAGAAATACATTTTTTGCTGCAGTTTATTTGTTCTTGTTTCCTAATATAAAAAATTGCAAATTATTACTGAAATGCAAGTTGAGTCTAATGGTGCCGGGACTGTAGAGTGTAGTACGTGGGAGTGTACGTAAACAGTAAAGATCGGTTAAGTAATGGGGCAGCAGGGCACTTCGCCGGCCGGAGAGATGACGGGTGCGATGATTCGGCTGTCACTTACTTGGCCCACTGAAACAAAGGCGGGTGCATGACGATTGGTCCGGCGCGCTGCGTATTTGCTCTTCGCGCGCGCGGCGCGCCGCTGCCGGCCGGCCGTCCGTCCGTCTAGCAGCCGCGCACAATGGCCTGATTGATGCAACGTGTAATTAGGAAGACGTTTTAATAATACCATTAGCCCGCGCGAGCGTTTTGTGTGTATCAACTGCCGACTCGGCGGTATGGACGCGGCGCGATGACGGTTGGCGGCTGCACGCCGCGGCCCCGGCGTCACGCGCGCACGCATCCACCAGGGCTGCTGGGTCTATATCCAAATCCTCCAATCCTTTAAATTAAAAAAAAACGGTTCCGTACCTCAAGGCTTACTCGGTCAAAGACTGATTTCATCAGAATATCAATTTCATAAATAGCATCGATGAGCACCCGGCGGAAAAACCCGGTTGTGTTCCATTTCGACGACTCAGTCAGAGTGGTTCATTTCTCGGGTCAGGACGGGTTTGGGAAAAGCACCAACAGATGGTATCAATATTTAATTAAAATATATGGCAGAATTGAAGTAATATTAGTGTAGCTTGTATATGAGGTATTCCAACCAAATTTTCAAGATGTAATTTCGGTCCAACAAGGCATCTCTGTACCACTGTACCACTGTACTCTGTAATTTCAAGTCTCTAAGTCTCAGTCTCTTTAGATATTGATATATGACTTGTGCGCGCCCCTGGTGGAACGATTTCAACCACAATTTTTTCAACTCTTGCCAGGCCCAAAAGATGCCTGTATACTAAATTTCAGCCCAATCGGATTAAGCGTTTGGGCGTTTACCTCCCGAATAATGTATTATTTTATTATGTATATAGGAATCATACAGCTGACTCAATACATTAGATATAATATTGTTAAATTTCAATAACAAAGCTAATAAACATGTTTCCACTTAAATTTTTTTCTGAAAAATAAACGCACATGGGGGAGGTGGGGAGGGAGGAGTCATAATAAGCAAATAAATGTAATGTGAATACACGTTACATAATATAGTAATTCATAAAAGTTATTTAAATATATTAATGCATACATATTATTATTATGATATTGCATTTACAATGACATGTCAACACCGTCATTAAAAATTGCTTTCTTGAAAGCGATAGATGACGTATTGAATACGTTAATATCCCTTTTTTACTTACCCTATAATGTAACAGTTTTGAGCATAATTAGTGCTAACCTGCGGAAAGTGGAACAACTCCGTTTGGCGAGTGAGTCGCGACGAAACACGGAAAGATACCATTTCAAGAAAATCAAAACAATCGATGTAACATATGAACAATTTATGGAAAAATAAAACATCTGAAACAATGATAAAATGGAATATTATATTTTAAAAAATACTATTTGAAATGTTTGAGAGGTGCATGATTTGTCCTTGTACTCCCGAAAAAACAAAGATTCGTTAACTTTAATGCCCGTGTTTTATTTTGAAAAAAAGATGTTTTAAAATACATACTCTTTTTACGTAAGTACATGTTGCTGCGAATGTATGCACTAGATATCTTTGAATACAAAACGCTCCGCAGTATATTCGATGCCATGCAGGAGAATGGCGTGGGAAGAAGAGGAATAAACAAAGACCTGTAGGTACATATAACCAGTAATATTATGATATGCATGGTAATGAAAATTAATTAAAATGCATTCTTTTTGGAAGGCCTAAGGGCATCGTATAGTCAAACGACCAAAACTGCGAAGGCTCGATTCTGTAAGCTAAATACATTTGAACTGAACAACTCGAAAGCCAAAGCCCAGGGTGGAATAGAAGAAGATTCTTGGCGAGGCCATGTCTCACAATGAATTATAGCGCTAATGATTGTGATGAAGTTGTTACTCATCATGATTCACACCACATTTTATACATTGTCATTGTATACATTTGTATCACCCCTTATCTCAGATATGAAACCATCTCGCACCGGCAAAAAGAACCGGTTGATAATATTACGCTTACATATATCGTAGGCATAATTAATAAATTATTAAAGTAACGTGTCACTATTGATCTAATCATGTAAGACAGGATGGCTCACATATGCCATTTTAGAAAGGAAGGACAGTAATGAAAATTATTATATTATCATTTATGTAAGCTATAAAATACTTCTGTTTGCATCGCACTATTCAATTTATTCTGAAATAGAGACAGTCCGCTATCTGACAGTTTCATCTCTTATTGAAACGTTGCGAGGCACATTTTAATAGTCCCCGGGCCCTAATAATTCCACCGTTAATTATCACCGTCGCGTCTGGGAGATTTCAATAATACATGAATGTTTGACGTCATCCTCTGGCGTGGTATTTTTTAAGAACGTTATTAGCCATCCGCCGAAAATATAGATTAGAATTTTGATTAAGATGTAAATACTTCAATCTATTATGGTAATATTAACTGCTATTTTATATGTTACTCTTTGATACCTCTGGAGCTATGTTTATTAGTCATTACGCGTGTATAATTATGGTGCAACAGATTTAAGAAATGGCTGTAATCAGCATAATATACACGTGATTTCTGCTTTTCGTTGAGATTTAGATTTACACGGGCAGCATGGAGATTTACATATACCTATGCTGTAATCCATTCTTGGGTCCGTTTATATTTTTTTACGAAAATCGACTATAGGTCATTTCTTACCGTTCAAACAATACAGCAATGTTTCTAACTACCTAAATATGATGGATCACTCCGTTTTATTCCTACTCAATTGAATGAGGTAACAAACCGGACCCATGCCCTTTATAGAATATTACTACAATATTAAACAATTTGCACAGCGCGGCCCGAATACTTACTTACTTAAAATAGTTCCCAATAGAAAAGTAACGTTTTAAAGCCCATATCTATATAGATTACAAGGATATCACTGACAATAAAAACATTTAGTTGATTATGTTAAAAATATATTAATAATAATATAATAAATAATTAGATTTACAATTTTATATGTGCATAGTAAGGAACCGTTTTAACCTACTTAATTTATTGATCAATTTATTTATTAATTCATAGATTTAATTATTTACTTGTTAATAAATTTAAATTATTGTCTTACGTATATGCTTAATATTATTTATTTATGTATATAACTCTTTTCTTTAAATGAATGATCGATCGGAATGCATGAAAGAAAAAAATAATAAAATTGAATTGTCTTAAATACTATCATCCCAGGACAGATATACACTCTAATGGGGTGATAAAATACATTAAAATTTCATCTTACCTGCTACGCAAAGAAAAAAGTTGTATTTTTTTATTATCTATACTTTTGTTTTATATGCCAAAAACCTTTTTGTATTGGATAATTTTATAAAATATAACAAAAAATATAAATATAGTAAACAATATTAGAGATATTTATTACCTATGACCACCATATTTCGCTGTTTTTGCTTATAATTATAGATACTCCGCCATTAAATTCTTCATTTCCCAACAACTTCACCATCAACATCATCATTAGTGGTTAACAGTCGATCGGTCCAAAAACTATTTAGGTCTTTTTAAACACAGATTGAAGCTATCGCAGTTTTTGTCGTCCGACTTTACGATGCATTTCAGGATTCCTTAACCCCTCCTACTTGAGTTAAACATTCTTGGTTTGACGCTTACAAATGCTAAGACTTGAGCTAATCAATTTTGGTTAGCCAATATTTATTATTATTATAATAATAAATGTTTGTAATATTTATTCATTATTATCTTAATTGTTTTACAAGATAAGGTTATAATGTTTTATATGTCAAATTTCAATGCGATCATTTTACAGTTATTCTTTTTATGATCCGTATAGTGGTTTACAAGTTATAGTCGTTTTACTCAAGGTCATTGACTTGCGCCGAATTTACGCGCGAAAATGTCGCCGGCGTAAGTGACAGCTGAATTTTTACTTCGCTTTCAATTCGTTTTTCATCATTTCTACGAGTCTTATCCATCTGAGATTTCCGATTTTCAGGAACGTTTTAATATGCACATCACACTCGAATGAGGTTCAATATAGGTAGGTACTTAGAGTGTATAGCTCACTGATTGTTCCCAAAAATCTCATCCTCTCTCCACGTCCGTGTTCCGTCCGACTAAACAATTTCCAGAAGTCATCGCGGAAGCACTTCTCGAAGGCGGCTCTTCCAATATTAACATTTCATTTGTGCCGCATCATCACCGAGTGGTGATCGAATAAAATCATTTCGGTCGATGCGATGGACCAAGACGCGCCTTCTCAGAAGCACCTTGTTACGCTTACTCGGTAAAAAGAATTAATCTGTATGGTTTTGGATGCGATGGATATAGTTTTTATCAGCGCGCGCGTCTAGCTTAGGGCTGCCATAAATTCGAAGTGAGTCGTCGGGACACTAGGGGGGGGGGGGGGGTGCAAATCGTGTTCCAAAAAATATCGGTCATAGAAAAAATATCAAAAAAGACATGATTTTGATATTTCTTATATAAAATATCGGCGATCTAATCTAATCTGTAAAGATATATTAACATTTACAGCTTACAATCATATGCATACATACCTATAAGCAACCATATGTTAGTTCGCGCTTACATATGTAAATTGCAGACATATTTATATAAAGAGAAACAACTGTAAATGAACACAGACTCTGCACCTTCTGCCGTCTTTCCCTGAAACAGGGTTGACATAGGCTAATTGAATCATTTTTTACAGTATGGGTGATCAGCCTCATACCAACCTATAAGTTAAGGATAATATTTTGCTCCGGGCGATAAATATTGATATTTAAAAAATATATATCGTCGGTCGTCGGGACATTTAGTGTTCACATCGGGACGTCGGGACAGATGAGCACACAACGGTGACATGTCCCGACGTGTCGGGACGTATGGCAGCCCTAGTCTAGCTACCTTTTTACTGGCGCGGCGCTGTGAGATTATCTTTGAGAGAACTCTTTAAGTTATTGTTTTGAGGGACAAACAGAGTCAAGCAGCTTTCAGCGCTCAGATTCAGACTCTGGTATTCATAAAAGGCGGAAAGACAGCAATAGCATACTCCAGAAGAAAGTAGATTCGTAAGAAGTCGAAGTTAGTATGATTATAATTCAAAAACTTTTGAAAAACTATGTATTATTTTTGACTCTGTTCTCCAATTTAAAGCTATGAGATATGCATTAACGCTCGGTACTCTACATTTCCCATTCATTTTATTACAATTATTGCTAATTTAAAAATTCGGTATTTATGCAGTTTAGACAATCCTTCTACATCGCAGATATTTTATTGTCACTTATTCCGAATCTGCAAAAATCTTCTCTTTCTCTATAAACACAGTATACCGAGGATATCTGGGTATACTGAGCTATAAATAAGCGAGATATAGGTGTTATAAGAAGCGTCAAGCACATGTAGGAAAAGTTAGTTTTTTTTAGCTTAAGTTACTATTTCTTAAAACTTTCATAAACACATATTTGGCGGCAGGTTAAAATGGTATTAATGAAAAAGGCTCAGGCAAGCTATCGAAAAATCTTCAACAATGCCTGCTGTAACGAAAAGTTCTAAATTTTCTACTCATTGCCTCTACGTACTACCATGAGTTTTTTAATGGTATGAAGTATGCCATCGTGGAAACCAATGTAATTCTTAACAACGATTGCCCCCCCAAAATAATGAATATGTAAATGTAGCCAGCGACAAAATGGCCGAATGAGCGTCCATTATATTAAATTTCAATTCACGAAACCGCGCGCCAGAAAGAGAGCATTAGAATCGCGGTGGCGAGAGCGGGACCGAAATAGTGGATTTAATTTCCGCTAGATGTCCCTAAGAAAGAGCCGCATTCGAATGAATTCATAATTTTATTCGAGGCGAATGAGGTAGCAAGGCGAACCAACCGGTGTGCGCCTTTGCCCCCACCATTTTCCGCTGCATCGACCGAAAATTAAGTGTCATCGTAGGGAGGGTAGTCGTATCGACGCAGGATGACGTCACGAATTTTTATGGCGGGTATCTTGATGCATTCTGTAGCGACAGTATATTTTTAAAAAATCAAGTGATACACGCATCAAATAGGTACTTTTCTCTAATTTCATCTTGATGAAGCGATAAGCAATGCGTCCTTGTTCTGGGTAATTAAAATCGCGATATTCATGTCGAATTGATTTTCGAATTCTTCATTTTCTAGTCATCATTTTAAAATTGTAATTAGTAAACTCGTAAACTACTAAAGATATCAAGAAATGACTTAAAACAAATGTGAAGACATTATTGCCAAGATTTCTCTCATTATAGCATTAATTATAAAGGATTTTTGGAGTATTTTATTTTTAAGAAGATAACTTTTAGTTCAAAACCCGCTTAAGATATGTCAAAATGGCGTAAGTAGTGAGTGGTAGATTATTTCCCCAGAATTCTAAATCACATTTGTTAGTGTTCCTATGACCAGTATTAATGTATTCATGATTTATTTAAATCTTGGAAAAGTGGCTATTTTGAAACAAAATGGTAGATGACTCTCATCAGCTTTACTAGCACTAAGATGAACTATTTTGTACTGAACCTAGTCCTAATTGGTTGTGTAGTTATTGAAATACAGTACAGCCACACAAGGATAGACACGCATTCACACACACACAGGCAGAATATTTTAACACATATATTATCCAGAAATCCCTTTTTTGGATTCCCAGGATCTCGACGCGTAGATATTTGATGCAAACTTATATTCAAAATTTTCTTCGAAAACAAAAATTTTCCTATTAACTATATTTAATAGGTTAAGTATATTTTTTATTGCTTCGATATTTATCGATAAAGTTGTATCAAAAAATCGAAACGGATTCAAATAAATCAAACGGCGTTCTCTCTCGTCCGCTCAGTCGATGCGTATCACTCAATCCCAGCCCAATTTCAACAAAGGATCCAGATCGGTAATATACCCCCTTCGACTGACGCCTGTATGTGGATATTAATATTACAAT
The DNA here is from genome assembly GCA_944548615.1 of Micropterix aruncella. Classification (NCBI taxonomy): domain Eukaryota; kingdom Metazoa; phylum Arthropoda; class Insecta; order Lepidoptera; family Micropterigidae; genus Micropterix; species Micropterix aruncella. Next base: position 3,367,108 of record OX155953.1, on the reverse strand, counting down.
AACCCTAACACAATGCGCGATGAGTGGTTACTTCTATAGAACGGGCTCACTATTGTAGTAGATAGTTCTTTTTTTTCGGGTTGGCATTGTCAAGGCGGCAGTCGAACATAGAGGAGTTTCTATAATTATTAACACGAATGAAACGGATAATCGTCGAGATGGGAGAATGATGAGAGTGAAATTATTATACATTTTTGGTATTTGTGTTTATTTATAAACTTGTAATAAATACGATTATTACATATCGCTATATAGAAAACAAGCTGTAAGCGACATATTCCCTGTAATTATTTAAATAAATAAATTCCACAATTTTGATCCACATACAATTCGTTTGAGGATTCGAAATTTAAATTCTAAGTGTCAACATGTATTTTGAAATTTTCTCAACAATAAATAATAATTAAATAATACATTTAGTGAATATAGTGTAATTCAGCGGTTAAGTAACCCGACCAGGTTGCCACAAGCCTAGGAAATGGAAATATTTTCCTGAAAGTGTGGAGCTCGCCAAGACGTATGGCCGACGTGGCGGGTATCGGGCTAAATACCTCCAATCATGATGAACAGTACAACCTTATCATCATCATCATCATCATCAACATCAAGGAGACAGCTGGACCTGTCTGGATGAGGGAAACGGACAACCGATCCGGATGGAGAGTGATTGGAGAGGCGTATGCCCAACGGTGGGCGAATGCGCGCTGATGATGAAGAAGAAGAAGACAATTCCACCTAAATACAATGTTGATTCCATATGTAACCGATAACAAAGCTAAGCGTAGAAAAAAATCGATCGAAATCAAATCCGTGGTTCTCTAGTTATTAATACGCAGACAAACAGATTTTGGTACTGTTATATACTAAAGGCGAACCCGCCACCCCAGATATATATAACGATATTAGATATTTTTTTCAACTGTGGCAAGAACGCAGAGACTTAGAGACCACACAGTCAACCGTCTAACTACGTTAACATGCCTATGAGAGTTCAACTGGGAAATAAACCCAGCGGGCCGACCTCACGCCATCACTACTAGATTTGGCCGGATTTATCCGTCTTGCAGTCTGGTTGCAGGTTCGAAGAAGCTTGCGCGTCCTCCTCCTGACGTAAGTCGTAATTCAAGCTCGAATTTATTGCGGAACGAGGCGCTTTTTGTCCGTCAAGTTCACACCGGATCGGGTGTTTGACGGATCGTTTGCCAGGTCAACATCTACCTCCGCTTCATAGGAAACGTACGTTTCCAGACTTCCTCGGTTATTCGCCGGATGGCGCAAACGATTGGCTGACGTTGCACGGTGCACGAATCACCTGCAGGTTATAGCCGCAAGCAGAGTTCACAGCGGCCCTACGAGGTTGAGTCCCTCTTCGTGGATAGGAGCTGAACCGTGAGCTGAACCAAAAACACAGACCATCCATCAGGACACGCAGACACCAAAGAGAATCTTTTAAATTGCGAGCTTCACTCCACTCGACATAGCCATAATACGCGACATAAAAACAATTTATTATTGCCTAAAGTACGCTTGACTAAATATCCAAAAACTTTTTTATGTTAGTTTTAAATTGTTCAATGCTTTGCCGTCATCGACGAGAAGACTTGAGATGGCAGCATATAAAATCTGCTTAAAAAATCAGTTAGTCAAACATGCCCTTTACAAACTGGACGACTTTTATGATATTGCGTCTACAATTGCTTGATTATAAATAACCATATTATGACTATACTTTCGCACTAAGTTTTAGATTTTATTGACATTGTTTTTAATTACGCATGTTTCAGAATTTTTCTTTTTCATTGTATTGATTACTATTTATTGTTTAATTATTGATTATTTTGTAAATTTGACTTTTTCTAAGTAATCACCTCTGATTACAATTATTTTTTTTCCTTTTAATTAATCAAAGCGGTGTTATCATCCGGTAAAATATGATTGTAAAATTTGACATGTTCCTCAGTATTGTAAAATGCTTTTATGGAATGAATAAATGATGATGATGATGACAGACAGACAGACAGACAACTTGCGGTGTCAACTACAACGGGCGAGCCCGTCACCACAGGACGTTTTAACGATTTTCTCGTTCTGTCGCCCTGCAGTGAACGTAGAAGACTTTGGACAGAACAAATCCAACGTCCAGCTACGTCACAACCCGCAAGAAGCCAACGCCTTACCGCGAGATAGCCAGTGTTACCTGGCGGGCCGACCCTCGCGCCCTTGCTTCCAATTGTGACCAGATTTCTCCGGTCTCTCGATTGGTTCCGAGTTCGAGGTCGCTTGCGCGGTCCTCTCCCTTACGAAGCGGTGAAACGTTGTGCACCGAATCTATCGCGGACCAAGGCGTCCTTTGCCCGACTCTGAACCGGGATCGGATGGCCAATGGTCATTTCAAGAGCAGTCGCCGTAAGGTAGACAACCACCCCCGCTCTATAGGAAACAATACAGTTCCCAGACTCCCCCGACTGTTAGTCGGAGAGCACAGTCGATTGGCTTGCGCCGCTCGGTGCGCAGACCGTCCAGGAACGCCAGAGGTTTGATTCCCAGGGGAGACTGGTTGACCCAGTGTCCTACCCAGGTTCGCACCCCATGCGTGGAGGCCATCGGATGGGTGTTGACCCGTGAGTGTGACCGACCCTGAACACATGGGTCATCGTGGCCACCTCATCATGGGCCCATTAGCACCCCTAGACAGACAAACAGATAGAAAGACGTTGCACTTTATAATATGTAGAGATATTGCCGACCTGGTTGTATTCTAATTTCTCATTTCCGCAATATTGCCATTCCTCGATATGTAGGTCCCCCCGCTGCTTAACATTCGATAGTAATTAATTAATAATGAATGCGCCGCAATCAAACTCAATAAGAATTACCTCTCTTTTTACGAGTGCAGCTAATTCGCTCCCATTGCAGCGTTCGGCCTCTTTGTTTATGTTTGTAACTCACGCCAGTCGAGTGAGCGGTGTGTGGAGCCGCCCGGACGCCCGTCTACCGTCTAGCGACTCACACTGCGCTGCCACTTCGTGTGGGGCTAATTTCCATCCGTTATTTTAATTAGACCACAATTGCGCCGTAATTATGACGTTTCAATTGTTCCGATGCCGTAAAGTGGGTTCTTTGTCAACGGAAATCGCTCGCGGGCTATCATTACACTCCGCGCATAACTCGGCAAATAACCAATCTATATGCAGTCTCTCGAAACGGCTAGATAATTTCGCTGCATTGATTGATTCGAGTAAAAAGTTGAATCGGTTGATAAGCGGCAGGATGTAGTGAGTTTAAATAAGTAAGTAACTATATCGAATTATTGCACATATAGTTATATCATTCGTTATACAGGGTGGCCAAAAAGTCGTGGATCAAACGAAACAGATAGATAAAGGAGGTAATTTCCAACAAAAAATCTTTCTACAGCATGGCCATAACTTTCAGAAGCCATCATGAAATAAAATGAAAAATTATGACTAAGTAATTTTATTAAAATTATTTTTTTTACATTAAATCAAAATCAAAATCAAAATCAAAATGTTCTTTATTCATATAGACACAATTAAATATTATTTTTAATTTATGTTCTTATGATGCGTCCAAGCCTTTCTCCCAAGCCGTTTTGTCATTTACATAATCAGATATTGTATAGTATGCTTTTTTATACAATTTTGCTTTGATGGTTCTCTAATAGTATGAGGAAGTTTGTTATAGAAGCGTATACATTGTCCCAAAAAAGAATTGCTTATTTTGTGGAGACGAGTAGCACGTACAACAAGGTTATGCTTATGTCTAGTATTAACATTATGAGTGTCGCTTTTTTTTAAACTTGTCAATATTCTTGTGGACATACAGCAGATTTCGTATATCTATATATTGTGATGCAACAGAAAGAATATTTATCTCTTTGATTTTTTTCAGGACCAAGTTTATATATAGCTCTTACAGCACGTTTCTGTAGTATAAAGATGTTATTGATGTCCGCACAGTTTCCCCAGAGAAGAATCCCATAGGACATAATGCTATGAAAGTATCAAGTTCCTACCTCTGACCATAGAAATGTTCAAAGTTCCTACCTCTGACCATAATGCACAATCTGCACCGCCTAATAAAATTAGCACGTATTTTTTATTGATTGAATTGTAAAAAAAACTCGGTAGTTTCATTGAAAAAAAAACAAAAATTCATAACCTTCGTGCAATGAAGTTATGGCCATGCTGTAGAAACATTTTTTGTTGGAAATTACCTCCTTTATCTCCCTGTTTCGTTTGATCCACGACTTTTTGGCCCCCCTCTATAGGGTATTAGATTGCTCAATGCCGTACTACGTTTTGGCAGGTAGTCTTTTAACACGAAACGCAACGTGTAGATTGCAGTTATAGTTAAAAACATTTATTAATCTTCTCCTATTTCCAGTAGCCCAATAGATAGCGTTCTAAACACGCCGTTGCGGAATCCTATATCAAAATAAAATAATAAATAATAAAAACCGAATTTTTGAATCCTAGCTCTTATTATTATAATATTATTTACATAAAAATGTACATTTTTTATTTGGTATACAGGTCTCAATACGTTATAATTACGCGCTTTAATGTTCAAATAGCATTCTATTCTCTCCGTAATATTTCTGTTATGTAATCAGTTTATAACAAATGCGATAATTGAATGTTACTAATAATTGAATGGTATTATTGTTATCATTGTTTAAATATTGGGTTTTTATAATCAATCAGTCTTTAAAAAATAAATTATTATCACTGTCATTACAAACTATGATGGTATAATAAATCGCTATTAGTTTCGCCGGAAAATGATATCAGCGCCACCTGCATGTTGCTAGCGAAGAGGGGTTGCCAAAACGTACTATTGATTTGAGCAATCTAATTCCCTATATAATCCATGGTTATATTCTAACAATATAATTTATTTATTTTATTTTATTTATTAAGTAATTCAAAAATAATTTTAAACAATTTTATCTTAGAAACTATGCACAAAAATATTTTAAACATCGAATAAATAGAAGAAAATGAATACATTGTATAGTTCAGTGGCAATGTCACCTAACTAGGCCGGGACCTGTTCTAAGGTGAACGTTTAATTTTGGGCGTGACTGTTCAATACTGTGATTATTACAAAAATAAAATAAAAATATGTTTGTAACAATAAAAAAAAATGTAATATTAAAATAATTATTTGATCACAAAAGAATAAACGTGCAACAACTACGTTAAAAACTACTAAATACTTAAAATTAGGAGTAGAAAATAAAAATCTAAGCCAATGAATTCAAATCATAATAAAAAAATGTATTTTGCTTATGAACTATGATAAAGAATTTACAGATTTAACTTCTTTTTCATTCATTTAATTTCAATTAGTCGCGCGATTTTGATTTGTTTAAATTTGGAAACTTTGTGGATATTGTTATTGTTATTATTATTATTTTTTATTTTATTCTGAAGACCACATTTTAGGGCAATTTAGTGTCATTAGCTTTTTACTAAAACTTGTACATTTGTAGGCAACCAAGCAATCAAGCAAACTTGATTGTAATATTGGAGTCCTGTCCACCCTAGAACGGGCTAGTCCCATATGGGTGACAGAAACAAATAAGCAAAAGGTTAAGGTTTTGCCATTCGGTTCCTGTTATTTTTGTAAGCTAATCAATGTTTTATAGTAATTAATTCTTAAATAAATAAATAAATAAATAAATTGTCACTTGCAATTAATTTTTCTTTCGTATAAGCTCATATTGTAATGGTTTGTTTTCTAAATAAAACAAAAAAAATAAAATATGAAAAAACAAGAGAATAGGCTAAAATAAAAATCTACTGTAAATAAACCGAAAAACTGTCAAAAGAAAAGTCGAAACAAACAGTGCCTTAAAATGTCTTAAATTGACTAAACAGAGAAGCATCGCAAAATTGCATTGTCCCCATGCCATTACGCACATGCTTAAAATGCGTTGGCGTAAGTTTTCAATTTCAATTAAGCGCGACTGATAGGTTTTGACTTTTAGAAATGCGGCGGCTGACACACTTCGCTAGCACATGACTCACAACTTGAGCACTTAAGCACAGATCGCTTACATAAGCAATTTATTGTGGAAAATATCGCGACGAGGAAAAAGCTAAATAGGAAAAGAATGAACTAACCAACTCCATAACGTTTTCATAATTAATTAAAATTTATATAATAAATACATCCGCTGTTTCTTTTTAAATATAAGCATATAATTAATTATGTTCGCTTTACTGTAAATTTCTCTAAATTACACTTTTCCTTTACTCTAAATTTTACTTTCTCAAATCGTTCAAAGCGCGTGACCTAGATGGCAATAAACTCTCACTCAAGGACATTATTTATGACCTAATCATTTTTAATCCGACGTATCGAATAAAATTTGTTTATTTTTATTCGTGTGATTAGTTATAATTTCGGTCCTAAATTCGATGGTAATTTATTAAATTTAGTTGGTACTTGATTTTTGACCTTGGCTTTGGGCCAGACTGCACAGATGTCAAAATAAGTTTAATGTCGTTATGAAGATATGCCATTATGCACAAGACGCAAAGTTGGCACATTAACATAATATATAAAGAAATACATTTATCATTCTAGAGATAGTACTGAGGAAATCGTTCTTCCGCCACGCTCTGAATAAGCACCATCAAATATCGCAATGCAATATGGCATACAAATCGTTACAAATCAGCGATAATAAATACCGTACAGCGCGACTTGTAATCAGATACGATGCAATTATAAAAACACTTTAATAATTATCATTATCATTAGAATAATTAGGCGAGTAGGCGATATGAAATCAATGACGTTGTTTCACTTTTCACGCGCAAATTAGATGTTTTCTCTGGCTGGCTGGCACCGCTGTAAACCTATGAAGCAAATATTAAAACAAACGATTGTGCCACCCCAAGACTTTCCCGACAAGTCTGATTTTATCGGAATATTAATTTCATAAATAAAATCGATAAGCGCCCTCTCTCGGTCGGCGTACGAACCCGGTTGGGGTCCGCTCGAGGCGTTAATATTTAAATATGTATAGCGGAATTTAAATATTATTAGTTTAGCTTGTATATGAGATATTACAACCGAAATGTGATCATATCACAATGTGATTTCGGCTTAGCAAGGCATCTGTGTAATATTTCGAGATTGAAATGTACCTAGTGCGCCCCCTTGTGAACGGATTTCAACTACAATCTTTTCAACTCTTGCCATTACCATTTGATGCCTGCATGCCAAAGTTCAGCTCAATATATTCTTTTCTTAATTGTTAATTACTTTTCTGACTCTTATTTCATTACCTTGGTTATAATAATTTTTACTTAATTTCAATATTTTGAAATTATTTTTTTATTGTTATTATTTTTAATTGATTTTATATTTGTAATTTAAATTTCAGATTTTTATATTTTGATAATTTTATTCGTATTTTTTAAATGTTAGTTTGATCCTTATTAAATGTAGTTTATGTAGAACTCTTTGGATGCTTTCTATTATTCTAGTTTTTATATACCTACTCGTATTTTTGTTATTGAATCGCTGATTGTCTATGTTTTCTTATTATTTCTGTTGTTTTTTTCTAGTTTTTATGTCTTTGTTATTGATTTTTTTTAAATTCTATGTTTTTTTCAATTGTTAGTTTTGTTATGGACTTTTTTTTATAATTTTAAGAGTAATTTGAAATGTAATTTTATTTGTAGAAATACCATTAGATATGTAATTTCTATACCCATATCGGGTTTTTGAAAATAAATTATTCTTATTCTTCTTCTTAATCGGATTAAGCGTTTGGGCACATCGTAGAGTAACACACAAAATAGATACACAGACAGACACACAGAGAGACAGACACACGGACAGACAGGTCTTCAACCTAGCAACGGTCCTAATCGTCTTATGCCCCCTCCAGGTGGAAGAGAATCGGCATCACTGTGACGTTAGAAAAATGTATGGGAAAGAGAATAGGCGATGCGGCAAACGCTGGCCAACGTGTGGAGGCCATCAGTAGGTCTCAAAATAGATGCTTCCGTTTTCATTTCGAAAGAAAACTGCACGTTCACAATAATTTCCCTCCTCGCCGGTTGGTGGGCCGGGAAAGCAAAATTGCAGAGACGTCCATCTATTTAGACAGTCAAATGTGTACAAATATCGATTGGACGAATGCTGTGCGGGCACAAAAATGTACCCCCGAACCGGAGCCCCTCTCTATCTTTTCGCTTGGAATGTGATTAATTGAAGAATGAAATGTATAAAAGTGGGCGAAAAAGGACTGCCGGACGGAGAACGCCGGAATGTCGGATTTGGCGATCCGTAAATACATCCGCGCGGGAGCTAGCCGCGGAGGTAAATCCTGCGGGAGGGACATGCGATTAATTGACGAGTAGCATACGATACGATTGTGACGTTGCGAGTACGCTGGTTATGCTAATGGCGAGCAGCCGGACGGAGACCAGCACGGCGGCCATTTTACATCACGGAACTGTATAAATCGGTGAAATCGTCATACTTAAAAATGTAAAATCGGAATGACAATAACATAATGTAAGAACATTTAATAGATACTGAAAATTACCAATTTCCACTTCCAGGAAGAGAGATAAAAACACGTGTCATATGTAGATTACACCACTACGCGAGACTGAGAGGTTTCACAAAACTCCCGATTAAATTTTTAGGGCCAGGAAGGTCAAAGTCAAAGATGATAAATATCCATTAAGGCTGCAGTGTTGCCTCGTTTCGCGTAACAAAATTAAACTTCTTTATCATTGCACAAAACGCCGATTACCTATATAAGTTCTCTATCGGCTGTGAGCAGGGATTGACTCGAGTTTTTAGAATAAAATAAAATAGAATAACTTTTTTGTGCTATAAAAACATTACTTAATGAATATTGTTTGTTTGTTTGTTTGTTTGTTTCTACCCTTTATTGCGAAATTTCACAATGGGCGGGTTTATTGTCATATGACAATTTCTTACAACCAACCCTACTGTGACGTGTTATCTGTATGTATGCGTGTAACATGTGTGTAAGTGTGTGTTTTGTTATTGCATTCGATCGACAGAATTGAAAATGCAATTACACATATAAAAAGACAATTTATGCACAAATGACGGACTTATCGCTATAACGATATCTTACAGTCAACCAGTTCTTACAGATCTCTTCAATTCTGTGATTCATCCAAGATAATTTTTAGTCTACTAAGAAATGCAGTGATCGGCGCGTTCAAAGTGTGACAATGCAGCCGGTTTCGTGCTTTAAAGTGTTGGTTAATTGGCTTAAATGGCTATAAACATGCTGTATTCAATATCTCCATTTATTTATTATTTATTCATTTCGGAAAACATACAGCCTATAAAATAAACTAATACATGAAAAAAAAATTCGACTGATAACCGTTTCCTGCGATAAGGACAGTTGTAAGAAATACTAACATATTTATATTATATTTTAAATCAAATATTGAGTTTATAAATCTGAAGTCAATTTTAAGGCAGAGAATTAGAAGTGAACGGGAAGAAGTTGGACGATGGTATATGGATATTTCGATATATAACATATATACGTCGTATAGTGGATATATGTATATATGTAATTAGATATTTATAGCAGGTACTGTTGTGTTTCATAACAAGTATTTAAATAAATGAGTTAGATTTATGAATATATTTATTTTAGATGCTTGTTGCATAGTATTTTACATTTGTATATTATTTTATTATGTGTGTGGGTTTTCAAATTATTATGTATATACATAAATTATATACATAAATTATTATGTATATACATAGTAATAGTCTATATAGTATTATCAGGCTCATTAGTTATAATTGATTTGAATACTTTCTAGACGAACGTCGGTTGTGCACACCAGCCTGTAAGCGATAATTTTCCCGTAGTTCTTGTTGACGCAAAATACCTCAAACATACGAAAATTTACGAAACGTACGCACTCGCGATTGTACGAAATAGCAGAAGTTTTGAACAAGATGTCGACTGTCTGTAGTATTGTGGATGACTTTCAAGAGAATATATAATACCAAAGTGGTCCAGTCTACTCCCGTACGTTGTAGGCCCAAGCGTCCATTAAAATTAAGATGTTGGAAAACAAAGCTCGATGACATAACGATAACGACCCCATCGAGGCTAAATCAAACTATAGCGACAAACCCTTTAAACATTATTAAAATCTAAGAGCCAAAGCGAAATACGCCGCTCATATTTACAGTGATGCGAAAGGGAGCGTTGGAATAAAGTGGCTCCCCAGTCAGCGGGCGCCGTAGGAGCAGTCAGCACGTAACCGGCCGCTTTATTGCGAAGCAATTACTCGATGATAAATTTGACCGCAAGCGGGCCGTGGAAATGCAACTAATTTACACTTGGCATTCGTCTGCCCGCCGCCCGCGCCGTTTATGCGCCCGCTCGGCGGTTTGTATGGGAATGGGCTCGAACGCGCCAATCACTGCAATTCTTCGTAGACTCGAATCGGCGAAGGCAGAATGAGAGAGAAGAAGGCGACCTGTATCGTGTCGATCCCTAATGCTGGCACTCCGTCGATCCTTTACATGCTCTACGTTTTGTATGAAAATGGGCTCGAACGCGTCGATCCTTATATTTCATTGTAGATACGAATTAGAAAACTCAGACGAGGGACTCTCTGAAGTTGTCAATTACTACGGGCGAACCCGTCACCACAGGATAGTATAACTATATAGGTATGACCATTCTTTCAACAGTGGAGTGAACGCAGATTCTTAGGGACAATACAGTCCACACTCCAAAATATGCCAGCAGCTTGTGAGAGTCCAACGCTTTAGCGCGAGGCACTGGGAAGTCTATACAGCGGGCCGACCTCGCGCCCTCACTAAGGCATATGACAGAATTTCTCCGTCCATTGGTCAGGTCACGGATTCGAGGTCGCTTACGCGGCCTCTACCTGACGTAAGCGTTCATTTGAGATCCGGACCGACGGATCATTTTAAAGATACCTAGCTGGCGTCAGGTCGCCAACTACATCTGTCGTTATAGGAAACATATGTCTCCAGACCCCCTCCCCCGTTTATTCGCCGAAAGGGCAGAGTGTCTAGCAAACCGGACAGTTCACCAACCGCCCAGTCCCGCCCGAGGTATTCTCCCGAATTCGATCCTAACCACCTTCGACTGTAGATTACAGCCGTGGCAGAAGCGTACAGTGGCCCTGACAGGTTAAGTCAATTTACGAGGAGGATACCGGATAAGAGTTAAATCGTGAGTCTAGCACGTCAGAGTGACATTATAATGCCTATACACCACCCAAGCTACAAGGAACGTTAGAAACCAGATAATGAGTCAACTGGAGATGTCATTGGAAGTCATTTACCAGCCGGGCTGAATTAGCATCTGATTGGCGTATTGTATGGAAATGGTCTCAAATGCGCCAACCACTGCATATTATTTTAGATGTGAATTGTTGAAAATCAACCGTTAATAATGAGCTTGCTTTCTCGACGTTTTATAAGAGATTGGGCTCGAGCGTATTTCTTTGAGAGTGGTAAAATAATGAAAATAATTGCAATGACGATATCGAATGACTTTTGACTGTTGCCGTTTATGCGCCAAGTCGGCGTTTTGTAAAGCAATAGGCTCGAATGCGCCGATCATTGTATTTTTATTGGAAACGATTGAAATTGGAATCACCAGTCTTCATAAGGTTTTCATTAATTTTACTATTTAAAAAATCGGAACATGATATTTCGACATTTCCTAAAAATGGCGTTTTCGCCAGTTTATACATTTCGTTCGTGATGCAAAATGGCTGCCGTGCGGCGCTCCGTCCGGCCGCCCCCATTAGCATAACCAGCGCCCTCTATCGCTCGGTGGCCGCTTGAAAAATTGCACTCGAATGTGCAATTTTTTTTCGACGTCCGGCCGCCGAAGTAAAGCTCGGCCCTCGCTTTCCGGTAGGCGGATGTTACAGCGCCTTAATCTTGCCGCATCGCCCGCGCGCCATACATAATATTTAACGCAGCCTTATCGCTTTCCGCATTGCTATCGTATCATATTTGATATCGCCGTAACATATTTAATCTCCCCAATCCCACGTCAAATATTTATTTGTGTTACTTAGTTTTATCAATTGGAGAGGAAATTAAAGATATGCTCGGAGTCAGGAAAGTTGTACCAGCCTACTGAAAGCGGCGCGCATACTACCTACAGCAGATGAAATAAGTACATATATTAAAAAGAACACGACTGCCGTTACAGAAAGTAAACGATTGAATTTTTGATTGCATTTTTAATACAGTTTTTTGTAAAACTTTCGTGGTTTATGTATGTATCCATTTAGATACATGTATATTTCCGGAATGTACTCAATCAGACCTTTCATTTGTTACTAAACACGATACATTTATGTTAATTCATTGACGTTTAGACATTTAGACAATTACTTACTTGATATTTGGACAGTTAAGGCACCTAATAACACTTGGGATGACATAGCGATTCTAGCAATACCACACACTTCTAAATCGGTTCAAGCGTTTATAAGTTTCGGTGGAATAAAGAAAAGGAAAACATACATAGATGAACCCTGAGGATATTACACTCCTTATTTGTTGGGCAGTTGTGTAAAAAAGAACGAATCAGCGAGTGTTTCAATCTTTACCAGGCCCAGATTTAAATGATATGATGTTATTCACCTACCTTCAATATGCCGGGCAATATTACAATAATACAAACGAAGTTCGTATGAATGCGACGCGATGGTCACCAACGCGACAAAAGGACGGTATTGCATTTGTATGATATAATATGCGGTTAAAATAGTTCTGACACAACCGTGGCGCTCAAATAAGACTCAGGATATAAGATCGCCTTACCACAGGAGTGCCTAGCAAGGCGGGCTCGGATGCGCTTTACTTGGCATATTACAAAGAAACATTTACATTTAATTTATTTAGATTACCTTGGTCACGGAGCTCTTCTGCTAGCATGCCGCTTTTAGCTGGGATACTCGACAGCCCCATGGACTCGACTTGCATATTGCAAGAGTCCCAATATTTTCTAAGTAGTGAGTGGCATCGAATGCTAAATTTCAGAGTATCTACTTGTTTGTATATACAGCTTTCGATACCACTGCTTTTAATAAAGAATTTGGCGGAGATGGCATTTTTGAATTCAGTGCAACTAGCAATTATATAAAAGAAAACACACAATTCGTTTTTTATTGAGTCTATAGCGAGACGATTTCTCTCGTCTGTCCATACATTTTTCATGACGCTAATGATTCGTTCTATAAAAGCATTAGATAGAGGGATTACCACACGCATTCTGTACGAATTTCATAAAATTTGGTGGTGCTTCATTGGTAAAAATATTGCACCATATATCGGTTATCAGCCCAAGCGCAAGCGCCAGATATCATTTTTATTGACCGGTTTACAGGGATTTTCTTGACCGGACAGAAATAAAGAAACCCGACTGTCCGGTCAAAAACCGGACATCTAGCCACCCAATGTGTGTAAGTAATACCGGGGAAAGTAATTGGCAAATATTGCTGTAGACTAAAATACGTGTTAGTGGTCGTGAAACGATTTAATTGCATTTACGTAATATTATAACATTTGGAAGAGCCCATCTGCAGTTTTCTATAAATCATTGTTCGCAATATCAAGTTCACATTGCGCTGTACGGGTGGAGCTTCCCATTCTGTACTGTGTGCTTGGTCGCGGGAGGCGTGTTCACAGCGCGCGACCTTGTAGCTATAGAGATGCCAGATAATGCAAATATTTAGTCAAGACATTTTCGTGGAATAAGGCACCTGTTTTGTATATTAATTATCTACGAAAAGAAGGGTCACTGATAATATACGTAGACACTGTAATGGGAAGACCTTATGAAACACAGCATCGAAATAATGAATGTTTCAAAAACGGCTTCCAATTTGAATTTGGAATCGTTTTCGATGTGTAAAATATAAAACGCTGACATTATTAATAAGAAAACTTTAGGGTTATTTTTTTTAAAATATAAGGTCAAAAAGTCTATGGTGAAATCGAGGGTTATTTCACAATCGAGCAACCCACAGAAAATGTGCAAATTCACTACCAAAATAGTGAGATTTTTTCCAAGACGGTACGAAAATCGACTTTCTGTTGTGAATTTCATACATTTTGAAGCTGTTTGTTCAATACACAAAAGAAAAGAGTTGGCCGTCCTCGTACGGGACGCTCGCTTAAAAACATAGCAGTTAGTGAAAGTGTAAACCAATGTCCAACCACCTTCTTCCGTTATCGTTCTCAACAATTAAACATTTCAAGTAATAGACACGCAACGAATTTTGACAGCATATGCACGCTTACAAGATTCATTTGACACAATATCTTTTACATTTACATTTACATTTTCGTCGTGTCCAATTGACGGCGAAAGACCGTTCTAGGACGTGTCAAAATAATTTGGTTATGTAGTAAGTTTCGTTACTACTCTTTACTGAACATACATAGGTAGTCAAGAATTAACTACTAGATTGTCAAACTATAAATATAAATAATCAAAATAGAAGCCTAATATTTGAAGTAGTTAGTAATTCGAAAAGATACGTAGTAAAATTATTCATCGAAATATTCAAATTGTCAGTAAAATGTTAAATGATCAAATTAAATCTACGTTATGCATTTTAAACTAAAAGTACCTATACAGATATAAGACCATATATCTGAAATGAGCAGACCATGGGCAGCGACAGGCTGTCAAGAATTAGATATTATTCATTAAAATTGTAACCGTTTTTAGTCTCGTATATTTCGTCCAAAGAATATTATTTTCTTTTGAAGAGATGTACTTAATTTCTAATGCCATCGCGTCAATTTTTGTGGACCGATTCGAATGTTTTAAGGAAGTCGTAAAATATAAATCTTCAGTAGTAAGTACAGGTACTTGCATCTAATAGCAGCAGTAATGTCGCGTGCACAACGATTGCCCTCATACCGCCTTTTCAATCTGTATAAACGAGTGATTGCAATCGGTTTAAGACAAGTAGGCACTCTAAATCGATCCCCTTCCTCACGTCAAGGAAACGCACTGCAAGACCTCGGTCTTGCCGCTTTTATATCGCAGTAGAAGGTAGTAGAGTACCTACTCAACGTTCGCGAGCAAACATATCGCGGCCACGCCACCGACAGACACACCGGAGGACGGACCCTTGAGCGATGTTTCGCACTTCGTCGGCGAACCGCTTTACACGACGTTAAAGAATCCTCGGATTCGACTTGAGATCGAAGTATGCAGGAAGACGGTTCTAGCACAGCTTACTAGGGGATGGATGGGCAAGACGGAATATTAAGGTTCGACCTTAAATGTAAAACAAATTTCAAAATACATGTATTCTTGATTTATTACGCAGTTATTGGTTACACACACGTAAGTATTCATGATGTACAACCAATTTTCATCGAACTTTACAATAAGCTATAAGGAATCGCTTTGCCCCATCTGACCTCACCGACGGAGCGAGATGAAGATGGCCTATTGCACCTTATAACACTGCTATAAGGTTATTCTTCATTTGCTCTTCAAGCTCTGTCATGATTCCATCGTCACCTTCCAAATGTAGTTATGAAATATACTGTAACAAAATAATAACATTAGGTAATGAAATTATGTTATGAATAGCATTGTTATGTTACTAATCTCGCTATTTTTGCTCTTTCGCAAAATAATTTGAAAATCAATTATTTTGATTACTCAGTTTGAATGTTGATATATTGTGCATTATTAGCTATTGTAATATTATATATATAACCTCAATATTATACTGTAACATTATATGTGTAACCTCATCTATTCTGCGTCAAATGATAATAACTTCTAAACCACGTGAAATCTATAGAGGCACGATTATATCAAATCCCACACAAAAATCCGGTAACACTAGCTGCTACCATTGATTTTAAAATCAATGCTGCTACTTAGTAGCTAGTGCTGCCTTTTCGATACGTACTAGAAGCGGGTTTATTGAGTGAGATCCTCGCTTCTAGACTAAAAGTGTAACTGCGCAGAAAAATCCACAGCTGCAACATTACAAAAGCGGTATAGAAAACTGAAAATCACCATAATATCACCATATACTTCAATGTGCCAGGAAGAGAGAGAGATGAGCATTTAAAGTTATCCAATTGTGATATCGGGCCAATCTTCCAGCCGCTTACCCATCACAGTGCGTGAAATTTCGTGTTATATTTTATAAAGATGGAGCGTTGTTTTGGCGGCGAGATGCTTCTGTTTCGCAACACGCAAGCGGCCACGCATATTAATTAAACGAGATAGCTTACTACCGAAATAGCACACCATCTATATAGGCATGTAGCATGCTATGTATTATATATGTGTACGAATACAGGGAGCTAACGGGCCCATGATGAGGTGGCCACGATGACCCATGTGTTCAGGGTCGGTCACACTCACGGGTCAACACCCATCCGATGGCCTCCACGCATGGGGTGCGAATCCTGGGTAGGACACTGGGTCAACCAGTCTCCCCTGGGAATCAAACCTCTGGCGCTCCTGGACGGTCTGCGCACCGAGCGGCGCAAGCCAATCGATTGTGCTCTCCGACTAACTGTATTGTTTCCTATAGACCGGGGGTGGTTGCCTATAATACCTTACGGCGAAATGACCTGCTCTTGAAATGACCATTGGCCATCCGATCCCGGTTCAGAGTCGGGCAAAGGACGCCTTGGTCCGCGATAGATTCGGTGTACACCGTTTCACCGCTTCGTAAGGGAGAGGACCGCGCAAGCGACCTCGAACTCGGAACCAATCGAGAGACCGGAGAAATCTGGTCACAATTGGAAGCAAGGGCGCGAGTGACGGCCCGCCAGGTAACATTACTGGCTATCTCGCGGTAAAGGCGTTGGTCTCTTGCGGGTTGTGACGTAGCTAGATGTTGGAGTGTATTGTCCAAAGTCTTCTACGCTCACTGCAGGGCGACAGAACGAAAAATCGTTAAAACGTCCTGTGGTGACGGGCTCGCCCGTTGTAGTTGACACCGCAAGATGTACTAATACATTCAAACTGATCGAGATATAATAGTCGTCCTGTACATACGACGAATCGCCAGATCAGTCTTAGCGGGTCCGCTGCTGTGTGCTGCCGCCGATGTGTCGTCGGCCCGTCAGGGGTGGTATAGCGGGCCGCAGTACGAATACGTAACAGAAATTAAAGAGTCAAGCGGCAATCGCGTGTATGTCGACGAGTTGCGTTTTCGATGCCGATTCCGACCCCTCCCCCCTCCCTCCCCCCATTTCAAGATGGCGGGGGCCTCCGTCGCCTGTCTGAATGTTATTAGCGCAAAACGGCCCCGGGTTTGGTTCTGCAACATGGAATTGCATGTCTGGACGCAAATGCGCGAGCTTCGAGATGCGATTGGGGCGAGGTCGATGCATCGATGTTTGCGATGATAAAGCATATGATGATGATGTTCAAGGAAGTATAAGGGAAGAGGGGGGGGGGGGGGGGTTTGCGGGTTATCTGATTAGCAACACTTAGTCCTACCGTTCTTTGGCCGTCATTCGCAGAATTTATCACTTTCAGCAATTACCGCTTTTAACCATAATGGACTAACCACTTGTGTGCCAACTGCCAACGCACAATATTGTCGGCTGTAGTCGTCCGATAAAGCATAATGCCGTATATTGTCAATAATGTGAATTTGATTTTCTCGAAGAAAATTTAATAAAACCTTGGAATTTGGGAATTTGATTATTGTTCAAAGTTCAAAAAGACGTAGATGGAATTCAATTTGGTTATCATCACAGACTAGATTATTAATTTTATAATGCGATTCGTGATTACTTTTAAACAGTCAAGCAACTTAAAGCTGATACTGGTGTATCTTAATAACATTAATTATTTTATATTTGCAGTAGTTTAGTTTAGTCTAGTTTGTTCATAAAATCGCTTATGGCACACACAACACTGTTAGAAAGTTTACTCCAGTCCTAGAGCACTCTGATGGATAGTCCAAGATTGGTATTCCAAATAGTGGGGAAATAATTGGAGCTGCTCACGACGAAAATAATGGAATAATTCGGCCGTCTTATAAAAGGTCGTTGATACCAACTCTTGTAAACAACCAACTCTTGTTCCTGGCAGCAGCATCTAGAGTTGAGATAGCTATGATGATAGCCATCCTCCGTAGAGGAGAAGGCACCTGGAGAAGAAAACGATGAAGTCATTGAACGAGAATTTATTCTGGGAATCAATATGAATTTGTAATTAATTTAGAGGCAATAATTTTTTTTCAATTTCAATTTCAATTTATTTCCAAAAAAAATCTTAACAGATTGTAGAAACTTAATATTTAAGTACATTTAAATTACAGTCTATTAGTCCGTTTTTACGATATTTAAATTTATCACCAAGTACATACAGTTACTTCATTACTGCTTTTAGGGCATCCAAATCATTTTTAAGATTTATTTGCTAAAACCACAAATTAAAATAATCGATAAAAATAATCAAGAAATTAAAATCAGAAAAAGTCAGAATAATTAAAAAATGCTACTTAAAATTGTCAAAAAAAATTAAGTTGTAAATTTAATAAAAATTAAATTTTAAATTAATTTAAAAAAACACAATAAAGTTGTTATCAATGCATGTAGTTCTGATAAGTTAACGATCGAGATATATACCAAATATCTGATCCAAACAAGCATATCGCATACACATAAGTTCGAGTATATTACCTATATGTACACTTTTGGCCCGCCATGGTGTTTTCGATGCTTGCGTCCAGACCGCAGGATTTCATTGGTTCAATACTGGAATTACAAGCGGAGTCTTTCTGAGCCTGTAATTTATTTTCGGATGTAATCTTCCAAGGCACATGTGCAAGAAAAATGATAGGGAATCGCTCGGATACATGCCTGTGCGAAATCGATGATACAGTCAATATCATCATAATATCAGAAAACCTTATTTACAAAATTGTATTTATTACATATACATATATCATAAGACATAGTAACAATTCGAATATAAAACTTTTAAACTGCAACCAGAGGTTCTTTCTGTATCCAATAGATGATTTCTAGATGGCCAAAATTTCCTAGCTGTTTGTTGTAACTTCTATAGTAGACCCATTGATATCTTATCTTCCACCAGATTATTTTATGTTGGAAGTATGAAATATCCATTCGAAATTGGATTATATTCATAATATTTTAAATGAAATTAAATTATACGTTTGGAAGGTATCAGTCATCACACACTGAAATACCGTTATTTTTAAATTTATTTTTGAAATGAGCCCGTCGATAGGAATCCCTAGTTTTGTCATTATTCCACTGCGATGACATGATTTTTGCATTTAAAAATAATCAAAAAATGCATAATTAAGAAATACAAATAGTCAAAACCCCCGGTTAGCCTTATTGGTATATAGTCTAGTTATATATATAAAAAAATCAACTACTCAGATATAATATAAATGACAAAATAATAGGAAGCCAAGATAAATTTCAATGTATAACAATCCATCTTCGATTTTGAAATGTTTTAAGTCAGTAGGCAATCAACGTTTAGTCAGTAGTCAATCACTTACAAGTAGTTTCCTTCACTGGGTTAAATTTTCACAGTTACTAAGTAAGTTATTCAAAGTATTTTTTTAAAACTGGTCCATGCCTAAATACTTTAGGCAAAATGTTCAATTGTGTATAGTGTTATATACCTATGTTAATATATAGCCTAAAACCTTAAATACGTATAGAGAAATTCAAATACCTGACATTTAATTACGCCTTTATCATCATCATCGACATTAATATAATGAATTCGTTGAAAAGGGAATATAAATAATATTATCAACTAAGCGTTTAAATAATTTGATTGTGTAATACAAAATTATAAACAATTATTTATTGTGTCAACCTGTTATTTTTTAAATATAATAATAAAGACGCTAGTTATTTGCCTCTTTTACCACTACATTTAAGCCAAGATTTCTGAAAAATTACATTCTTGTCACACTTCTTTAATATTTAATATCAATTGAAATGAAATTTGCTGAGTGACTGTACCGCCTCCCATATAAGGAATAAATTGTTTCAATCAGTTTAATATCACGCGAAATAACCCAGGAATCAGTATACGTTGCGTATTCAACTCGGTTATTATACTGTATAGTCGCGCACAAAAATACTGGTTTGTTTCCTCCCGGGGGTATCGAAGTGTTTGATACACGAATTTGTGAGGTACGAGTAAAACGCTCCGAGCCATCGACAATAGAAACGCGCTGGGAAGAGATTCGGCTGTTTTCGGATCGACCCAAATTGGTTTGGTTTATAGCTGCTAATCATGGATGCCAAGTATTGATTGATTTACGCTTCAAGCTGTACGGAACGTTAGGAGATGGTTATCTTTTACAATGTAAGGTGCGATACGATCTTTGATTGTTATTACAATATTTAGAATGTTTTCTTTTCATATTCTATATCGTATAATTTAACTATCATTAAGTATGCTATGAAAAAATAATGACATTTAAATTAAAATAAAACGTTTTTGTTTCTTACCAATCCCATGCAACCCGAGGCCTGTCACACATCTAACTAAGCTTATGCCTGTACCTAACAGTGCTATTTACGACGTAATTAGTATTGCGAGATGACCTAATAAAAATAGAGTATAAAAAATACATACACAAATTAAAAACACATATACACTAATAATATATGTTATATAGAAGAAGAAGTGAAAATTGCTTAACACACTGAAACGTTTGCAGAATGTATACATACGGTTTATTTCTGTCTACGGAAGTACAATCCTATGTCCGAATATAGATCACAGCTGATGGGTCTGCCAATTCACCGAAAAAGAAATATCCATATACTTGCTCTTCTGTTTCGTATTCTCTCCTTATTATATCACCATACGATTTGTTTGCGTTTTTTGAGCCACTAAGTTCTCACGGACTTACGCTTCAAACAGCTTCGGATACTTTATCAAAAAAATCACTGCATAAGACCAACTCTGGAACGATCTACCAGAAAATATAAGAAACCCACCTTCAGTAGCATCATTCAAGAGTTCCCAAACTAGTTTCCAAACGAATGAATAAAACGAGTTTCTTTTTATATGGAAGGTAATGAATAAATAGATTATATAATCGAATAAATGTTTTTTTAATAAGCAATTTAAAATAAGACCTGTTTTGTACTGATTATCTCATATATAAAAAGAGAAGTTCCGATTCACTCATTCATTCATTCACTCATTCATTCACTGACTGACTCATCAACGCCCAGCCCTAACCCTTAGACCTAGGAAGCTGAAATTTTTAACATAGGTTCCTTTTAGGACGCAAACGCTCACTAAGGGCGGATTTTTCGAAATTCAACCCCTAAAGGGGTGAAAAGGGGTTTCACAGTTTGTATGAAAAACCTATATAGATGTACTTTTTAATTCGATACTTTGAAAGACTACTCTAATAAACAAATAAGGAAATAGGTGTTTCATGTTTTTTCAAACTTCTACCCTTAAAGGGGAAAAACGGGGGTTTAAAATTTGTATGGACAAACGATTTTAGATGGACTTTTTATTTCGAAAGTTTGTAAGATTACTCTAATAAATAAATAGGGAAACACGTGTTTCATATTTTTTCAAAATTCAACCCCTAAAGGGGTGAAAAGGGGTTTCGAAATGTTTATAGAGAGACGATATAGATGTACTTTTTAATTCGAAACTTTGTAAGATTACTCTAATAAACAAATAAGAAAACAGGTGTTTCATGTTTTTTCAAAATTCAACCCCTAAAGGGGTGAAACGGGGTTTCAAAATTTGTATGAATGAACAATATTAGATGTGCTTTTTATTTCGAAACTTTGTAAGATTACTCTAATAAATAAATGAGGTAACACGTGTATCATATTTTTTCAAAATTCAACCCCTAAAGGGGTGAAGAGGGGTTCCAAAGTTTATATGGAAAATCGATATAGATGTACTTTTTAATTCGAAACTTTTTCAGATTACTCTTATGAACAAATAATCAAATAGGCGTTTTATGGTTTTTCAAAATTCCGCCCCTAAAGGGGTAATACGGGGGTTTAAAGTTTGTATGGATAAACGATTTTAGATGGACTTTTTATTTCGAAAGTTTGTAAGATTACTCTAATAAATAAACAAGGAAACACGTGTTTCATATTTTTTGAAAATTCAACCCCTAAAGGGGTGAAAAAGGGTTTCCATTTTTTTATGAAGAAACGATATAGATGTACTTTTTAATTCGAAAGTTTGTAAGATTACTCTAATAAGCAAATAAGAAAACAGGTGTTTCATGTTTTTTCAAAATTCGACCCCTAAAGGGGTGAAAAGGGGTTCCAAAGTTTGAATGGAAAATCGATATAGATGTACTTTTTAATTCGAAACTTTTTAAGATTACTCTTAAAAACAAATAATCAAATAGGTGTTTTATGGTTTTTCAAAATTCCGCCCCTAAATGGGTAATACGGGGGTTTAAAGTTTGTATGGATAAACGATTTTAGATGGACTTTTTATTTCTAAAGTTTGTAAGATTACTCTAATAAATAAATAAGGAAACACGTGTTTCATAATTTTTGAAAATTCAACCCCTAAAGGGGTGAAAAAGGGTTTCCATTTTTATGAAGAAACGATATAGATGTACTTTTTAATTCGAAACTTTGTAAGATTACTCTAATAAACAAATAAGAAAACAGGTGTTTCATGTTTTTTCAAAATCCAACCCCTAAAGGGGTGAAACGGGGTTTCAAAATTTGTATGAATGAACAATATTAGATGTGCTTTTTATTTCGAAACTTTGTAAGATTACTCTAATAAATAAATAAGGAAACACATGTATTATATTTTTTTTTAATTCAACCCCTAAAGTGGTGAAAAGGGGTTCCAAAGTTTGTATAGAAAATCGATATAGATGTACTTTTTAATTCGAAACGTTTTAAGATTACTCTTATAAACAAATAATCAAATAGGTGTTTTATGGTTTTTCAAAATTCCGACCCTAAAGGGGTAATACGGGGGTTTAAAGTTTGTATAGATAAACTATTTTAGATGGACTTTTTATTTCGAAAGTTTGTAAGATTACTCTAATAAATAAATAAGGAAACAAGTGTTTCATATTTTTTTTAAATTCAAGCCCTAAAGGGGTGAAAAAGGGTTTCGATTTTTTTTATGAAGAAACGATGTAGATGTACTTTTTAATTCGAAACTTTGTAAGATTACTCTAATAAATAAATAAGAAAATAGGTGTTTCACGTTTTTTCAAAATTTAACCCCTAAAGGGGTGAAACGGGGTTTCAAAATTTGTATGAATGAACAATATTAGATGTGCTTTTTATTTCGAAACTTTGTAAAATTACTCTAATAAATAAATAAGGAAACACGTGTATCATATTTTTTCAAAATTCAGCCCCTAAAGGGATGAAAAGGGGTTTCGATTTTTTTATGGAGAAACGATATAGATGTACTTTTTAATTCGAAACTTTGTAAGATTACTCTAATAAACAAATAAGACAATAGTTGTTTCATGTTTTTTCAAAGTTCAACCCCTAAGGGGGTGAAACGGGGTTTCAAAATTTGTATGAATGAACAATATTAGACGTGCTTTTAATTTCGAATGTAGGAGGAGGAATGTGCTGTAGGAGTACTCTAATAAAAAAAAACCAAAATGCGATTTTCGTGGTTTTTCCTAAATTCAACCCCTAAAGGGGTGGAAAGGGGTTATAAAATTAATATGAAGAAACGTTATTGATGGTCTTTTTAATTCGAAACTTTGTTAGGTTACTCTATTAAACAAATAAGAAAATAAGTGTTTAATTTTTTTTTTATTCTACCCCTAAAGGGGTGAAACAGGGTTCCACACTTTGTAGGAATAAACAACATTAGATGTGCTTTTTATTTCGAAAATTCGAAGGATTACTCTAATAAAAAAGTAAGTAAATACGTCTTTCGTGGTTTTTCAAAATTCAACCCCTAAACGGGTGAAAAGGGGTTATACAATTTGTATGGAGAAACGATACAGATAGACTTTTTAAATCAAAACTTTGTAATATTACTCTCATAATCAAATAAACAAATGGGTCTTTCATGGTTTTTCAAAATTTCGCACTTAGAGGGGTAAAACGGGGTTTTAAAGTTTGTATGGATAAACGATTTTAGATGGACTTTTTATTTCGAAACTTTGTAAGGTCACTCTAATAAATAAATAAGGAAACACGTGTTTCATATTTTTTCAAAATTCCACAACTAAAGGGGTGAAAGGGGTTTCAAAATTTGTATGGAAAACGATATAGATATACTTTTTAATTCGAAACTTTGTAAGATTACTCGAATAAACAAATAAGCAAATATGTCTTTTGTGTTTTTTCAAAATTCAACCCCTAAAGGGGTGAAACGGGGTTTCAAAATTTGTATGAAAAAACGATATTAGATGAACTTTGTAGGATTACTTTAAAAACCATCTAAGCAAATATGTGTTTCGTATTTTTTTGAAATTTCACCCCTAATGGCGTAAAAAGGGGTGTTTAAGTTTGTATGGAGAAACGATATTAGATGGACTTTTTATTTTGAAACTTTGTAGGATAACTATTATAAACAAATAATTAAATACGTCTTTCGCGTTTTTTCACAATTCATCCCCTAAAGGCGTGAAAAGGGGTTTAAAATTTGTATGGAGAAACGATATTAGATGGAAATTGTATACTCTAATAAACATTTAGGCAAATACGTATTTAGTATTTTTTTAATTCAACCCCTAATGTGGTGAAAAGGGGTTTAAATGATAATAAACAAATAAGCAAATGCATGTTTCATATTTTTTTTAAATCTACCACTTAGGGGGTGAGAAGAGGTAAATAACCCTAAAAATCAAAAAAGAAGTCGCGCGCGACGGTTCCCGGACGTGAGAAGGCGCTAGAACCTCATTATAAATTCATCATTTGTCTCGATAACATGCGTAGCGCAAGCACCGCGATCGTCACATCTTCACGCCTTAATTACTTAGTTGATCATCATGAAGTACATATTGACAGGAGTACCTACAGAGAAGGACGTTAGATACCTTTATATATTACACGCAAAAACTTACCACTTGACTGGGAAAAAGGGATCTATCTTAACCCAAATTTAACGCGTGCGAAGCCGCGGGCAACAGCTAGTTATGTATTATTTGGAAACTGCATTGGAAGAGTAGGAGTAGATTGTCTCATTTGCCAGTATCCTGAACTGGCCCATAAATCTATTACTAAAAGACGCACTAAAACGGAACTTAGTAAAAACTAGTCAAAAATCGAATAGTATAAAAAGACAGGCGGACAATCACAAGGTTACCCGGTGACTCCGTAACATCCCTTGCGGGACCAACGGCCGACTCTCCCAATTTCCAGGTTATAATATATTCGTACTGGTTTTTTTTTTTTTGTAATATATTCAATCGATATTAATACACGAAGAAATAAAGTATACTAGATTATTACTATCTTCGTATCCTCTGTACGCACCTAAATCGGGCACGTAGACGTCTAAAATTGCATTTGTATGGAAATGACACTGCAAAACTATCAATAACATTTAGTAATTAGGATTCACAGCCTATTTCTTTTGCATTTTAGGTGCATCTTGCCGAAATTTACATTAAAATAACGAAACATTCATACGAACGAACATGAAAAATATGTTCATATTACCGGTTAGGAACAACTATAGACAAAAACAGAAACTTTAGAAATTAAGAGCGGTTCTTAAATTTTAAGAAACGACGCTACAGAAATACTTCTATATTATTATATTTCAGAACAAACTACGAGTAGGCCGTGAGAAACGTAACACGGGTCACCGCGTGTTTCTCTTATTTTGCCGTGTGAAAGATCCCCAAGGGCATAGCAGTCGTAAAGATCACTTCGAAATTTCTGACCGGAGGGGTGATGTTTCGGGCCATCAAAACCCTCGACAGCTATATCGTTATTAAAGCGTAGGCCTGGAGATACTCCAATAAAAATGTTTCAAGAGGAACAGAATAATATTACGGCCTGCCTCTGAGTAAACATAGTAAATTAATTTGACGGTCGCGCGCGCCATCAGACACGCAACCCCTGACAAACCGACGAAATCAATTATATTACAGTCAGCTTGGGAAACTAGTTTTAACCGGACTATAAAAAGCGTCAGTGGAACAGAGCAATCTAAAATGTACAGTAAGAACAGTCACAATAGTACCTAACGTTTGAGAAATGTTCCTCAAACGTTACTATTGTGACTGTTCTTACTGTAGCTATGTAAATATAGCATCGAGCTATATTTTGGGTCGGCTTGAAGATCGTTTTTATATCGAATCTATTTAGCATCTTAAAAACGTTCAGCGACAAAAATCGGCGATCTGCGAACATATATTGGATAGCGGAAGTAACCACTGGATGCAGTTTCAAAATCCCATTGTGCTATCCAAGGAACAAATTTACTTTCCTCGCATGATCCGGGAAGCCTTTGAAATAAGAAGAACCCCGAACGTGTGTGGAACCCTCTTCTTAAAATGTTCCCGCCGCCGAACGCCGAACGCAAGGACGTAAGACAGGATACAGTGAGTGTTTTGTGCAAGACGGATTTTCGAAATTCGCGCGCTCCGAGCCCAGCCCCCCACCACCGTTATAACCTACGCACTGGCGGCAGCGGTATGCGGCCTACCCGCAAAACAACGGATTGACAGCTCTTTCAGTCTACCCTGGACAACGGCGGCTGCAACGTCACCGAAACGTCGTGTGCTACAAATTTCATGCGGTAAATTCGTTTCTATCCTATTTATAATGTCAAACAACCGCGATAGTCTTCGATTTTATATTATATTTTACACAGTTAGAAAAAATATAATTTCTAACAGATTTATCTAAATATTAGATTTGAACTCGAAGACTGTCGAGTTCTTAAATCTTAAGAATGCCGCTGTCGAAGACTTAAAATTTAGTCACTTATGCACGGAAAAATGCCTTGACATACAATAGGAAAAAAGGTGGGCTCCGCCCTCAGAACACCATAAATCATTGATTGCCAATCTTGCGTAAACAACTAATCATACATTATTAATTTCTAATTAAAATACATTTTATTTATTACTTTTTTTTTAATTTTCATGCCCCAAAAAATATTCCCCAAAAAAATATATTCAACGTATTCAAAATTCAGTGTATATTTATAAAACCTGGATATTTTAATTCCTTAGATAGTTTTTATTTCGAATAATAATATTAATTTAGAAAAAAAGTTTGGATATTTTTTGAGCAGACCTCGTATATTTATTTATCTACTCATAAATGAAAGTCTCTTTTGCAGCAGTTCGAAGACATATTAAATCGTTTTTCCTCAATAACTACGTAAAAACTTTTCGCCTGGCGATTCCAGACACGCGTTCCGCCAGATTGCCCTCTTCTAACTTATCGCATTCGATTAACATTTTGAGGGTGCCCTCGTGATAGTATTATCAAAAACGTCGTGAGGCGACCATATTGGCAAAATTGAATCCGGACGCGGCAGCCATCGCTGCCAGTCTGGCCAGCTGGCTGGATGGCCGCCCAAATTATCTGCGCCATCAGATCAAAGACATCATCACGCTGACATCCAATCTGGCGAAACTAATTCGGCTGCCGACGTCGCCATCAAGCGGCGATGGACGCCATCTTAGCTTTATTAACTCGCATTTACGTGCTAATGTTTGTTTCACGTGTCCTCTTCGAGACGCCCTCATTAAGCCTCCGCTCTCAATAGGGACGTCGGTATATGCGCGTTGCAGCAATCGATTTCGATTGATGACGGTGGTAGAGCGAGCTAATGCTACAAGAATTTAAGTGCACGTTTAAAATGCCCCAATAGTCATAGTCATACTGTATTTATTGTGAATTCTCAAGGTAAACTTTTGTGAATTCTCATTACCATTTATGTATTTTATACATTTGTATTATTGCAAGGACCATTTTACCTCATAAAAAAATGTACAACAGAACAAAAAAAAGAATTTAAATAGTAAGCTTTAAAATAAGTGAAAGTGAAACACACGTGTAAATGATACGAATAAGATTCATATTTTATTTTATTAGCATTAAGTGCGTTCATCTTTTTATGTAAATATTATTAAGGGGGTGGCTGTGCCGACTAATCCTTACCAATGTAACAGATAATGCAGCAGATATATTATAATATGGTTAAAATGGCTACTAAAGTTGCACTGAAATTCACCCTTTCATAATCTTTCAGCAGGTAAGCCTTAGGCTTGGCTGAGTTTTATACAAAGCTTTACAAAGTGTTTATTAAATAAAAAAAATCTTTTTGTTGAATAATTATTTTGATTTGTTTTATTATTTTTGATTATCTATAATTTTTGACAATTAAATGTCGTTTATTATTATTATTCCATTGACCATTCTAGTACCATTTAGTTAAATTGTTTTTTCTATTATTATTTATGATTATTATATTACAAATTGATTATTGATTAAATACTTTTTACTACTAATTTTTAGATCATTGTTAGTAAAGGAAATTTATTTTCGTGCCATGCAGCCTGGCGTGAAGTAGGAAACTGGAAATCTGTAAAACAAATGCTATAATTTTGCTATAATATTAGTACCATTATTGTTTATCCCTTGATTGTTTATTAGGTACCTATCAGTGTACTTTGTTGACTTTGAAATATTTTCAGATATAAAGTTTCAACAATCTGTAAAGATTTTAGAAAAATAAATTGAATTGAATTGAATTATTCAATCGTGTTCTACAAAATTACCAAATGTCTCTTCTCCGATAACAAATAGATATACTTAGAAGCTATACCCTACCCATGGTATACTGAGTTGTAAATGGAAGGGCCGGCGGTGTCGGATTGGTCGGAATCATTTTGATATGCAATTCGTACATCAACACCACCGAGACAATCGCTTTCATTGTCGCAATAGAAATTTACAATTCGTATTTAATATAGGTATTCAGTATAGAACAATCGAGGTATAGGTATTCAGTATAGAACAATCGATTGCACTTGCTCTCACTATTCGGAATTCGTCGGTCGCCCGCCCGCGCCTCCTCCGCCATCTTAATTTCTCAATCTCTGTTTATTTTTTCCTCGCCCTTTCCTCTTAATTTGTTACGACGTTATCTAGTTAGAGCTGAAACGTAGAGGCGACTCCAATTATCTTACGATTTTTTCGTCTCTTTCTCCCTTAGTCTCCTCTATTTTCCGTCTCTGACTTGTAGCTCCTCCTTTTGCTACATCGTTTTCTTCAAATAGGACGCGAATTAAGGTCGTTTCATACTATTTATTTTGAGAATCACGTAAGTCGCGACAGAATTCCTGGTCCCTCGAGCAACAATTAATTATACGTTTACCTTTTAATCGTTTACATGAATGCAGGTAGCAAGTACGAAGATTTTTTTTCCAACCTATACAAATCCAGCGACGATTCCTCCTACCAACAACTGCTGATCTTCAAAATAGATATATGTTCAGACTATAAGCTCTAAAAAAAAAACGCTGAAAGACCAAACGACATTGTTATTCAAAAACGCCCAAATAAACGATATGGAGTTCTGAGATAATGTCTGCTGAATAATAGCGATCTTTTGTTTAGGTTTATTTCAATAATTCTATAGGTAATTGATAGGGACAATTTTAATATACTATTATGTCCTATTAGATATTTGAAAGTTCTATTATATTTCAATGTATAGACATTAATAAAATGCCATCTTATTGAAAATATAGAAACATAAAGTGCGATTGTACAATATTTTGTAGATTTGGAAACCTTCAAAAAATATTCATGCAGGATATCAAATTCCGCTAGAAAAAAAGAAATTTTACTGCAATATTACACAATATTTTTTTTTTACTGAGTAATGCAAAATAAACGTAAGAAAGCAATACGTGGAAAAATACAAATCAAAAAAGTATTACAATAATCAAAATAAGTGTAGGCCTAATAGGTTTAGGAATAATGTTAAAATACAAATAGTGACTATTTTTGTTTCCTAAAATTAGAAGAATAGTTTTAACTATTTAGTTTAGCTGTACCTACACGGAGACTAGAGGCTGATTGGAGCAAGCTATCTGACAGTGAGAACACTGAAGCATATGGATTCGAAAGCAGTGCATGTGTTTAAAAACGTCCCAACAAGTTCATAATTAAGGACCAATTTCTCAAGGATTTACAGCGTTTATTTTCGAAAATGAATTTCTAATGGTTTCATTTACTTCTCTCAAAGAAAGTCTAGAAAACGATCTAATTTTTTTCCTTACGGGCGTTTAATGTGAGGATTTTCAAATTTAATCTTTCATTCTGTGAGTTGTAAGATTTTTTATTGCAGATTAATACACAGATATATAAACAAATAATAATAACGATACCCTACCAAGATATTGAAGTCATCTATTTTGTATAAGTGTCGAGGATCCAATTATTATAAAATTGTTAATGTTGAAAATACCATGAAAGATTTTGTGAAAGCGATACTTCTATTGCAAAAGTATCGTTTTGATAAAAAGCCAAACTTTAATAAAGAAGATATTTAAGAAAATTTGTAATTATAATTATCAGTATGCGTTTAGATTTATTGATATCTGACATAATAAATTACAATTATTTGTTTAATTCAAATGTATTTCTTAGGAAACTTCTAATGAATTAAAATGTTCATCCTGTGAAAAAATGCTAATGTATCATTTAGAGAAAATTACGGTTCTCAATTTTTTTACACAAAATTAATATGGTAGTCTTGGCTTGGCTATAATCAATAAGGTAGATACATGCACATTCGATCGTCATCAAGAGTTTGCTGACGTGTTGCGGTACGTTTACGATAATTGTCATCCGAACGGATAATATAAACCGACCTTTACTCGCGACACGATTGCCTCGACGTAACTTTTATGGTCATTAACCGTCTGCTCCTACTTACTGCCAATTTAAAGAGTTTGTTTTTTATGTGCAGCGCGATCTAGCGCGTTGATATCTTAATAATCGCCGGCTGATTGGGCGCTTTGCAGACGTAGCATACGGAATTGCAATATCGTGATCTAGCCTTATTTTTCATTATTATTTTTTGTGCGGAAATTCCTTTGGACGTAGTGGAAGACTAGATACTTAGGGCCCAGAGACAGGCAAAGGCATTATAAATAGGATAATAACGAATTTACCGCGTGAGATTTGCAGTACCGGACTTTTCGGGGATGTTGCAGCCGTCGTTGTCCAGGGTAGACTGAGGTAGACAACACTGTCTACCTCAGTCTACCCAGACAGTATTGATATTAAAATAATAGGACATATGATTGGAAAATTCGTTTTCCATTATATTAGTATTTAATTTTCCGATATTATACCGTATTAAAACGTCATATTTTGGGTTACCGAACATAATAAATGATTAATTAATGTTTGGAACTATGTCTTTGCGTATCATAGTAAAATCCTAGCTGCCTGAACGTGTACAGCATTGAGCAATATATTGACCTATTTAATCAATGGTTATGTTTAGACGTACATCCATGCATATTTTAAAGCATAATTCCACCCTTTTTTATTCATTAATATTGGGCATGCTAGGTATTTTTCTCGGCTCTCAGGGCATTTATCACTCGGCTCGCAGAACAATGTAATCCCTCGGACAGATTAATTTTGCATGCGGGAGAAAACTAGGGAACGATTCCGAAATAATAAGCCCTCGCGCCTCTCCCTCCTCGAAGCAAGGGTTGAAGAGGGCGCCGGAAAAAAAACGAGAGGAAGGGCTATCCAACTGGTCGCTTCGCAATCTTAAGGACTTTTGTATCCGGGTAATTCTTTAGGTAGCAGGGGCCACGCCGCGAGCTGCACCTGGCTTCCTCTCTCGCTGCGAGGAGTAGGCTTACAGTCGTTGTAACGTAATAAGATATCATAATTCTACGCTTCAAGAGAGAGCCTCTCTCTCACCCCTTTCCGGGAATTTCCCGAATTTGGATTTAAAAAGAAACAGTGAGTAATGATTTATACTGGGAGCGCATTTATCAAGTTTAATTAATAAGGTGGAAGCGATGCAAAATAAAAATATTAGGTTCTTAAGTACCAATGTAATTACCATTTTTCACACTGACAAATATTAACATGAATAACTTCAGAATGAGCTAGAATTCCATATTCAAATACATTTTGTATTAAAGCCATGTTCGTCCTTTTACAAAACCAGTAATTCATTTGTTCTTCTATTGCTTATAATAACTCGGATATTTTCGTGCATATAATCATGGAAATGGATGGAAATCCGTGCTATTTCTTATATGAGGCTTGTTTGTTTGTTTGTATATACTCTTTATTGTGAAATATCACAATGGGCAAGTTTATTGTCATATGACAATCTTTTACAACCAACCCTACTATGACGTGTTATATGTATGTGTGCGTGTAACATGTATGTAAGTGTATGTCTTGCTATTACATTCGATCGACAGAATTGAAAATGCAATTCCGTTAATTTGATCCCAACGGAAAATGGTGACCCAGCCGGGAATCGAACCCGGGACCTTACAATGTAAGATCAGGCGACCTAACCACTATGTCCTTTGTTTTTTAATCTTTTTCTTATATTGTACCAAATCCTATACAATGATGGAGGGGCTCGTGATTAAACAACCGAGCCTTGTCAATCGCTCTTCGCAACTACTTCTGCACAACAACGCAAGATCTGCAGAAGTTGCAACTGCAGACTCTTCGTCATCCACCGTAATCGCCAGGTTCCAACAGATTTCCATGGTATTCGAAATTTGGATATCTTTTTACGCGAGAAAAAATCTACTCCAAAGAAGCAGGGAAAACGACATGAAGCATTCACTAATTCCTGTTGACAGAAATCAGTGAATTTCTGTTTCTCCATTAAAGGTCTAGAGGATTTCTGTTCCTCATATTAAAATCGAATAAATTATTAATTCGATTAAATAAACGTATATTTTTCATACAAAATATTTGGTCTGAAATATGATTTATATAATTGCAACTTCATAGGTAGATAGAATCTAATATAATTATTATTGAGGGCAAGTAATATCTATTTAAAATATGATAACTCACAATTATTTTATATATTACAGTACCAGTTATAAAAACAAAACAATGGAACTAAAAATACATAAGCCAGCAACTTAGAACGACAAAGTCTGCTGCGGGCCTGAATTATCCCTGAAATATTCAACCGTCTTAATACTTATAGGTATACCTAGCGCCTAAAATATTCAACCGCCTAAAAAAATTTAAAGTACCATTTTATTCCAAAAAACATATTTGGTTTCTTGATGACATAGAACTTCTTCAAATATCTCTGAATGAAGTGAAGTATGCAGGATAATATACCTGCATACTTTACTATTATTCTACGTAATATGATAATATTTATTTTAATATATATATATATATATATATATATATATATATATATATAATATATATATATATATATATATATATATATATATATATATATATATATATATATATATATATATATATATATATATATATATATATATATATATATATATATATATATATATATATATATATATATATATATATATATATATATATATATATATATATATATATATATATAAATATATATATATATATATATATATATATATATATATATATATATATATATAAATATATATATATATATATATATATATATATATATATATATATATATATATATATATATATATATATATATATATATATATATATATATATATATATATATATATATATATATATATATATATATATATATATATATATATATATATATATATATATATATATATATATATATATATATATATATATATATATATATATATATATATATATATATATATATATATATATATATATATATATATATATATATATATATGTATATATATATATATATATATATATATATATGATATATAATATAATAATATAATTTGATATTACATAGGAGGAATATTATAATATACTTGTTGAGGACTTCGAAGTCCTCAACATACTCGTATATGTTATTAGATCGTAATATTTATATATGTATGTATGTGTCTGTATGTGTATTTGTAATAATGTGTATGTATATTTAAAAAATATATAATATATTAAAAAAAATATTCAACTTTCAAATACTGACAAGTTACACAATAATACTTGCATATAATGAGGTGATCTCAATTATGTTATGTCAGTTATGCTTCTCCGCCCAAGTCAGACAATACGTCGTATGCCCAGATACAGGTTATATTCGGCCTAGCTGGGTATGCGCTGACCATGGTCATGTTAATGTGGGACGTCATTTACTTCGCACCATTACGTAGTATGCCCATTTGATGTATTTCCGCTATTTGTTAGATATAAATAAATAAAACTAATAAGAAAATATTGAGAAAAGAAACGCTCTCAAAGACTGCGTATGATACAAATCAACACATTCGAGTGAAGCGAATCTGAATGTGCCATATCTAAAACAGTCAGTAAGAAGGACATACTTTGCTCTCCCCACCACTTCCTCCCTCCTCCTCTTTCATAAGACTGTGGTGTCTAGCTTCAGAAATAATTGAACTGGGGGCAAACGACATCAACCCTTAAATATATAAGCCGAGGGGCTGTTTTACGACCGCAATTCCGCCTGGCCTGAAATGTTTCTTGGTGAGGTGTTGGCGGCTAATGACCACAACTTGGATCGAGGTGACTAGGGAGAAGAACTCTGGCGAAATAATAATGAGCTTACGCAATAGTAGATTACATTTCTTCTTTACTAACGACTGGAATCAGTTCTGACGAAATGTCAAGTATTTTATTATTCTGCTTTACCTACGCCAAACGCAAGACAGGCATGAAATGACAAACGCATGAAAAAGCATTAAAATATAATGATAAGACACACGCGGAATAGGAAGAATCAAAATTATAATATACAACTTACAAATATCCTCCTATAACTTCCGCGATGACTGATAGGTACGTCGTATGCTACTTGTATTTAAATGTGATTTACAGTGTTACAGTGTTAACAGTAAGTAGATAACAAGTGCTAGAAGTCCGATTAACGCCGAGGGGCAAAGGGACAAACCAGAAGTACAAATTAAATATTTAACGCCCCATTCGAGTTGCTCAAGTGGGGCTGGCACGAGCACAGAGCCGAATCTGAAATCTAGCTTTTATATCCGCTTCAAATAGTATTTTTGAGAAATTATTGATGAACCTAAAAACCGGCAATATCATCTGATAAGCATTACATTTCTGTTGTTTGGTTATCGTTTTGATGTAGTTCCAATGAATTAAGACATATAGGACATTTTTTAAAATGAAAACGCTTTTTTATATTAAGCCATATGGCTCATATGGATTTTTAAGTTTTATTCTATTGTACCATTTTTATCCTGGGTAGGTTACCTACCAATGATTGAACCCAATGATTTGGGAGAACTATTCGGAAGACATACAATATCTTGGGAAGCTAATGCATCTAAACTGAGAACTCCATCAATGCAGAACTCGACAGCTAAATTAGTTAACACCATTCTGGCTAAAGAGCTCAATAAAATCAATAAAATCAACAAGAAAATCAATAAAACTTTGAAAAGCACTGCTAAGTGGCTGCTAGCAATAATTCGACGCCAGGCTGCATCAGCCAGTGACTTAAAACTTAGATTTTGGCTCAATCCTCCTCGGCCTTGCCTCAATCGGCCACGATCCTCAGTAATAAGGAAACGACGGAGAAGAAGAATATATTATTATATCAAGTAGGTATTCGACAAGTGTGTTATTCTAGTACGTGGTTATTTCTTTTAATAACAGGCTTGTTAGGAACGTACTACTCCCCTTTATTAAAGAGCGGTCCGCCTCTGTTTCACAAGACATAAACAGAGCACAACACTGTAAAGGCGACAGTCGTAAGATTTCGCGATGATGACTAATGAATGGCGGTAGTTTCGAGAATTGGCTTCCGCAAACGTCAACCCGCAGAGAGGCTGCGACATCAAAGATTCACGAGAACGGCGACCGTCGCTCGTCGCCCGAATTTCCTCAAATCCACTTACTCTCAAAAGCTCGGGCGCTTAGCGGACTTATACCTCCTTGAAACAATGTTGCGGCGCAAGTTTCCACGTACGTATTTAAAGATGTATGCATAATCGCGATGTATAATCGTTAAGGTGTATAGCGGAGTGGTTCACAGAGCGCCTCGGAGAGTGGAGTGCGCTTAGGGTAAATCGGCATCTGGATGAGGTTAGACAGCCCATGGCCTCGAGCATAGCTTCCCTAGAATCCAAGTCTATTCCCGATTATCGCTGTGCCAATGCGATTATTCGATTTCCGTGATTACGAATGATATCGGTATGTTTTGATTTAATCTAAGAATATGTTGTACGAATACTCTACATGAAGGAATTGCTGTAGAGTATTCGGACAAGAAAGAATTGCTTGGATTCATTATTTATTTTTTTGTAAAATTCAGTAATACAATATTTTTACTGTCTCTATTAGTTGCAATGATTTTAATGGTTATTTTGAAAAGAGTTATTGGACAATGTTAAGAACGAAAAAATACATAAAATTTGCAAAAAAAAACTTACAAATATAAATAGAGTTGTGTATGCAAAGATTTATTAACTTATAACCTATACATAGAGTTAGCATAAACTATGTAAAATATATATAAAAGAATTTGAATTTTGGCAACGGCTCGTTGTCAGTTACAGTTTAAAATAAAACATATAAAAAGTTGGCGACAGCCTTGTTTTTTGAAGAAGAAAATATAGGTATCTACTTAAAAACTATAGACATTGTATTATTTTCTAGACATGTGCTAAACACCACATCTGCGCATTTTCTCCTTGATTGTAATGAAGCCTATTAAAAGTAGCTGCTTCGTTGTTATTGGGAAAGGACAAAAAGGAAAGATAATTCAAAATGTTTCAAATACAAATTTTATACAAAATGATAACTATTAAACGGTGGTCATTTCTCCGACATTTACCGTTCAGTACGTAGGTTGATTTTGTTTACGCAGATTTTGGTTATGCATGTTACGCAGGTTTTATCACGCCTAAAACTCCACGCCACGTGTTTTTTGGTTCGAATTCATTAAACCCATAATCTTCAGGACTGCATCTAATAATTAATTCATATTGGTATCATTCCTCGATTTAATGAAGGATTTGTGAAACTTTGAAACAGCGGAGAAGCTAGCGAGTAGACGGGTGGGGTACAACAACAACTCGAGCCGCTTGTTATAACCATGTTAATTAGGAGAACGGCTAAGAGGGGAGTCTCAGACCTGCGCGGGGGGCGAGGGAGGCGAAGAACACAGCGAACCTGACTGTGAATAAGATTTCCTCCATGCCGTTGTCTCTCCATTTGCGATTCTATTTCTTATGGATGACGCTCCCGGGGTAACACAGTACACCGCACGCAATTAAGATGTTACAATACCTCTCATTTGGTGCGGCCCGTTGCGGTGTAGTGAGAAGGGAGGAGGTAGATGATGCCATAACAGAAGTTCATTAAGATACATCCTTAAGATGTTTTAAAGAATGTTTTCCCTGAAGCAAAAGGTATAATAAAAGTAAATGATCATTAATAACAATAATCATTCAAAACAATGATCAATCCTTTATTAAAAAGATGAGCCAAAAAATCAACATCTTTGGGGCTCGTCTAGGATAGGCTGATCGCGCATACATACCCATACTCCAGACACAATATTAGCGCGGTCATATTATAAATCAATCCCAAAATTGAGTGCACACATTTTTAAGGACTGAAACAGGCAATGCAGTAAACATCTCATACTAAAAAAAATAATTCAGCAACTCGCGCCTCTCCCCCAATTTATTAATATGTTGGCGCGGAACTTATATAAGTTACGAAAGTCCTGCCACGAATGTTGCGATATCAACTTGCCTACTAGGGATGTTTCTCCCCCTTAATCTTCCCTCTTTTCAGAGAGATTTGGCTGCCGCGCTGTGAATTTTCGCCGCGGTTTGGGCTGTTGACGACTTTTGGGGAAATATACATAGCGTGGGGATAATCATTTACATAGCAGTCGTAATGAACTGTATCAATTGAGTACCGTAACTTCTGTATTAACTGTTTTAAAAAGCTAAGGTCATACAGAGTTAGGTAGAGTGCACTGGTGCGGAGAGCAGCAGTAAAAATTTTGGAGCATGAAGTGAAGTACAACAAACACATGGCCTAAACAACCTAAAACAGACTTGAAATAACTTCCCACTAGTAAAGATGGACAAAAAATAAATTTTATCTGAGTATACATTGATATCGAAATGATACATAATGGTCCTGATGGAGATGACCTTGTTAATACAAGGGCATCAGACAATATAACCATTTCTACTGAAGGTCAAAATAAATGGAGGGACCGGGCAGGGTTATAAACGGCATTGTGGAATAGGGTCGCCTGATTTTATATGTATTTTAAGGCTCCGGATTCGATTCCCGACTAGGTTACCATTTTTCGTTGGGATAAAATTAACGGAATTGCACTTCAATTCTATCGATTGAATGCAATAACAAGTCACATATGTTACACGCACACATACGTATAACATATCATAGTAGGTTTAGTTGTAAGAGATTGTCGTATGATAATATGAGTAGACACAATAAAGAGTAGACACAATACAAACAAGCAAACTCGCAATAGCATGAACTAAAGTTTTAAAAATCCCCTCGGTCAAACTCTACGGTATTACAAGCTGAAATCGTAGGTTTAATTATGGATATAGGAGACATAGCAAACAGAGCATTAAAGGGGTGGATATACATATAGACAGCAGCTACGTACTTCTAGAGCTGATGGGCCAGAAGATGACATCCAAAATAATCAACAAATGCCATTAGGTACTAATATAAATGAAATTATTAAAGTGAAGTGACCACCATACATGGGTGAAGGGACACACTGAGTCAATGAGAAGGAGAATAGACTTGTGAGGCATGGTCCTTCAAGACCACCAGCACTACTGGTACACAAGGACCGCTTTGATGCGCAACGGAACTAAGGAGTGGATAAAGCAAAGGTTGAAAGGCAAGCCAAAAGGGCTGTAACAAGCTACTGTCTTAGACTTTCCAGTGGTAAAATAAGAAAGACAGTTGGCCTGCGTGCCGGGCACTGTCGACAACAAGTGTTTGCACACTCTAGGAGCAGTCGACGACCCGTGTGCAGGGGTTGCGGGATAGACAATATGAAAAGGTGCCAGGTGTTAATTATAAAAGAAGAGAAAATAAAGGGCACTGATCCGTTGATACCGCCTCCATCTGTTGTGGATCTTTCAACTGGTTTCCCAAGTGAGCTGGTTGCATTATATATACTGAAGACAGATATTTTAATTTTAATTAATTTTTACGAACTATACAATTTACGGCAGAATGGCTATGATATTCGGTAAGAATTATTGAAAGCAAAATAAATTTACCCCATAGCCATTGTCCCACCGCATACCTAACTGAGCAAAAATTCCCGTATCTATTTTACTTAAGATTCTGATATTTTACTTAAGATTACGTTCGGTGATATGAAAAAAAATGTATACATTCACCCTTGTATAATACTTAAAGACATATTGTATTATTTAGTCATATATTCACACATAAGTTTAAAAGAAGAAATTAGAATTAATACATAATTATTACTATTGCCTTAATTCTAATTATTTATTTCTATTGCCATTATTACTATTGCCCTAATTCTAATTAATGCTATTGCCTTCTAGCAATGTAATCCCCAATGACTCTAAAAGTAGGGCTAAGTCGTGTGATCACTATCCGGTTTACCATCTTTAAACTTATTCTGGTTAAATGATTTCTATTTCGTGGGAGTAAATGATCATGTATACCAAGACAGCTCGATTAATTTTAATCCAGTCCCAGAAAAAGGAAATATTCTTGTCTCATTCTTCACTTTTCCCAAGTGAGCCACTGTGCCTATATTTTTTACAAAAAAATGTAGTTCCTCTAATCACAATAACAAATACGATTCAGTAACATTTGATGTTGATAGAGGACCTAATAATGGCCTAGATACTAATGGAACATCCAGACCCCTCGTATCCGGAGCCGGCCTACAGTCAGATATTGATTGACAGCCAACGCATTACCGTTTGAACGCTTATCCACTCTAATAATGCACGCCGTCTAATGCAACTATGAACTTGCGTGCAAATGCAACTTTGTTAATCAGACCTTAATAGCTTGGCACCGTTGTAACTTGGCGCAATTTCCTTGGGATGGATGATTTGTCGGCTAGGGCTGAATTGCGCAGTCGTTTGAATCATTCGATGGAGAGTTTTACGAGGATCATTACATGGTACGTTTTTAATAGAGACTCTAGCTTCAATTTCTTAATGTTTATGTACATAGATGATTTGTTACCTTTAAGATCCAACTGTTTGATCCCTCCGTAGCCTCATTTTTTTGCTTCTTGTTGTTTGACTTCTTTTGACGTGTTGTTTGTTTGTTTGTTTATACTCTTTATTGTGAAAATGTCACAATGGGCGGGTTTGTTGTCATATGACAATCTCTTACAACCAACCCTAATATGACGTGTTATATGTATGTGTGCATGTAACATGTCTGTAAGTGTGTGTCTTGTTATTGCATTCCATCGACAGAATTGAAAATGCAATTCCGTTAATTTGATGCCAACGGAAAATGGTGACCCAGCCGCGAATCAAACCCGGGTCCTTACAATGTAAGATCAGGCGACCTAACCACTATGCCACCGTGTTGACTTTGTATTTCGATTGGAATAATTAGAGCGGTAGCCCATCGTCCCATTTATGCACATTACTAGATAGAAACAAGAATCTAATGCAATTTCTAATTATTCTTTAACATCGGTAGATGATTTGAACATGTTTAAGGTCATTTCGTTTTTGGGGGGTTGTTGATGTTCCTGCCATATTAATTTATTGCTCCCAAATGATGTTTGAATGTTTTCGTTCTTGTTCCTTTCCTTTTTCTATTACATTGTTTTCTTGTTTCTTTTTAGTAATGTGCATAAATGGGACGATGGGCTACCGCTCTATTTATCCCAATCGAAATACCAAGTCAACTCACGTCAAAAGTAAGTCAAACAACAAGGGCAATTAAAATGAAGTTAAGGAGGGGATCAAACAGCTGGAGTTTTAAGGTAACAATACTGCCAATAAAAAAGAACAGTTGTTGTAAAAATATTGAATGGGCGATCGTATATCTCCGAGCCGATAAATTCATTAGCGCGGGGGCTCAGACGAACCACAAAAATTTGTTCCACTCAGCGGGATGCTACACAGGTATAAAAGTAGCTGTGAAAAAACTTGTTAGCCGGCGCGGTTCTCGAGTTCGCGGTCTGTCATATTATTTTGCAACAGGTGAAAACAACGAACTCCAAATGTAACCGGACTTTTTCACCAAAGGCGTATACCTACTCCATGGCGATTTGTTCTTGTCCCAAGACTTCGTTTTTTTTTTATTTTTGGACATAAAGCGATAATTAAATGAAAAAAATAGTTTTTCCTGCAGTTTTGTTAATAAAAATATTAATCGACAAAAATACATACAAATTTTTAATTCTGAAATTCTCGGGAAGTAATTTTCATCATATCCCAAGCC
Organism: Micropterix aruncella; assembly: GCA_944548615.1. Taxonomy (NCBI): domain Eukaryota; kingdom Metazoa; phylum Arthropoda; class Insecta; order Lepidoptera; family Micropterigidae; genus Micropterix; species Micropterix aruncella. The sequence goes on along the minus strand of OX155953.1, from coordinate 3,325,414 downwards.
GATATAAAATTCAACAGCACACCTGAATAACAATAATTTGGAGTTATGATCAGATGACTGACAATTTCCATGTCGATTTTATTTATTTTGCTTTACATTTCTACGATTTTTTTTACTATTACATTATTATTATTATTTTTAATTGCCTCCGATAATCAATTGTACATATTTCTTATTTGTAGGACCATATAATTTCATATTTCATGACAAATCTATATCATGACAACTGAAACTATAGTTTTATGTATCTAATACGACTATTATCAGTTATGTGGTGAATCTCTTAAGAAACATTTAGTATTGATTTTTCAAGTTATTTATACATTAAGCGGCTATCCAAAGTATTGTGTCTAAAAGACTATGTAAAAGTTTTCAAGACAATAAACGTTATTTGATTTGATATAATTACAAAATGCGCTTACTAGTACACACTCAATGAAGTTAATTATTGGAAACGAATATTTCAAAATCATTTCTAAACTATGATATTCACAAAGATGAATTCCCTATTCTATTACCACGATTTTTACATTATTACAGGTAGTTAACATATTTCTTGTATTCAAATTTATCGGATTTCGGAGAAATTCCTGAAGAATTATATTCCTTCTAACGATAAAAAAAAATCGGTTGTCTGTAAAGTCGGTTTACTGACGATAGTTGAACGTGACAACGTCATAAGAAAATACTGATGGAATGGTTGCATTTGAATCAGTTTCATTTAAGATTCTGATATTGTTTATTACCAACACCCAAAAATATATGCTTTTATACTTATTGATTTGACTACTACATGTAAATTTATTATTTTATAGCAGTATAATTGTATAATTGTTTATTGTTTAAAGTTTATTGCTTTTTATAATTTGAAAGTTTGAAATCTCAAACTGTTAAATAACGGTTTGAGAAGCGTTTGAGCACGCTGCGCCATCTAGCGGTAGGCAATACGCCGTAAATAAACAATATCAGCGACATTTTACCAACCGCTAGATAGCGCATCGTAATTATAGCTTTTCATACTTTTTTAAAAAAAAAAAAAAAGTTGCTTACTTTGTTGCACTTTGTTGTACCCACAAGAAAATTGTCCGTTCAGTAGGTAATAACATTCCGTATATCAAGAAAACATATAAAATTATGTCAAGAATTTAAATCAATCTAGTGATTTTCATTCGTACTATTTTAGACTGAGGTTAGTAAATAATTCTTGTCGCAACCGGTAGATGGCAGCATTTATATTGAATAATAAATATAATAAATGGAACGCCTCAGAGCGAGGTAACGCCGCATGAGTCATGTTTTTTCGTGCGTGCAGCAGGCTCCACCGATTTATAAGACGTCGTCACGTCAAAAAAGCCTTTCCAATAAAACATCTGCAACTGTTATTTTTTATAGCAACGCCGACAATACATACCTATATAGGTTTATATACCTAATCCGCATCTGTGAATTTACGCTGTAAATTTTCAAAATGTTGGTTACCTATATAAAAAAAAATGAGTGGGGTCTTTAATAACGCTTATACTTTCCTACTTAACTTTGAAATCAACAAATGAAGCTTGTGAACTTTACTTTGAAACAACTAAATGAACGGTCGAACAATATCAACAGTATTTAAATTGGAATAACCAATCTATAAACACATTAATTAAAATCTGTCCTCTAGATCTGAAGCAAGATGTAAACGTGAACATGTAAGCGATCGAATAACAATGTTTGTTATCGCCGCTATTCGGGGGTTTAATTAAAGATGCTATCTGCGGAATGACAAAACGAACATCTATCTATCTCATTCGACGTGTGTGTGTAAACAATGCGAGAGAAAAGAACGGGTAGCGGCGGTCAGCGCATGAATATGCGATATATCATTCATGTACAGGACGACCTGCGAAATGCTCGAACAAGATAAATCTCATTTTGTTCGTAGACTTTAATAAAAATATATGTTCTTGGTCTAACAAATAATATACGGAAAAACTAAACGATTTTTAATTCAAAATATTTATTGAAATGAAAAGCATGCTATTACATAATGATGACAAAATCATTTAAAACTACAGCTCAGGAATAATATCCCATGCAAATATAGCGCTTGCATGAATCATTTCAACCTAGTCATTCTTCCACAAATATGTTTTGCTTTTGGCTCATCCTCATTTACTTGATCAGTGTCCGCAGTTTTAGTAGGCCAATAAACTCGCAGATGTTACGTTTTCTATTGAGTTAAAATATTAAATAAATCGTAAACTTTCGTCTATTGGACGACGCTACCACTATAGATCCTCGCATATCGTAACATAATGTCTAATTGGCTGTTTAATGGTCCAAGTAGAGAGGCGAGGGCAGAAAGCTGTCCACCATCAGAGCAGATCTCGGTCTTTTTATCAATCCGGGATGTCATCTGACGACAATCTCGGGCGTAGCAGAAGTATAACAAGGTTGACTAAGGCCATATGCCTGCAATCCGGTAAAATTCCGTTCGTTTTATTTTTGGAAAATCTGTGAACTATTCAATCTCATAAAAGCGCGCAAACTACGGTCCGGTAAATAAATCGGCGCGGATTTAAATTCCGTGGATTGTTGCAGATTGGCTGCGGTGCGTCACCGGACGTGTTTTACATACTATGGAGTAATATAGAAGAACCCCGCGCACTGCGGAAATTATTCCAAAGATCGACGGCAGATACTTGCATAAACAGCTAATGGCTAATACCTAAGTCCGAAATTTCCACCGTAGTGCGCGGACTACAAACTTTCGATGTTTTTTTTCCGTTCGGCGCAAAAAAACGTACCGCAACGAATCGCACCGCAGTGCGCGCCTGGGCCTAAAGAGACTCTAAAAATTGTTGCTTCGCCCCCCCCCCCTCTCTCCCTAAAGTTGTTTACTGGTGAATCTCAGGGTTACAAAACAACCAAATCGTTATAGCATCCTGAGATTGCGGGTTCGTCCACAGCAATTTCAACTTTAAGAGGATACTAGGAACTGCAACATCGTCGCTTGCAAATTTCAGAGCAACCATCGAAGTATCGACCATTCGCAGTCTGTAGACGAATCATTACGATTCTAGGGTTAAGCCAAATATCAATATTAAAACAACAAAATGAAAAATACACAGAGGAAGAAAAATATTCTTTTAAACATTATTTGAAGAATTATTCAAAACAACACGATAGCTTACTAACCTATCTTTATAGAGCTCATATTTTAAAAGTTTTAAAAGTTGGTAACGACCTGGATATTTTTGCGAGTCACCCTCTATTCTGATCGGGGGCGTATACGGTGCCACAGATGATGAATGATGGATATTCTAAGTCGATGGCAGTTCAGAGTGTGTGCAGTATATACTCAAGGCCCGACGAGTTTCCATTCCATCCCATTTCGCCCCTCATTCCCTATGGAGAAATATAGCCGACTGGAATTGGATACATTCACTTCATTAGCAAACGAACAAATAAACAGCGCGCAGACACTAATGGAGTTTCTTTAATTTCAACTCACCACAAGAAAAGAGATTCGGGAACTCTAATTGTGAATACCGAAGAAGATGTGGTTTTGTAGTAGTTTCTAATACAGAAACGATTGAAAAATAGGTATAGACTATAGAAAGTTATGTGTTTGTAAAATAAGAGTCAATCAATTCTTCATCTTCTGGGGTTTCGTGCGCCTTATCGCACATTTCAGATTATTTTTATTTCCTTGGATACAATCGGTACTTACGCAAAGGAAGCTTTAAGTTATGTTTAATTAAAATGAACTAAAACTGTTTAATTTTAAAAAATAAACATTTTATTTGTTAAACCATTTATAGCTACGTACGTCTTAATGAAAGTGATCTTGTATTTTACATATTATTCAGAATGCAGTCGAAAATTAATAATATAACTAATATTATTTTCGATTTATATCATACTTTTTGATAACTTATTATTTATATTATATATAATATATAATATACAATATACATAGCTATTTTATTTTTAATCTTACTATCTATTTATTTATTATTACAGTAATTACCATAATAATACATATATTTATGAATTTGTTAACTTTTTTCTATATTTACTTTATATTTACTCTTATAATACTTTGGGCTGTTTAGTAACTTAGCAATTATTTAAGAATATTTTTTTTATTTTTTTTTAAAAACCATGACAATTTCAATTTAAAAAAAACTTGCATCTTTTAAACTTTTCTTTTTTATTGCATAGCACACTATATGACCGTTCATAGGTGGAAACATATAATTAGTTTATGTTTGTTAATTTTTGATCTAGTATATTTTTTCCCCGTCTAATATCTGTCTCTTTCCCGAATAAAGTAAATAAATATTTATACACGGGGAGTGACTTGATTATATGGGCCATTTAATTGACATGGTCCATAGATAATGAAAGAAAAAAAATAAAAGAAAAAGAAATCGGCATGTTTTTTTATACTAAAATTTGATAAAAGTATCAAAGTTGATAAAGGAAATTATCTATTAATCTACTTATACAGTACCCTCTCTTAGTAGAAGGGGAGTTTCCAAAGCTCTCTTTTTAATGTTTCATTATAATATTGTTCGTTACATCATCTCGCGTATAGCCAAACAACAGCGGCTTCCCTCCAAGCGACATTACCGATACAGTGAAAGAAATTCTCTCGCGCTTTGCATTACCCAAAACCGGGGATGATGGATCTGCGACTGCTGACTGACAATAACAGATCGCCTTCCATTTAAAAAAAATAACACGCTCAGCTTTCAGCAATTGTTGATACACGAGCGCAAATTGCCTGCGCTACCCCTGCTGCGGTCTGTATTTTTATTCGTGAAATTTTAACTCACGCTTTAGCGATTGGAAAATTGTCCCAGAAGTAGTTTTCTCCACATTAAATAGGTTTTTAAATCAAATCAATTGTGTCACCACAAAACTTTCCCGGAAAGTAGCCAAGGACTTGTAGGAAAGGAGGCTGATTGTAAGTTTACGATAAAATATTATCGGCGAGGAATAATATCCAGGGAGCAATAATCCGTAGAAAATAAGTCTAAAAATGGGGACATTTCCCTAAATACTACGTCACTGGACAGTTCGGAGAAAAGCTTGGATAATTTATCAATAGGTTTCTAATTCAAAATTAGTTGTACCTAGTTTGCTAGGTACTCGTACAACTAGTTTGCTAGGTACCTACTTCAAGCACTGATAAAAAATCAGTGCTTAAAGTTCCTCTTTGACGACCTTTATCTCAACAACAAAGAATCGTAGAATATTTTAATGCAATACTTTACGTCTTGATTTTTGATGGGGACCTAAGTCCCGACGTTTGTTACACTAACTTCAAAACATTATGTATGAGTGTATCTTGAATATGAAATATTACAACCAGTATTTCACTATGTAATTTCGGCCCAACAAGGCATCTGTATAACAGGCAACAAGGCATCTATCTATAAGTCCAATATTTGTAGATTGAAATATGACTAGGGCCGATTTCAAGCACAACCTTTTCAACTCTTAACATGACCAAACGATGTCTGCATGCCAAATATCAGCTCAATTGGATTAGGCATTTAGGCGCTATCATGGAGGAATAAACACAGACACAGAGAAATACGCACAGACAGACTTCTATCTGGAAATAGTTCTAAATCGTCTCAGAGGGCTCTTAATGAATAGTTTCGTCTTCACCCCGAAAAAAATTCGCGTTTACAATACTTTACCTCCTCGTTGGTTGGTATGCGGGAGAAAGAAAATTATTTAAATAATATTCTCCTATGCCTAACCGCCGAATCATATTTCGTCCGCGCCAAAAAGCTCCCGATTAAATGTCATTGCGATCATTTGAATGATAAAAAACATGTCGAATATATCAAAACGCCTGACGCATCGTCGTTCGATGACTTGCTCGTTCGCGTTCACGCGAAGGGAGAATTTTTATATTACACAATGAAAGACTAGTCCAATATCTGCCGCCCCCCTTCTGCATTACGACATATTAAATTTTACAAAACTCAAATAGCGCATTGTGTATTCCGGGATTAGCATATAGATTGAGAGGTAGTCGTTCCTGCTGTTTCTATCTTTCGAAAATTAAATGTTATCGATCATTTAATACGGGAGGGGTCACGAGAATGGAAAAAAAAGACGCGATCCATTCGCGTAATTACATATTTTTGTATCCCCTCTCGTTTTTTCTGTGTTATTCTGCCGTTGCGGTGGGGTACTGTTTGGTATGCGAGCGATAAACGGTCTTTATGACCTTAGCTGCTAGATTTTTTGTCGTTCGTCAATGGTAAAATATTTATTTGTTACTTTCTGTTTTTAAATCTACCGCAATAGGAAATTTAATTTAAGTAATCAATTTACCAAAATTTACTTTTATGTGATGATTTTGAGACCGAAATTTATTGTGACCTATTATTTTATTCGGTAATTTCTACAGCGTTACAGTTTAGTGTAATTGACATAATATAATTTAACATAGTCTAAGACCGATGACGGTTCCCACATATCACATCTCACGTGTTAAGATTCCAGAGCAAATTAAAAGCCTTGGAGAGGACCAATTTAAAAAGATAATTATACATAATTTGGTAGAAACCCAATTTATGGTATAAGGGAGTTTGAAAATTCTGAGTTTATTTTTCATGTTGATGATTAATGAAATGCGTAAAGTTTTAAACATAATGGTATTATGATAGCTGAAATTCTAATTTCAATATAATTTATTATACATCTATTCATTTTTAGAAATAAAAATACGAAGGCATATTTCTGGATTGACAATAAAATATATATTTGTTGATTATTCTACATAGAATTTGCATTTCTATTTTAATATATTATTCTCCCTGACTCTTAAATAACATTAGTATATTTAGATTTTTTGTATGTAGGTAATATTGAATATAATATTACAGCCATGACAACTATCACGATAGTTATGTTTTTAATAATTACATTTTTAGCATTTAATTTTGTGACGCATCCAAGTGTAGGAATGCCTATCTACTGGAGTAGTTGATTGTATTGTATTGTTGGGTATAGAAGTCTAAAGTCAAAACAACTTACATTACATAAGGAACATTTAATGTTTACAAAAATAGCGACATCGGTTAATGCTTCAAACAACCAAAATTCCTGATATTGTCGAACGACTTAAAGATATGTAAAATTGTAAATCTGAAAATGGCTGCTTTCTTTTCCAGCAGGATTTAGAGTCTCTCGAAATATATTTTAACAAAAGCGAGATAAAAGTAATGTAACGAAATATTCCCACGTTTGCTTTACGCAATATTTAAACAATATTGAATTCCTATTCATTTATTTATTTTCATCAATAAATAATACAAAGCAGATATAAATATATCTATAACAAATAGGCGTGGCAGATGGAAAAAGCTAATAATGATGGGGGCAGCACTCAGGAATAAAAAGTGATTTTCTTCGTGCCCACTTTCATGTGTGGTCGGATTAATTAATGGATGATATATATACTTATAATATGTCGGTTTGATCGATATACTTATGAATTATTATTTTTAGCTCTGAGCTTAAGCCTGCAAGGGACTGTGCTCTTAAGGACTAATATAAGTTTAATGACATTTCTATCGCGACGCGTACTTCTATCAAAAACCTGAAAGTAATTTAAGAAGACACATTAAAGCTTTTTGGGACACATCGCAGCAATTGCCAAAAAATCAAATATAAAGCTTGGTTTGATAATTCGCGAATCGAAACCATTCACTCATACATTATAATGAAAATTATTATAAATTATATAACGATCGCATTAGTGTTTGTTCTATCACACCTTGAGTTTGCCTCGCCTATATAGTCTCCCAATTATCAGGTGTATACTAATGGAATGCAGAATATATAAAATAATTTCATTCGGTATTAAAACTTGAAGAAATAACAATCGGCGTAGCTTCAACGATGCGCTAAGCCTTTATAAAACAATGAAAGGCACATTCGATTGCTCTAACCTGGTGGGCGAGATCAATATTAAGGCCATAATGATCTTTTTCGGTAGCCACGTTTTAAATAGTATAAGCCACGTTTCTACTAAATCCAAGCCTGTATAAGTAGTTCATAGAATCGCTATATCTGAATCCTAACTATCCAAGAGTAGGGTAACCTACCAACTGGTAATTAAATTAAAAAAATATATGTTTCTACCGTTCGTCTCTGTCGAAACAAAACAACAACGCCTGCATTTTTGTAACGCGCGCAATCATTCTGCTTATTAAATTCCCTCATAATCGGCCACCCTTTTCCCTCCTTCCATAGCATTATAATGGCGGCGGACGCACACGGCGCGAGCGTCGCCGTCTATTTTGACAACGTTTCAATTCCTTTTGTTTGCATCGCCTCCGTGTTGACGTTTCATCGCTTTTTTTTATTTTCGAAATTTCATAATATTTTCGTAAGGGAGCCCGCGCGCATCCATCTCGCTCCTTTTGTAAACATTACCTCTTGCCCTCCTCCTCTTTGCGCGCTCGGAAAGTAATTGGTTTTTTCCGGGATCGGGATTAGGCTTTCCTTTTATTTCGCTGTGATTGTAGGTCATTTGGTTTTGTTTCAATCTAAACGGAGCAGCTGTCTCTATTGGGATAAACATTATATTATTTTCCGATTCCCAGATGACATTGCCAATTTTTATTATTGTGTTGCTGAATGCATTTTTTTCCAGGCACCCGCGTGCCATAAAAAGTGTATCTGCGGTGCGGTTGCTCAGTTGCCCGCCACCCGTCGCCTTGCGCAATTATTCATAATAGTTTGCACGAAAAAAATATATAAATAAGCCCGGAAACGTATCAATCACGCGGCGTGACATAGAACGAATAAACTTTTCGGCTGCAATAGACACGGGACAGAGTTTTTAAAACGTTTTAATTATTGTACACCTTGGCAACACCATTTACGCACTTATACTTTGAAATCGCATCGCCATTGGAGCGTTTGGGGTTAAAAGCGAGTTACGGTGTTGCCAATTGACTACATTGCGATTTTAAATACATACATTACAATAAATACATACTTATATGATATATTTTCGGCTGCAATATACATGGGGCAGGGTTTTTGAAATATTTTAAGTCTTATATCCATTGGCAGCGCCATTTGCGCACTTGTACTTTGAAATCGCTTTACTGCGGCGTTGCCAGCCCGATTACATTGCGTTTTAAAATACATTTATGACGTTCATGATAATCCATTTTTTTTAAATATTCACCGAATTGGTTCGAATTTCTTTCTTCTTTCAGGTGCCTGTCAATGAAAGCTCCAGACAGGTATGCTATCCCAATCGCCCTACCTGCGCCCGATCAAGCAGTGCGCCGCGGGAAAGGGGTGTAGCCTGAACACAAGTTGGCGATATTTTCTCTATCTATATATTCCTATAGTCCATCCACGAATAGAAATCAGTCTCCTCAGAAATTAAAAATAATAATAATAACAATAATATAAAAGAAACGACTCTAATCTTGAATGGACTGTTTTTTTCTATAAAATATCTATTTCACATTCACATACGTAAAAATCCATTCACTCTTTGTTATGTGCCGTTAGATGTAAATGTCATAGTAATATAAATACATACATTCAAATATCAGCATGAGTTTGAGGGTATTCAATTCATATTAACGAACGGTTCTTATTTTTGTTTTTCGCGTATAATATTAGTCGAAAATATTGACGGAAAATAAAGAGCCGGGAAGAATTTGAATTAGATATCCTCCATATTATGTCGAATTCACTTTTGGAAAACTAAAAAAATCCTAGTTATTTATGGCGACTAGTTAGGATGATGTTGATTTCAGGTTACACCCCTTTCAGAAACTTTCCGTTTTTTGTCATTATTATCGTGAACGTTTATAATTTCAAATTTGAATTGCAAAAGTAATCATTTTTAAACTCGGACGATACATGCATGCTTGGAGCTTTTGTTGTTTTTTAAATGTGTTTTGTATCTATTATTTATAATAGTTTTATTGATAATGCACGTTTGTTATACAGTACAACCTCGATTTGATGAACTTGAGTAGGATATAAAAAAAACGTTATATAAAGGCGTTTGTAACTTATTAAACTCGATAGTCCTTTATGCCTGCAAAATAAAAACGCACCAATATAAAACAGGGTTACTACTGTATAAACATACATACTGTATTTGACTAAATATAATATTTCAGTACTGAAACATGAAAATAAACAAAATACGTCAGTAATACAGGCCTTTTCGCCTGGTTATTTTTATAGAAAAAAAAATATAATTATGGTCTGTTTAGGTACATTTGTTGCATTACATCAAATGCGCCAGCCAGTTCTTACGGACGCATATGGAGACACGATTAATTGTTGTAATTCATTGCGTAACATTTGCGATACTGAGGTTTATGCTGAGGTTTTCGTTACATAGAGGTGTTTATTTTTTTATGAGAAGAATAAATGAACGCGTTTTTTACGAGAAGATCAAAAAAACGCTTCATCAACATTATAAACGCATTATTTTCGTAATATAGAGGTACCTATATTTAGTATCAGATTTTGTGGTAAGTTCCAGGGGATTAAAATAAATCGTTACAGGTTCCATTTCAGGTTCCATCGTTACAGGCGATTCCAGAGAGAGAGAGAAAGAGATAGAGATAGAGAGAGAGAGAGAGAGATAGAGAGATAGATAGAGAGAGAGAGAGAGAGAGAGAGAGAGAGAGAGAGAGAGAGAGAGAGAGAGAGAGAGAGAGAGAGAGAGAGAGAGAGAGAGAGAGAGAGAGAGAGAGAGAGAGAGAAAGAAAGAGAGAGTAAGATGACCAATAAGATCCAAATCAGATCAATAAGATCCAGATCCAGAACGACATAATGTCACGTCATAATTCTTTAAAATTATCATCTGACGCATTGAAAGATGTCTTAAAAATATGGATAAATATTAGTAAGAAATGTTTCTTTCACTGTTATAGAAATAAAAGCGAGTAATAAAAAAATATAAATGAAGAGTATAATTTGGAGATACGACTTAATTTAAACTGCACATCGGCTTGAGCAAACATAAAATTGCTGGTGTTTTCCGCCTCAAGGGGTGATTTCGTTACATCGAGGAATTCGTTATATTGAAGTTAGTTATATCAAGGTTGTACTGTAATATTGACAATTTATATTATTATGCTTCTCATAATTATACATCCGAGGGATGGAGATTATCTTCCGCGGTTCTCCGGCCGAAACTGTCATTAAATCGGCATCAATGGCGGCTGCGACAATGCCCTCTCACTCGCATTTCGCGCCATCTGTAATTTGGTTGCGTAACAAGCAGTCAAACAGTGGCGACAAAGCGAGATCAAGCGATGCGCGAGCGGATTTCACGCATGCGCGCTTGCTTTTTGAAAAAGGCCGAAAGACGGGCTTCCGCGCAGGCGCGTAGACACCCCGCCGAGAGGTGGCTTAGCAATCCTGCCGGTGTTACAGAGGTGCCCCAACTTCGGTGGAACTGGTGATCTAGTGATCCTGGTAGTTAAATTCGACGACCTGTGAATATATTTTTAATCAATATGTGAAAAATCATAATAAAATATAAATCTAAACTTAAATCAGAGATATGTTTCAGAATTTTACTATTAAAAAAATAATTCTGTGGGGGACTAACCAAACGCGTTTTTATATAGAATTTTATTTTTCACTAAACCGTCAGCCACACCACAATTTTTTCATTGCACTTCCGGCCAAATCAGACGCCGCTTTTCTGACCAATCAGGGGCCCGCGACGTCTCGTACGCATGCCGCTAGAGGGCGACAACCAAGAACCACGCGAAATTCAAATACTACTTTCGCCATTACACTTATTTTTTTATGCTTTCTGTTTGCTTGACCAACCGTGAATGAAATTAACTTTTTTTTAAAACAGTGGATAGCTATGTTCATATACTTGCTCTCCTATATCGTGTACTCTCCCAATTAACACCATCCTATCTCCACGAGTTTTTTGAACCACTAAGTTCCCGCGGTCTCGTACTTCGGTCAGCCTCTGACAGTTTACTAAAAATTCCGAGTCATAATAGTGATTTCTATTCCTATTCTTTCTGTGTCCATGGTGCAAGACTGGAACGATCTTCCAGCAAACATACGAAGCTCGCCTTCTTTAGCATCGTTTAAGACTCTCCTTAAGGATTACTACCTTTCTAAGAAGTAACCTGTTCTTCCCTTTCTCTCCTCTTCCTCTCCCAATTTCCTCTCCTCGGGCATTATTAGTTTTAAATTCTTCCAGATGTCTGTATGTTATGCAGACGGTCTGTATATTATGTAATAATCTTTATTTTCACAATGCGAGCATGTACCACAGTGTTTAGGTTAGTTGTAAGACATTGATATGTGGCAATAAGCTCGCCTTTTTGTATAACAATTAAGTGAAAATAAAGAGTTTATTATTATTATTTTGGACTTTAGTGACTTGCGTCCGACCTTGTAAGTAGAATTGTATGAAGTTTAGATCTTTATCTCTTATGCCGTAGTCCTCGGGCTTCTGAAGCAAGTTAAGGTGATCGACGCAATCGAAGGCTTTGGATATGTCACAAAATATGCCACAAGTGTTATTCGACTTATTGAGGCTGGATATACGTTTTGTCCATAAGACCTGCTATCGCATCTATGGTGGATAATTTGGGATCTCAAAGATACCGCTAATCGAAAACTCAAAATTTTTCCATGCATTTTTTCGCACTGTTCTGTATACCCTTTCAGTACCTATCTAAGTTGACAGTATACTTTGAACCTGTACGGCTGCCATGGTGTATTCTTTATGACATCAAAGGTGTCTCACAGACGTTAGAATAGTATTAGTGTAATGTATACTTCGCACATAACATTAGCATTAGTGTAATATTTTCAAAGTGATTCACCTAATATGATAGTATTATCATTGATTATATATAGTATTAGATAGTTCGATCTTAACACTTTGAGAATGCCGGCCACTAGTGAGCGCGGCGCAATCGATACGGATTGTTTACATCAGCGGGTGTCCTTTCATCGCTAAAACATCGACTACAAAGCGCCACTCAAAAACGCTGCTTCTCCACTATACAGCTACTCCCGACAGCCACTCGTCCGGCGTCGGCTGTAATCGGCTGCCGTCGGCTGCCGTCGGTACCCTCCCCGTTTTTTGTCGGGTTCTCGATCTCTCGGGCAAATGCCCCGACAATGACACGCTCTTTAGCGGGCACAATGGGGCCCCATGATGGGAAATACAACGCATTGTTGCGAATGTTCGCTATTTTATTGCGTAATATTCGGTGCGCGATGCCGCAGAGTAGATGACAAGACAAATCGCCGGCGCGGCGGCACGAGTGCGTTTAGTGATTGTGAAATGACTGCTGTGACACAAAAGTCCTCGAACTGCTGTGACGGCAAGACCGTAGCCAGGAAAGAGGGGATGTGTCGGCAGTATTAGACCCGCAACTCCCGAAACTTGGAAAAATGTTTTTTATACTATCCATTATTATTAATTCACAAATGTTTAGTAAGGAAGTAGGTATTAATATAATTTTATATAAAATTACAGTTATATTATTTAGGACGTTTAAAACTTCAGTATTCCTGGATATTCAACTTATTTTTTTTCTAGTTACTGCCTCAAAGTGAAGGAGAAAGCCTGAAAATCAAATTATTGGAGAAATATTCAATTATTATTAAAAAAAACATGGGAGGGGACAAACACAATCGAAAATTGGACTAAAAGTTATTTAAATAAAATAAATATTTATCTACAATTCTTTAGGTTTCAATATAATTCTTACTCTATTCTTGCGTTGAACCAGTGGAAGCTGTCTTTGAATATTTTGTGTCCATTTTTCCATTCTCAAAAAAATAGTAAATATTTCACCAAGTTTGTACACAGAGAACCTGTTTTCGAAAACAATTTAGAATTAGAGACCTGGGAATCCAAAAAGTGATTTCTGGATAATGTATGTGTGTGTTTGTGTGTGTGTGTTGTGTTTAAGGGGGGGTGTGTGTGTGTGATAGAGAAAGAGAGAGAGAGAGTGGTTTGGTGTAAGTCTTTTCTATATCTTCAGCGAGTTTTGAATTAAAAATGTTTTAATCTGAAAATTCAATTTTTAATATCTACGATATTATTAATGTTAGAATGGATCAGAAAAAAATAATAGAATCCTAATAATAGGGACTCGAATCTTGTTTTAAGTAATTTCTTAGTATATTCAGTGGTTTTTAGGTTTAATATTTTTAAAATTAAAAAGATATCTAGAAAATGACGAATTTGCAAATCCAACATGATAATAATTGCAAATATTATCATTGCTGGTGAAAAACTTACAAAATTTAAAATAAGAAGAACTAAAGAGCTTTAAAATTAAATGCAAATAATCAATATCAAGAACAGCGATGCATTGTAGGTCGCTTCATCAATATGACAAGTTAATACCGTGTATCAAGTAGATTTTTTCTGATTTATTTTTGGTTTTCCGACCATTTCATTGGTTACCTATTACGCGTTATTACCTAAACTACGCTTATGTCATATCTGTTGGGGAAGCAGAGATAAGAATTGTCTCATAAGGTGTACGTTTGAATAAAAATAATACGCTAGTCGGCAGTTTACAAAGTGCCTCGAAACAGTAGCATCCATTTAACACACAGCGATAACAGAGGTATAAATTTACCTCCCGGAGATAAGGCTCTGCTGATATCGCATCGCATAAACAGGTGCTCTCAACCTTTATGTAGTAAAAGCATGCCTAAAATCGTGAAAAGTCGACGGTCTACCTCTCTGTCTAGTGCTCTACCCATTGTAGCCGGTGTGCCACAAGGTACTATTCTAGTACCTACTCGTACTCGTACATTGTACGTCTTTGACATCGGTTCCAAATTTCAAAGTTCTGAGCACCATCCACATGCGAATGACGAAAAAGTATTGCTATCTCTTGATAGAATACTAACAATGTACCGACTCTGCAATACTAACAATACAAGGAAGTGTTTTCTCTTTTATTAGACAATATCAGTCGACATGGCCTTCAGCTAAATTCTGACAAATTGTTATACTTGACTATTGATTGCTAACGATATATGGTTATATAGCATTTCCACGCTCGTCACTGCTTCAATTTCTCCTGCACTTGAACTGCACTCCTTCAATTCCTCCTCCAGTCCTCCTTTGACTGACTACCGTTTTACGTAGCTGCGCTGGATTCGGTATTAGAAAGGCACAGGAACAAACTTGTATGAAACATGGAACAATTACGTTTTAATGAATGTAAAGAAACAATAAATAAGAAAAAATATCAAAGTCCGCAATAGTTGGTCTCTCAAATGTTTCTTGGCTTATAAGATTTCTAAAAACGAACAGTTCCTAAAAAATAAAAATGGATTGTTTTTATGGTCAATGCAGAAAAACCAAACTAAGAGAAATTGATTATTAATATCTTTCATAATCACGTGAAAGTACACTATATCAACAAAGAAAAAAGATTATAATGAAATGAATTATTATTTCAAATATAATTAAAAGCTTTTAATGAAAATAATATCTGAAGAAATAAACAACTAATAGATTAATTTATGCCTTTTAAGACCATAACCTTTACACGCGCACAAAATATGAATGAATATAAGCTAAAATCAATAAATGATAAAAAAGAATGATAAAAAAGAATGAAAACTAGTAGCACAGTGAGTGTACAAGAGAGAAGCTAAGATAGAATAGAGGGGAAAATCTCTGTAACCCTGAATGCTATGCTCGGATTATTGCGGAGGGTGGTACATTGCCCCATTTAAGTCTTAGGGGAGTTGAAAGTATATTCCTACTTATTGTGTTATAATCGACCACGGATGAAGATAACTCTTAGTGAATAACCTACATAGTAAAATATGACAAATCTGAAAACCGGATTATTCTTAATATATATGTTCAATATAAATTCAACTAAGATTAATATACAATCTTGAAAATTATAATACTATAATACCACAAGTTCACAAGTGGCTGCTTACTCTTGAAAGAGATAGTCATATTTAAAATATTTCAACGGTATAATCATTATTTTCCTAATCAACGTTAGTGAATAACTCGTTTTGCTTTAGTTACTAGAACTTACCTACTTTAAAACTATCGAACACGGCGTATTTTCATACCTTTCCCGACCTGCATTTTTGCAAAATTCTCTCATTAATAATATCCATAAATATCTTAATCATTGCAGGGTTAACCTGTATAAACATAAGCAGATCTCAGCCTCTTGCAAGCGTTTCATTCCTCCCAATTTTCTGGTTAATTTGTCAACGCGCTCTACAAAGGCATCGGTGTGCTCATGCACGAGTGCTAACAGAACACCTCCGCACTGATAATGACCCTCCTGCTACGCTGGTTAACGAGCGGACACCTCGGGCAAGTGCGGCAGGTCGAACGGAAGAAAATTGGTCACCAGAGAGTGTTACCCTCCCAGGGGGATCACTCACATAAATAGGTTTCCAAACAATAGGGACGCTGACTTGGAAATATGCGATTGACGAAGAGAATGTAAATTAAAAGAAAAACTTGTAATGGGATAAACTCTGAGTAAGAGATAAAACAATGCATAAAACATCAAAAGGGTGATTTGGTCGATCTTATAGTATCCATTAGGGTAGTATGTTGGGCCCATTCTTTTTTTAATATACATAAACGTCTTGTCCTAATTTTATATCACAGGATCATCCCTACTCGAACGACATATTCATTCAAACCGAGTCTAATGGGGTGACATACATATTCCTCAAAGCTCAATTTACATTAGACCTAGGTAAAACTTAGCTGGACAAACACACATTAAGGCGACGATGTAGGTAAATTTCGAAAATTACATTTTTTGGCAATTTTTGAACAGTCATACTGAAATAACTGATGATGTTAGCCAACAAAAAAAAAATATCGTAACTCACGGTACCTTTCTTAAGTACATAGCTATTTCAGATTTTTTGAAAAGTATTGGAAAATTGAGGAAAATAATTAAATCTGGGAGCTATACAGGAAATTTTCATTTTAGAGCATTTTTTGAAACGTGCCTCACACTAAACTGCACGATCAAGAAACTCAAAAAAAATACTACGGCATTTTAACAATAGTTGTAAAGAGGGATGTTATCGCATAAATTAAAAAAAATAAGTTTTTCTTGTAAAAAAAAATATAGAAAAAGTGCAAGTTTCATCCATATTCAGTATTAAATATTAGTTATTACTGTATGTTTTTTTTCAAGTTTGTTTCTTTTTACATAAACTATGTACAATAAACTTGTAGTACTGTCGATTATTTTTTTAAAATAAAATATTAGTATATTTTTAAAATAATATTTTGCAGAGCCCGCTTTTGTTATTTCTGTCATACAAACAGATAAGCGCAGCAGTCCCGCGACGACGCGCTGACATTTAAAATGCCGCAAGCGACATTGTGTAAATATGATTCCTATGTGGACCAATTACTGATACAAATCGCATAACGGCCAACCTTTTATAGTGAAATATTATTGGCTCTTAGAAACTTGGTTTATTCGGCTTCCGAATGCCGACGCACGCGGGTGTTTCCGCGGCGCCCTGGTTCATGACATCTTATCAAATTGACATTTCGTGAAAATGGGTCGTACAGGTAAAAATTAAAAATGTCGACGCTGCAAAGTAGAAATACCTTTCATTTACCTAGCCGGAAATGTTAGTCAAGTTCTTAACCAATTCACAGCTTCTATAGAATAGCTAAGAATCGACTCTTTTGTAATAAATTAACGAAAGCTGATTTATATATTGTGCTATATGGAGATACATGAGGTTTCACTTTTAATGATACCTACTCTGTATATACTAATAATAGAGCAGAAATTATTATTGAGAATAATGCAGGAGAAAAATCGACCTAGTTACATTTGTTATTCGTAGAAATGGTGGTGTGCTAACGTATGCTAAGCTTTCCCTATATTAAACATCACACAAGTAAAATATTTAAAATGATTAATGAGCTGTTCAAAATATTCATAAGTAATAGTATAGATAAATAAATTAATAGTAATCAAAATTATGTTTTTGATAATCTACAAATATAAGTATATTTGTTAATTTAAACTTATATGTTTGACTGTACAGTACATTGCGCTTTCTGTCTTTGTAGGTCAGTGTGACGTCAGCGAAGGGGCAGTCTCAAGCACAGCTTATTTGCTAAGGGAGCTCCCCTACAGTTATCCCTTCTCGTAGGTGTATTCATTTCGCTCTATATATCCCATTGTGTAGTGGTATAGTTCCCAGTGAATAAGGTTAAGAGAATATGAGTCTTCAACCAAAACGAAATATTATTCAATTAGTAACATTGCTTTAAGAAGATCTAAAAGATGGAAGAAGAATTATATTATTTTAATTTGCAGAAACGGAAAGGTCGAAAAAATCAAGTCTTTCATGTTTCGCTAGATTTTGAATACTGCTTCCACTCTGTAGATACAACAACTTCATAATATTTCAACGTAACTCTTTTCATTATTTTTAGTTTACTCTTTATAATATTGACGATTGAGAGGGCAATTCTGGGGCCAAGTAGAGTTCTGGACATTTTTAATATAAAAAATCGTTTAGTACATAGAAAATACACAATATAAATTTCTATAAAAATTAGCAAGCTGATGAAGAGGAGTGGTGTCATTGTAGAATATAGTAGTTATGAAGGAAAAACTATTATATCCGTAGTAAAAAATGGTCAACATTTTTAAATTCAAAAAGTGAAAAGCGAATACATATTATGATAGTTTCATCTATTTACGTTGTTTATTTTTGAAATAGGTAAATGATAATTAAATAAATAAAACTTCAAATCAAAAAACAAAGGTATACACCACACTAAAATTGTATGTTCTTTGACTTCAGTTAATTATTTTTACATAATCTTCTAAAGGTATATTGTCCAAATGTTAATTTTGTCTTCCAATCTGTGAATTTAACGGATTTTAGGTATATAGGACGGATTTTAGGATTTTAGGTAGGATTTAGGTTAATATAAATGTTTTTTTTAATATAACTATTAACTGTTAGTGGTCATGAAGCCACTCGTCCTTTATGAGTTTGTTAAATTTTTCAGAATTATCTGATGCATTTTTTTTTTGTTTTAGGTTTTAGGCAAAAATGGCAGAATGACCTTATTTGGCCCCTAAAATCACCATAATATGTATACGCCTTTTCATGACAATTTTTTCTTTTTCATTGTTTCAAGTAGCGGAATTATGTCTAAAATACCTACTCCACAATATCTTCGTTATCGTTTAGTTAAACATTTCTCAAACCCACGCCATAAATGAAATTCGACCCAATTGTCTCTCTCTATGGCGCCCCCTACTGGAACGTATCAAAGCGAGAGTGGGTGCGAAGTATCAATTTCTGAACGGTATTAGTCAATGTCTGTCGATTTCCTCGCGGGGCTGCGTTCTTAGCTGCTGCCTCCCTTTTTTCCTTCGCCCCTCCGCATTCGAGGTATTTACGCGCCGAATTAGTTTCGTTTTCTTTTCCGATTGATTGGTAATGAAAGCAATAAAACATCCGGATGGAAACAAATGCCCGTGACGAGGGAGAAATGTGGCGCCTATATCGCTCCTCTCTCCTCCTGTTTTTTAAAGAAGGGAAACGATTGTTTTATATACATATATATATTTTATATATATATATATATATATATATATATATATATATATATATATATATATATATATATATATATATATATATATATATATATATATATATATATATATATATATATATATATATATATATATATATATATATATATATATATATATATATATATATATACACACACACACATGTGAGTTACGCCAACCCAAGGTATCGAGTAGGTCATCAGGATCTCAAAGTATACAAATAGAGTTATCAACTACAACGGGCGAACCCCTCACCTCAGGAAGTTTTAACGATTAGTCGTTCTATCTCCCTGGAGTGAGCGCAGAAGACTTGGACAAAACAGTCCACCGTCAAGCTCCGCCACAAACCCGTAGGCCAACGCCTTAACCGCAAGGTAGCCAGGAGTGTTACCCAGCGGGCTTACACTCACGCCCTTACTTCCAATTGCGATTACTCCAGTCTCTTGATTGGTTACAAGTTCGAGGTCGCTTGCTCGGTCCTCTCCCTTACGAAGCGGTGAGACGGTGTGCACCGAATCTATCGCGGACCACGGCATCCTTTGCCCGGCTGTTCACCCAGGATCGGGTAGCCGATGGTCGTTTCAAGAGCAGTCGCCGTAAGGTCCGCAACCACCCCCGCTCTATAGGAAACAGTACTGCTTCCAGACTCCCTCGACTGTTAGTTGGAGTGCACAGTCGATTCGCTTACGCCGCACGGTGTGCAGACCGTCCAGGAGCGCCAGAAGGTTGATTCCTAGGGGAGCTAGCCCTAAGGCCAGAGTCCTACCCAGGCTCGCATTTCATGCGCGGAGGCCGTCGGATGGGTGTTGACCCGTGAGTGTGACCAAACCTGAACAGAATGGGTCTTCGTGGCCAACACCGCAAGGACCCCTTAGCTCCCTAAAAGGATACAATTATTATTTCAACAATTTTCAATATTCCGCAGTTAGTTTCGAATTTCGTCCGATGCAGGGCGAGTCGCCACCACTCGTGAATTCCCCAGACGCGGAATATTACCGTTCCGTCAATTTGATTAAGGGCCACTCGGTTTGTCGGCGAGCTTCCTCTCTCCCGCCCCGGCTGATTGTTGATTTAATATAATTTCACTCGCAATAATTCCGGCCGCCCTTGGTTTGTGTTATTTTTCAAATTAACTTGTTTATCGACGTAATTTCCGCTGATATCCCCCTCCCTCCCCCCAGATGGATTTGAAGAAAAACATCGCTTTCCTTTCATGTTTCGGGACGGGCGGTTTAATTTCACCCCGCGTCCAGGAATTCCAGCGCCGATCCTGGAGGATGTGATTAATTAAGAAAAGTCTGGATTAAAAAATCCCCTCCCCCCCCCTCCGCCCGCCGCTCAGTTATTTAGCGCTGGCCGGAGATGAGAGTCTTTGCGATTGAGATGTTTTTTTCGTTTCTCTTTTTGAAGGTGGGGTGCGGGGCGAGAATGCTTGAAAAATTAGCGCGGGGGCGGTAAATGAAGAATTTAATGAAGAGGAAAAATAATCTTCCTTTTTGGCTTTGATGCATCCGCGATGTAATTTACAGCTGGGCTCATTGATAGTCTAACGTTTGAGATGTTGTACGCAAGTAGTATTCAAGGGTTATCAATTTCCTGAATAAGATTTTGAATGTCGATGGTTAAGTTCACATCCTTTTTGAAAAATGGTAACATTACAGAAGAACAAAAAAAATATTGGGAGAACTCCCATATTACATATATATGGTGTCTCATTGAAATATTATTTATTTTTAAAATCGTGACATACAAGTTATTTTAGGTAATATATGAAATTAAATATCCAAAGGAATATTGTCTATAGCGAAAGTATATATCCCAGAACAAGCTTAACAATTCAATTTTAATAAAATTTCTCTGTCAATGTAGCAATGCTTAGAAGAATATTCATAACAACGAAAACGACAACGTTTTCAAATATTATTTTAATACCTATTCTAATAATATTTTAATACATACACTCTACCACGGCCCGGTGGTATAGTGGTTAGATCGCCTAATCTTACATTGTAAGGTCCCGGATTCGATTCCCGGCTAGGTCACCATTTTCCGTTGGGATCTAATTAACGGAAAAGCATTTTCAATTCTGTCGATGGAATGCAATAACAAGACACCCACTTACAGACATGTTACACACACACATACATATAACGTGTCATAGTAGGGTTGGTTGTAAGAAATTGTTATATGACAATAAACCCGCCCATTGTGACATTTTCACAATAAGGAGTATAAAAAACAAACAAACAAACTCTTGATGGATTGAACCAAACTTCACACTCTCCTTAATTATTATCTTCAAGTAACGTTTTATTATCATTTACGAAATAAATATATATTTTAGTGTAAAACCCTCGTTCGCTAACCACCTCACCAGTCCTAATGCGTTTTAAAATACTTACCTTCCTCAGTTTTGGCCGTATAGCTATTACGGTTGGCGAGAGTATGAATGCAAAAATTTCAAATAAATTATCCTCATTTATTTAAACAGTTTCCGTTGTATACTTTAGTCATTGTTTGAGAAAAGAGAAGATGTGTCAATAAAATATGAAAATTAAACAAGACTGTATAATAAACGCTCTCCGTCGAGGAGTCCGTTTTAGCATTAGACAGAGCCGCATATAGAGTTGTTAACTACAACGGGCAAACCCGTCACATCAGGAAGTTTTAACGATTATTCGTACTCTCTCCCGTGAAGTGAACGCAGAAGACTTGGACAAAACAATCCACCGCCAAGCTCCGCCACATGCCCGCAAGAGGCCAATGCCTTAACCGCGAGATAGCCAGGAGTGTTACCCAGCGGACTTACACTCACGCCCTTGCTTCCAATTGCGACCAGATTACTCCGATCTCTCGATTAGTTACGAGTTCGAGTTCGCTTGCGCGGCCCTCTCTCTTACGAAGCGGTGAAACGGTGTATACCGAATCTATCGCGGACCACGGCATCCTTTGCCCGGCTCCGATAGAGCCGCACAATAGATAGTCAATGCTGCCTACGTTGAAATATTGAACCCAGCTCCACTCCTTATACCTTTGAATATGTTGAGAATTCGCATACCTTGGCTCATTAACTACAAGCGGCAACAACATAAGTAAAGAGGTGAAAGTTCGTTTAACAGATGCAAATAGGTGTTACCGCCGGACTACAGCCTTAAATGAAATCCCGTTTCCAATCGCGGAGTACCGGAAAATATGTAGCTAAAGCGTATTAGCTGTTGGAAAGGTGACGGCCTAAATTCTATTTTAATTAAGGCTTAAATTCAACTGCTCGTATGAGCCGAGTAATGACCGCAAATAGGTATATGCAAATAATGTAAGGCTTTTGGGATTGGGATATTTAATATATTTTTGACAGCAAAGTGCCAACTTTCATAGATAGAGGAAAAAAAATGCAGGTTACTAGAAGACATCCTAGCTGAAAAATATGTTTAATCAAAACACAACATCCTTTTTCAGACAAGCCGTTGAATCGTCAACGTGCTTGGAAAAAACTTATTGCTTGAGCACCCCACTGTAATCCAGAGTGTATATTTATTCCAAATGAATAAAACGAATATAACAGTAAATTGTACTGTTATTTTCTAATATAAATTTCGTTTAAACCTGTCTCAAACTGAATTTGATTTTCTTAGAATTAAGAACTAAATTGATAACAGTGAACCAATCTAACGAAAGAGACAGACAGTCGTCGTTTAATGTATAATGTTCCTAAGCCATAAAACTACGGCTGAATTATTTTCTAATATGCGGCAGATAATATGCAATGTATTCGGCTGATATAAATAAGACTAAAAACGGACCTACAGCATATTCCTCTGAAACACCGATTTATACAATCGATTCTGATGACTACTCCATTTATATGAACTTTTTGTAGGCAACGTTTGACACAATAAAGTAAGAGCTTTATCTTTTATTGTTTCAGTTTTATGATTAATACTATAAAATGCATTCGAAAGGTATTTGAAATTACAAATAAATTTATGTTAATTTGGTAATTAACAGTAGTTATAACTTAACAATAGTTAAAACCTTACTGTGCTGCCGCCTGTTCTAAGGTAGACAAATTAATTTAATCTAGAGAGATCTATTAAACCTTATCGTACTGAATTGTAATAAAATTACCTTAATTACTTACCTAACGTTGAAAACAAAATGTCATAAAAATATCAATAAATTATTGTAAGTAACTTTAGACATAAAAAAGATTATAACATCCATAATAGTCGTCATCCATAATAGTCATAATATACTTACAAATATAGTATTATTATTTAAAAATCATCAAGAATAGCTACCTATTATCTCTCCCAAGCGCTAAATATATCCTTAACAATGCTACAGCCATTTTATTTCATATTTATTTCTTATTTTTGAAAGATTTTGATTTGAGTTTTATATTCAAGCTATTTTTATAAAGTAGTGTAAATCACACGAGCAAAATTTGACATGTAATCGTACAATTAGTGGTTGCGAAATTGAAACTGCATTCCAACTTTATCAGTGTATAGAAACGCCTGTCTACGTTTTGTTTTTACACGACGGTTAGTGAACGGTTTCCTGGCCATGGTGTGCTGCGACCTCAAGGGGTCTCGCACGTGATATCAGAATGGAGATTGCGTCGTGAGTATTGCCTTGAGCTAAAGAAGCACTACCCGTGCCTTATCTGGGAAGCTCGCACCCGCAATGGCTTGATTATTGCTTTCTAATCAAAGATTGGAGAAAATTGGAAATTGAATTGGAAATTGGGGATTAAAAGTACAGTGGCTATTAAAAACATAGGTGTTCAATAATTCAGATGACGTCAGAGTTACGGAATATTGACATTCCTAACCGCAGACTCCCAAGAACGACTGTAGAGATTCAAACCCCTAAAAACCGGCCATTTTCAATGACCGCTAACGGCGGATAATTTTCCATTTGTGGGCTCATCTGAGTGAGGCGGCAAACGAAATAATTTCGGCGGCGTTCCGCAAGTAATCCACTTAGACCCTCTCGCAAAGTTGCCGTTTAAATAAGTTGGCGCGCTCAGATGTTCAGGCGCTGAAAATTACCCACTGTAAAACGGGCGGGCCCTGAAAGTGCACGAATCATTTGGAATTTTAATATTTAATAGAAATGATCGCAGGCTTTCAGTAACCCCGAGTAACTTTGGGATATGATTATTTAGAAATGGCGCAGGGGGAAATACGTAATGGTGGAGTAATTCAAAAAATAAAAATAAAAAGAAAGTCGTTCTCAAAATAAAGTAATATATCTTTTATTAAATGACGACCTTAAAAGAAACAGTCACGATACCGTGAAAGATTTCACTGACCAACGTCCACTTAGACGGTTTGTTGTGTTTTATTTTCTGTGGCGAGGATTTATGTGGCTTTTTTTCTCGTATCATTTCGGTCTTGTACTTACAAACTTAGATAATACGAGAGAAAAAGCCACAAAAATTCTTGAATAGCAAGAAAGTCAATCAAAAGACAGTGGTGCTGTACAAAATAAATAGTGCTACTTGGTTCAGCTAAATCTGCAGAACTACTTGCCGAAGTGTCTATGGTACACGCTAATCCAGCCACTAAAGCAAAATTAGGAAATTGAAGAAAGTCTTTCGTCAACGCACCTGATTTTAGTGACTTGGGTGTAATTTTGGTGTCTAGTCGTATTTGTCATTGTTTTTATTTTATTCCGTACTTTAAAGATAAACGTATCTGTTATATTTAAAACCACTGTCACAGGGACTATTTCAGTAAATGTTAACGTCGCTCGTCATCTATACGATAAGTTGTAGCAGGCTATACCTATATATTTCGTTAATAAACCGAATTGCCACAATGCAAATGTTGTCAATGATTTATCCAGAGCAAGCTATTTTATTTCGTGTGCGAAACTAGAGATTGAAATCATGACTCTTAAACCCCTTATATATTTGTCGATATACCTGTCTATCATTTTCTGTCGTTCTCATAAACATCATTAACATGAATCTTTTATTCGACATCGTACACATGTACATGCGCATTATTGTTGATGTGTATATGATCTAGTATACCTACTTATGATTAGTCTACATTCTCTAAATTTGTTTCCTTAGTGTTAACTTTATGTTTTTAGTCTCTCCCCTAAAGTTGTCAAATTTGTGATAGAACATATTCCTGTTCATCAACGGTTTGCCAGTGTCGAATATTTTAATTAATCATTGTTTTTTGCCCCAGACACTCCTCTGTGTGATTACTTCAAGTGCTCAGATGTCCAACGGCAGAAATTACGGCGAAATTCGACACCCGCCCTCTCGGAGCTCAGATGCAGGAATCATTTTCAAATTTTAATATTTAATGTAAGGCGCGTTGTTGGGCGGCGACAAGTGGCAATATCGCTCGCGTCTATCCTAATATCGTATGACATTCTGAACGCGTTTTATGACGCAATGCTCTCAGTCGTTTCACTCGTATCACACGCTCATTGCTTATTGTTACACTTGAGGGTGGCTTCAGCTGCTCCTACGCGTTGTCGAATTTATATATTTTTTGTAGCTTCGCTATTTATATATCATTTGAGAAAAGTTTATTCTAAAGTCTTCTTCACAATATTTCCATTCGTCTCCAAATAATTCTATATGTTGTCTGACCAGCGAATCGTGACTGCAGGGCGAGATATTTTCGAATTAAAAATCGGATTATATCAACGTTTTCCGAAACTGTCATCAGCCGGATACGGTCGATTTAGGAAATTCCTTGTAATTAAACCGAAATAACAAAATTGTAACGTAGGAACCAATCTAATATTTTTCTTAGTAATATATATATATATATATATATATATATATATATATATATATATATATATATATATATATATATATATATATATATATATATATATATATATATATATATATATATATATATATATATATATATATATATATATATATATATATTTGATAGTTTTGTGTATATATTCTTTTTAGAATTGATCAATAAGATGATTATAAAGTAAATAATTATAAAAGCCACTTACATCGTGACGAAGGATTCCCTTGAAGGATTCCTATATATATATATATATATATATATATATATATATATATATATATATATATATATATATATATATATATATATATATATATATATATATATATATATATATATATATATATATATATATATATATATATATATATAAATATATATATATATATACATATATATATATATATATATATATATATATATATATATATATATATATATATATATATATATATATATATATATATATATATATATATATATATATATATATATATATATATATATATATATATATATATATATATATATATATATATATATATATATATATATATATATATATATATATATATATATATATATATATATAATATTTGATTGTAAATGTGTAAATTATTATTTTTTCAAATTGAAATTATGTTTATTACTAAATAAATGAAATGATAAAATAATGAAAGGGCACTTATCTGGTCTGTGGTGACCAGGAGTGACTCCACGCCTTATTCTTCTCTTCCTTCAGCGCTTGCTAGGTGTTTCCTGCTGTGGTATTGGAACCTGATCAAAATGGCAGCGGCAATACAACAATGCGAGACGAGAATGAATGCTGGAAAATAATAGGCGATTAGTGTTTCTTAAATATTAATGATTGTTATAAAATGTATATCAATATTTCGGCTCAGCCGTCGTCAAGATATGTGACATTTCTGAAATCGAACAATTCGTTGAAAATTTAAATTCAAGGAATCGAACAAAAAGAAATGGATTAATAATATTTTACACGATTTAGTTAAGGTACCATAACCAACCGTGCAAAACGTTATTTTAAATGAATGATTATAAATTAAAATAAAAAGCATTTGATGATTATGATAATATGATAAACCTTATTAATTTTGCCTATTGAGACCGGAACCTTTGCAAGCGCCTAAAATATAAATATAAGCTAATTCCCAAGATTTGACGTCCCTTTCTTTTGCATTATCACCCAGGCATTTTATTATTTTAACTTTAAAACATTGATCAAAAGATAAATTATGAGCCCTCTTCATTAGCTGCTCTGCTGATGGGTAGCTACCCCAGATGTTAGTGTAGATCCCGATGACGCTTTCCCGAAGTACACGGAACTCGCGAAAAAGACTATTACAATTTTCTCGGTCACGGACAGAGCGAGCACTCACGGTGTGTTGATAACACCACAGATATTGATCTTGCAATATTAAAATATAGGTTCTGAGATACATACTTAATAAATGGAGGAGATGAAACATAGTAGAATTAGGAAGGAAGAAGGATTCAAGATAAACCAGGCGTGTCCAATCAGAACAAAACGTTGCCAAAGACTAGGTCCTGTAAAGTCACAGGACTCCAAACGGGTCATTGCAAGTTGAATATGCATTTACACCGGATGAGACTATCTGAAAGCCGAGCTATGCAGAGACATTGCCCGACTTTTTTTTTGAGTGTAGGGGGCTAATTCCATCAAGGAGCCGACATATGGGAAGACAAGTTCTGGACCCAAAGGAGATCAAAGGAATTGTTTCCTCCGAGATACTGGAGTTTATAGAAAGCACAGGACCAGGACACGAACTATAAGCAAACGGTCACAAACGACTTGCAGAGGTCGCAGTGCACCTGGTTTCCGAAGGCCAAAAACCAGCGCATCTAATTCAACATTGCCTCGACGCGACGCCTCTGTTGCAAGCACAGAAATATAATTAAACTCGCATCATTCGAAAGATTCCAATATGAGACGTGTCAGAGATATGGTGGTGCGATATGGCGCAATTATTAATTATTTTATTTGTTTGCCGGCGCGACTCGCTCTGTTTGTTCAGTTATGTGCGCGCTTCCATATTAAACCACCACTATGGCGAGTATGACGTGTAATCGTTTTTTCATTGACGGCCGATAGCGTATTTGAACAGTTGTCGTAAATTGTGTTACTCCTGAAAGTTTTCCCACGACAAAGTGAACATTGAAATGACATGAAATATGCACGATCTAAGGAGGGGCTTATGTATCGATATTAAAATTTGGAGTAAAGAAAATATTACATCTATAAACCCTAGCTTATCTTAAGATCCACAGTATATTAACATCCACAGTTATTATACAAGACAGGAAAGCAATTTTAAATCAAAACAAAGTTGAATAAAATATCGATCTAACTACCACAGCGAAATGACATATCGATTAATAGGTATGGCAGTGTTAAAAAATTGTGAGGGTGGTGAAATTTGTAATGGTATTTAATTGAGCCGAAATCAATCCAATCTAATCATGGTTAATTAGGTAAAAGCTGAAAAACTGATACCATGTTTATTAAGAATGATGCAGTCTGTTCCTTGAACGATACTCATCGTGTCTAAAAACCGCTTATCTATTTAAAAAACGAATCATTGACGATTAGTTGGTTGAAAGAGTTCGTTGAAGAGAAGATAATTCATTAATAGAAATATTGATCCCTCTTACCTATGCAATATTGCCATTTAAATGGGAGTTAATGCCTCTACTGTCAAATTCTCGTGGACTTCAATGAATGCTTTGAATACATTTTTCATTGCCTCGTCGAAGATCATCCCCCCCCCCCCCCTACCGTAATGAGTTACATGTCTAGTCGCAATTCCTGCAACTTTACGACAGGGTGGGTAGTCGAGCGTTGTGCTGCAGAAAAGTAATTTACCAGCCTCGGTTGTTTAATCATTATGAGATTTCTTCCTAGAAATTACGATATGCATTTCGCAAGTACTTCACGGCCAAAAATCTCAAACTTGTATCTACAACATTGACTACTATCACATTCGTCAATCTTCTAACATTGAAACCTAACAACACCATCTTTATATGTTCTCGCATTAGGCGGAAGATGTGAAGGCGGTCGTGTGACAATGAATTACTGGTAATACCTGACATGTCTCACGTTCATTCACGTAGCGCAATGATGGATCGCGCCTAATGCGCTTTCAACGGAATAAAAGAGTGGTATAAGGACGATCCCTTGGCTGACGCCAAATCTGTTAACGCTGTTGGAGAGCTTTATATGCTGCGGCGACGGCGTGTTTGGCTCCACGCCTGCGTAAAACGCACCCGGCAGAAATTTAGAAGTTTTATCTGTTGATTTTTTATTCGAGAATAAGGATGTGGCAAGCAATCGAATCCACTTTGAATTGTAACTCAATCGCATAAAAAAAGAGAAAGCGAAAATCTCCCAAAAATATAGAATGTTGCAAAAGTATTATATAAATAAATAAATTAAAACAAAAGTATTCAAGAAATAAATAAATAATTTTAAGAAAATATTTACACCCTTATATTAAGCCGCAGTCCCAGGAATCCAAAAAACATGAAAATGTATATTTTGCAAATGGAAAAGTATCAGACCCCCCTCAAATACGAGAGGAGGGGCACAGGCAATAACGAGAGTAGTTGCGACATAAAGTCGATAAATGTAGCAGGCCTAATGAAGAAATGCAATTTACACTTGCTTATTTCACTGCAGTGTCAGGAGAAATGTCTGGTTTAAAAAATAGCTGCTCGGTAGATACAATTATTACGAAAATTTGCCAGAAAATTAAAAAAGAAGTATCTGCGGGGAAGAACTAAAAATAAAGTCAATAAAGAAAGAAATAACCCTAATGGCTAAATAAAAGAAATGTGAATGTCCTTCATCGCAAGATCGCAAGATCGATGATTGCGAAATTCGTTATGCTTATCGCATCTAACTATGGAGACGTTCCATTTTAAGCGTCCCGGCATGATGGATGGAAACAGAATCCGAAGTCCTTCTCTTCCCCGGTTTTAGATATGAATTACAAAATTCGAGACCTTGCAAAAGAAAGAAAGTGCAAATACGTATGGTTAAAACACAGGATTAAATCAGTATTCCTATCCAATGCGAGCAAGGATGAAATGACATAGCTTACTACACAGTTTGAATTAATTAATTCAGGTAAAAATAAATTAAATATTTAAAGTATGTGACAATTTTATATCCGTTAAAAGCAATAATTATTTTATGATATAATATCGTGTTATGCTATAATATGCCCATTATTACCTAACAATATCATTGTATGTGTTTACCCCATAATTGCCATAATGTAGATACAGGCCTACGAAGCCTCGCTAGATGTGCATAGCACAGTTTGTTATTTGAGCTGTGTCGATCTTAAACTGTTGTTTTTCTATTGTAATGGTTGACTGTAAGAAATGGTAAAGCGATTAGCCTGCCGCTTGTACCAAATTAAAATAAAATCAAATTTTTCTTCATCATTGTTAGTACTTTTGGTATAACACCGTTTTTTTTTCTTTCTTTCTTTCTATATTATTTTTTTTTTTACTTCGGTGACATTGTGATTACATTTTATTGTACAAGCGTTAAATAAATAAAAAATATATATTATCGCTCCCCCATTACTGATGGCATTTTTGAGGAGATTCCATAATTATGATACTCAGTGGAATAAACTGGAATAAACAGTAAATAATCGATTGCCGATTGTAGTATCTCCCTATAGTCACCGCTGGATTGCATTTCCGTGACCGTAGTCAGCACGTCGCTCGCGGGCTAATCGAAATTTTTCAACGCATGTGTGAGCAAACTAAATGGTAGCCCGCGAGACGATACAGTATACACAGTAATCTCCGAAAAATAAGTGCATTTTGGAGTTCGCATTTTTTACTAGACAATGCATTTTCGGGATTTGATCTGACTTCAAATGTGTGGGTGCGTCACTACTGCATTTAGCCGGTTAAATACGCCGTGAGAGGGGATTGAGTAAAGCTTTTCATTCCCGTTTGAGGATTCCCACGCGCGCGACTATATATCTGACTTTTATCTTCGATTATGAAACAAAACTAATATTTAATTTGTCCGCTTCAAGATCGTTAGGACTAAGGGACAAACAAAATAATTTAAAAATATTTACATGAATTGATTTTTGTTTGTTTTGTTTGTATAGTTTGTATAGTTTGTTTTTTCCTGGTTGGTCGTGAATTAATAGTATAAATATTATCTTGGGACTATTATCTTATATATAAAAATGAATCGCCGTGCGTTAGTCTCGCAAGATCTCGAAAATGACACGACAGATTTGAATTATTATTCTTTTGTTTTGTTTGCCTTGATTCAGGGGTGGTTTACAAAAAAAAAAAATTTGGAAAAATTAAAAGAAACAACTGAAAATCGAAATTGGTCTTTTTGGGAAATGGGCCCCTTTCAATAGATGGCGTTCGCGGCGATCCTATTGTTTGACAGCTGCGCCATTTATAACTGTTATTCATTCCGTGCGATTGTGTAAAATTTCAAAAAGTCGAAAAGGTCGAAAAAGTCAAAAGAGTCGAAAAAGTCAAAAAAGTCAAAAAAGTCGAAAAAGACGAAAACGTAGAAAAGGCGAAAAAGTCGGAACAGTCGAAAAGTCGGAAAAGTCGAAAAAGTAAAAAAAGTCGAAAAAGTCAAGAAAGTCGAAAAATGCAAAAAAGTCGGAAAAGTCGAAAAAGCATTAATATTTTATCATGTAAATTAAATACATTGAATTTATTTTATTTATAAAACGACTTTCATTTAATCACCGAACGAAACTCAAACCGTACTCGATTCGGCCATATTATAGATTTAAATGAATTGGAT
Source organism: Micropterix aruncella (assembly GCA_944548615.1). NCBI lineage: Eukaryota > Metazoa > Arthropoda > Insecta > Lepidoptera > Micropterigidae > Micropterix > Micropterix aruncella. The sequence continues at coordinate 3,293,105 of OX155953.1, read as the reverse complement.
TTGGAAGGTTGATTAGAATCAATAGACGCTTATGAAGAGTTACAAACAAATAAATTTTAGGTGGTACGAAGTTCACCGAGTCATCTAGTATATAATATTATACCCGCAGGCATAAAGATCAGCACGAGTATCTCAATATATAGAATAAAACTGGTTCGTGGAAGCTTGGGCCTGAAAGTTCCGAATTTATTAAGAAATATCCACTATCTAGCTATATTTGACTATCTCTTTGTGACTATTATAATTTATATTCTGTGACTTAATTTAAATTATTTTTTAAAAACTTTTATTTATTATATATTTGATGTTATGATTATACGAAATATTAATAAACATATGTAAGGTGTAGGTATTTTATATTTGATTAAATTGAATATTTATATATTTTTTTGTTTTACTTTTAATTGCCATTTTAAAACTACTTTATTTTAAAGAAAGAAAAATACGTTTCTTATACTAAAATACTTACATTGGTAAAAAAAACTTAAATTCTATTTTAACTTAGTAAAAACGGCGGGTTTATGGTTTTGCGATTTCCTACAATAACCGTTGTAATGTTAAATAAAAGAAATAATAAGACAGCTCACATATATTAACATATACACATATGTATACGTTTAAACTATTTCTTTGTTTTTATAATTATAATTTTGTAAATTAGTTTTTTTTATTAAACATGTATGACATTTGGCCTTCTTTTTGGTAAGTTTAAAATGTTAGTCCTGGAACAAGTTATCATTAGTTGGGCGGTATTCGACTGATCATCAAATTTGATCGCGACATAACTTGCTGTTAAAGTGTAGATATTACTTACATTTTGAGTTATGCTTGTTGCAGATTCTATACATTGCCATATTTAATAAATAAATATAAACATAAAAAATATAGGTAGTCACATTTTAATCATCCGAATATTAACTCATTTATTATAAATGCGATTTGACCAAATATTTATATTAATTAATCGTAATACAAAGACTTTCTGATAAGTGTCATCCGGATTTAAAACAAATAACAGGTTTAAACATATTTTTACTGACAGCACAGTATTATCTATATCGTAGCAGCTATCTTCTTACAGTGTGTTATGAGTTGATATCTAATCCCCCGCATCGCCAGAGCTCGAGCCCATTTCAGAGTCATTTCCTCGACTGTTTGTGGGCATCCGGCTTGTTTGCGGAATTTAAGGAAATGCGGTCGCTCATACGAATGCAGGCACGAATAAGTGATTATGTGTGAGTTGCTCAGGTCGGTCGTTTACGTCTGTTCAGGGTTGCCGATTACAAAAAATAAAAATAGAAACTTAAAACACAATTTCTTTTTGCAAAACTGTCAGTGCCAGATATTGATATATGAGATTCTAGATAGGCCTTTCGGGCTCGAAAATTACCGCCACCACCCGCCACGATCCGCCAGTACTTTCCGGTGAGAGCGATCCAGCCAAGAATATTGGCGTGCTATTCTCTCGCATACTGTTTAAGTTATTGCTCTATCTCTCTCTCTGTCACACCTTTTTACATGGTTCGGTTATGACCCAACTAAATTGTACCTGAGGGCATATCTAGGCCTTATATGTCGATGGTGCCAGAGTCCAATCATAACCACGTTTTTTTTAAATTGACATTTTATCCTAAAACTAAGCGTACAAATAGGAAATATGATACATTAGGTACTTAAAATGTGTAAAAAATATATGTGAAGAATTATGAAAGAAAAAATTTGAAGTGACATTATGACTAACGAGGCTACTGAAATGAAATACTCTACAGTCCTGAAGTGCTTCAAAACGTATAAATACGCTTCCATATAAAGATGTCGTTTCATTAATATTTACTTAAATAAATGAAAAATAAATATTAAATTATTTTGGTAATTGCGGGTGTACAAAAAATATACAAAAACAACAAATTACAAATTGAAACTTCAAATAGGCAAGGAGTATATAATAAATCTTCAAACGCCGCAAATTAGGGGTATCCTTGGGATATTTCTTTACCTGGTTTTCAGGACACACCACTAATAATTAAAATAAAATAAATAATAATTCAAAAGAAATAAATCGAATTATGAAAAATCTAAATAATTAAATTAAATACAACAAAAAATATAAACAAATAAAAAACCAAATAATGATTAAATAAACAAGTAATCATTAAAAAAAAACCTAAAAATCTTTGGCCTACTAAAAATATACTTTTTATAACATATTCTTGTAGTACATATAGGTACTTAAGACAGTTGTTTATCTCTCATATATTTTAAGCTGCCCTTGGTGTTTCTAATAAGCTCCATGATTCTCTATATTAAATACTAGCTGACCCGTGCCCACTTCGTTGGGCGTTAAAACTTTTTACCTGTGATAAAATTATGAGTGTGGTTCGGTTAGTACTGAGTGCTATGATCTATTTCCTGACTGCCAAAAGAAGGGTTATATTTTTACTGCATTTGACTATAATACCGTTATTTGTGAGTGTCTTCTCATGAGTGTCTTATTTGTGAGCGTATTATCTCTTTAACTATTTATGCAGTAAAAGGGAAATTATATGCAGTAAAGGGGAAGAGGTTGAGACTATAAATTAACTTATTTTGATATGAATTCATAATTGTTGATAATATGGCCAATAAACATGACCTAACGATTTAAATTTTTCTTTTAATATACAAAACTACGTTTTGTAACTTAAATATAAAATTTAGACATATGTTGTTGCTGACTTTTTGTAGGCATCATCAAGCTTTACAACTTTTAACTAGAACTTAATCATATATCTCTCATCGTTAAAGCAGCGTTAGTTAGAAACATTTTCGTTCGATCGTTTTCTCTGACTTACTTTGGAAATCCGACCACCACGAAAAAGTCTTTTAATTTTTCGGATTAATATAATAATATAGCCTATGATCCTCACAAATAACGTGACTTTCTATTGGTTAAAGAATTTTCAAAATCGGTTCAGTAGATCCAGATATTACTACAACGTCACAAACTTTACCTCTTTATAATATAAGTATAGATAAAACAAGTTTTACAGAAACCTTAATAAGGTATCCTTTCACGTATGTAATGTTATTCAAAACACAGCCCTCACCACAACGCAGTCAACAGACGAAATGAAAACGGTCTCTTCAATTAAAAGCTTGTGAATAAACCACGTGTAATTCTGTAGAAAGGGCTACTTTTCATTTCAGCTCTCGTATTTACACGGCATGAATGCTTCCTGCATATCGTCGAGTGTGCCACTTATAGGGAAGCGACCGCATCTCGAGAACACGCGTTTTTTAACGGCACCTACACTCGATCGCAGCGAATAATCTTTTTATAGATGAATGTTCAGGGATGTCGATATTTGTGACATGTTTTTGATCGGTATTTAAAGACGGTCTCATTATTTATTTATTTATTTAAGAATTAATTACTATAAAACACTGATTAGCTTACAAAAATAACAGGAACCGAATGGCAAAACCTTAACCTTTTGCTTATTTGTTTCTGTCACCCAACGGGGACTAGCCCGTTCAAGGGTGGACAGGACTCTAATATTATAATCAAGTTTGCTTGATTGCTTACAAATGTACAAGTTTTAGTAAAACGCTAATAACACTAAATTGCCCTAAAATGTGGTCTTCAGAAGAAAAACAAAAAAAATAGATTACATATGTTAATATAATAAATAAAATGCAATTCCATTATAGAATCGGCAATAAATATAATATAAAATTCGATTAAATAATATAAATAAAGTTATATGTGAGAAAAGAAAGAAACAGTCATTAATATTTAATATGTGTTAAGTAATATAGGATTTAATATAAAAATACCTAGTCAAAATAGTACAATTCATTGTCAAAGTCAAATAAATTTTGGTAGTTAGTTCAATGTTAAAATACACATACATATTAAAAAATATGTTAATAATTTGTGCACCTAAGTTTTATTAGACTATTATTTCTAGCATTTGATGTATGGTTAGTCTGTCATGATTCGATAACCATTTCTTTAATTTATTTTTGAATTCCCTAAATGTCAAATTCATTTTAATTTCCATATTGATCAGATTGTAAAATCTCGGCGCAATAAAAGAGTAATGTCTTTGTCCAAATGATGTTTTCCTTCTAGGTATTATTTATTATGCTCTACCTAATTTAATAAATAAAGTTTTTGTGAAATATTTTATACTTATAATATGTTTATATATGTATATAATATGTACACACTATATCATTTCCGAATAGTAGGTACAGCAGCCTTCTACATGGGCCCGAAAGATAAATACCGCACAAAATACCACTTCAATACAGGCTCTATAAAATCCCGACGAAGCCGCACTATTTAGTATATTTCCAGGCCGTTAAAATCTGTGTTGTCATATACGAGTAACAAATTATAGGTATATTAATGGTATAAAATAAGGCATAAATAAATAAATGAAACAAAAAAATTAATTAATATAATCACTTCCGTAGTCGCCAGTGGTAATTTTGTTCCGCCACTATCTTCAGTGACTATCTTTTAGTCAGTCCTGAATCATCTCACCATCAACAGAACGCACACTCATTCGTCAACATGAACACTTGTTTTAATTGACATGCCATGTGTGTAGTGCATGTATCTAGTGAGACGAACAAATTCAAATACGAATATTGTTTTGTTACCAACTATCATTTTATATTTTTGAATGTATATTTTTATAAATGCTTCAAGTACGGCATGTGAACAATATTGTCTTTTAACTTAGTAAAACCCACTATAATTTCGGCAGACGTTTTATATCGTCTTACATTAGATTTTGCTCTCCGAAACAAAATCCCCCGAGAAGAATAATGATAATTCCTTTACATAAATGAAAATATTCTGAAATAGAGTGCACATAGTTGATACAGCGCCGCCTTTATGGCGGTCGGAGGCTTATTTGCACAGAAAAAGTGGGTTTCTGAGCTCAATGTTACGGCAATGATAGCATTTGCCTGGTTTGCTTGCTCAGCTCTATTTACACAGTCGGCTCGTAAAGGGTTAGTGCAATTGTGACTCATAGAATAACGGATACATCGCCGCATACAGCCTACCTAAAAGGGTCGTATGTTAATAACTAAGAATTAAAACGAAAAAGTGTATTTTATTTTTTATCGAAATTAAATACTCAGTAAATACACATGAAAATTTCATAATATTGTAATTAAGTTGAAATTAAATTTGATTTTCCCCACTCTTTCCTCAAGGAAACGAATACTGCTGAGGGTAAAAAAAGGAAAATCAGTAAATTAAATATACTCGATTCGAAATTCATAATGCTTCGCGTCGCGGTCCCCTAATTAATGCTGGAATCATAATCCATGACGGTCCCACCGCTCAAAGAGATGAATTATACAAGGACGCTTTTAAATTTTGAAATGGACTTCAGAGGGAGAGGGGAAGTGGGGGAGGGAGTTTCTGGCATTAATGCTTCTTGAAGTAGTGGTACGAAAGACCTTAAAATGGAGTATATATACATATATATATATATATATATATATATATATATATATATATATATATATATATATATATATATATATATATATATATATATATATATATATATATATATATATATATATATATATATATATATATATATATATATATATATATATATATATATATATATATATATATATATATCTTATTTTCTAGTTTCTAGTACTGGAAATAACTTTAAAATAACTTCTATGAATAACCATCAAAGCATGAATCAAATCCGAAATAACGAACACAGACTAAAGTTTCTAATGAAAACACCTTCAAACTTGGCAGACATATTTTCCGCCCGCCCTACGCTTCCCCGACCTAACAAGACGCTGTACCCGTCTTCTTCCCTCATATAAATATACTGAGCGATAGAAAGAGGTAGACTGAGGGAGAGAGTCGGGGGTTGAGACGCCACCTCCGGTTCAGCTGAACGGAGAAATAAACACGGAAAATTTCATTAACGTCATTTCGGTGAAAATTTATATATTGCAATTTCCTGTTTTCCCGGGCCGCTTTCGACTGTTAGAGCGACCGAGATGGGCGCGGAAAGTTTTGCGATGATTTCCAAACTGTATGTAGAGCTGTGAGACCTGTATAGGTACGAGTATGGTGTGTTTGGGACGGTCAGGCCTTTTTTTGAATGGGTGATTCTGTACATAAAATAAAAAAGTGTTTTTTTTTTGCCTTTGGTGATTATTGCTTATAGAAAATTATTCTACCTAAAAAAAATTGATGAAAATAGTTTGACAGATTTATATAATATAAACATATGCAATATGTTATGTATAATATTCCTGATGTGATAGATATAGAAGGTTTAAAGTACTTTAATAAAACAACCACCTTATAAACACTTTAGGTAACCCTAATTCTGTAAAGTTTGAAAATCCTAGCCAGTAGTTAGCGCTCGAAAGTTTAACCGTGTGCAGTATGGCGTCTGTGGTGGTGGTCTGTTGAGTCGGCGCGCGGTCGAATAAGCTATCTCGTAAATTTGCCCTATCCTCGCTGAGCTCTCACCTCTGAGTGAGAAATAGTTGAGGGAATAGCCGCTGAAACGCATTTAATTGAGACATTAACTCCCTCGGCTGAAGTCCTCCGTGCGAACGAGTCACTTAGGCTAAAACCGCGGACTCTAACCTCACTCTAGTGTGTAATTGGACGGAGCGGACTTAGCCGAATACATTGAAATTCCTCGCTTGAATCATTAATAATATAGCGTATTAGATTGCTCAACGCCGTACTACATTTTGGCAGCTACGAAACGCAACGTGTAGATTGCACTCATAATTCCAAAAAATATTAAATATTCTTAAATTATGTTCAATATGGAGGTCTTCGTAGTATAACAGTATTGCGGCACACTTTAGAGTTATCCTATCTCAAATCAAAATAATAATATAATAATAAGCGAATTGTTTAATCCTAGCTCCAATTATTTTAATAAGATGTAAATTTGTAATTTGGTAGGTATACGTGTTTCAATACAACATCGATTATAATATACCTATATATATATATATATATATATATATATATATATATATATATATATATATATATATATATATATATATATATATATATATATATATATATATATATATATATATATATATATAATCAATGTTAATAATTATGCACTTTAATTTTCAGATAAGACTAATATGTAGCATACTATCTCCGTATTATTTCTGTGATGTAATCAGTCCATATATAAATGCGGTAGATGACACTGTGAATGAATGTTTTTATTGTTATCATTAGTTAAATTGTTGTGTTTAGTCCTTTTAAAAAAACATTTGTATTGCTATTAGTTTCCCCGTATAATGGTATCAGAGCCACCTGCATGTCTTCCGCGCCTAACTGTTGCCAAAACGTACTATGACATTATGCAACCTAATGCCATACATAGATGAATACTATACCATATATAAAGACTTTCTCTTGGCCAGTGGCGTAGCTAAACTTTGAGTCATTTGGGGGGATTCTCAAGTCCCCGTTCCCCCCTCACCTATTCTCACAATGAAAAAGTTGAAATCACCAACATCGTCCCGTGATACCTTAGGGTCCGGTAGGGCGGAAGGTGATTTAACGGCCCGGGTTGATTGGTCGGTTATTTTATTTTTTCATTTTCTCAAACTCATGCTTATTTGATTCTGTCACCCAACTACGACTAACCCGTTCTAGGGTGAAAAGGGCTCTAAAAATACAAAAAAAAATAAACGTTGTAGTGAAATGCTTAAAAACTAAATTGCCTCAAAATGTGGTCCTCTAAAACATAAATCGCAATTCCATTATAAAATCGGCATATAAATAGAATAGAATTATAACTTAAATAAGGAGGTAAAGAAAGTTATAAAAAAGAAAGAAAAGAGAAAGATAAAGAAAATAAACAAAGTTATGAGAAACATATCATAAAGTCATTAATATAAAATATAATAACTAATGTATGTTTTTATTTTAAAAAAATATACTTACTTAACAAAAAATATACGTTTTGAATCTAAAAGTAATGTTTCGATTTGTAGGACCATCGACAAATCATGCAGTCCAGACGATAAATTAGTTATTCCTCATTCAGAAAAAAATCGACCTATTTCTGAAATATACGACAATTCGTTTCTAAAATAACCATCTTCCAAGAATAGTAATTGATCACGCAAAGCTCGAGCATCTTATTGTACCTTCCATAGCTCCGAAACCCTCTTCTGCCCTCACTCCTCGTTTTCTACCGGAGTAACGAAACGCAATCATCTGGGTAATAATTTCGCCTCGTATTCCGCACTTACAATTTGCGTTTGAAATATCGCCTTTATGAACAATGAAACTGCGCCGGCCGCGCGCGTATAAAACACACTTTGTAAAGTAGGTTTAAATTTTAATACGTCGCTCTTAGCGCGGGTGGGGAGCTCTGATGCTGCCACTGGAGATACAGCATGTTGCAAAATTGAACAAATGAATACGTACTTGAAGCAATGATGGTACAGCCTTGTAGTTGCCTATCAATGTCCACCAGCTTTGCCAGACTTTTTTTTGCACATAAGAAAAGTTGCACGAGACATTACGTTTTTCAAACAGCCCATAAACCCTATATTGTATACTTGATGTCGTCTTTTATAGTCCTCCTATTAGAAAAATATATAAGCTTTATTTAATATGAATGAGATTAGACTTTGCCTAAAGCTACGGTAACAAATTCGGTAGTTATATTTCAATTTAATTTTTTTTATTTCTATTCAGGAAACTGTTTCAATACATTACATACAAAATTATTACATGTAAAGGACAAAGCTATTTTTCTCATAAACGTTTATTTCGGGGGGAGGGGGGAGTTGTAAATAGCACAATTTATATTAGTTTCGGTATACACAAATTGGCATACACGGTTACCGAATGCATGGTTCGTATACAGGAATAAAAACTATTGCAGAAGAATTGTTATAAATTTCTAAAACTAAATCCATAAAAATATATAATTTTTGTTGTTGATCTAAAAAAGTTACGATATTTTTGGCGATCAAGCTGCATAACGTTGAATATTTCACTTTTATTTCTTTCATTTCAAGGTATATTTAGTTTAATAAATTAAAACTTTTTAATTTAAAACAACAATTTGAAAATTTAATCTATTTTTGCGAATATTAAAATTTCACCCGTTTTTTTCTACGACGATAAATGTTTGTTTGTTTTGTTTGTTTATACTCTTTATTGTGAAAATGTCACAATGGGCGGGTTTGTTGTCATATGACAATCTATTACAACCAACCCTACTATGACGTGTTATATGTATGTGTGCATGTAACATGTCTGTAAGTGTGTGTCTTGTTATTGCATTCGATCGACAGAATTGAAAATGCAATTCTGTTAATTTGATGCCAACGGTAAATGGTGACCCAGCCGGGAATCGAACCCGAGACCTTACAATGTAAGATCACCGGGCCGTAAAATAGTTCCATCAAATAAAATAGATTGATTTGTGATTTTAAATGTATTGTTGAATAATTTTCAATTAAATACCCTAAATACGGGTTAATACAAATGATTATAAATAAGAGAAAAACGAATCTATCACGTAAAGTTTGTAGCGCCCGTTGTTTCGGCGATGTTGCAACCTCCGTTGTCCAGGGTAGACTGGTACTGTCAATCGTCATCCGTCGATCTGTTGGTAAGCGGCAAACTGCTGGTTTTACTGCGCATATTATAACGGTGGTGGAGCGGCGGGCTAGGCGAGCGCGAATTTTGGAAATCCTCCGTGCACACAACAATCACTGTTTCTTGTGTCACGTGCTTGCGCTTGGCGATAGGCATTGAGACGATATTAAGGAGGTTTTCACGTAGTAGAGTGTTTAAAAACGTCGTCTCTATTGAAGTTCGTGGATCGTCTTATTTCAATGACTATTTTTATTTTATTTATAATGTCAATCAATCGCGATAGTCTTCGATTTATTATAAATGATGTATTTGGGATCATGGTTATATTCAGAGGCGGACCGTAACTTTTTGGGGCCCTGGGCTAATATACTTAGGGTGCTGCCTAATAAATCAACTAAGTAATTGCCATTTTGTCAAAAAAACTGTTTTCGATAATGATGTCTAGATACGCGGTAGGTATAGGGAAAAAAGAGGACAATAAAATATTTTATTTTTTGAATATGACAGATACACAAACAGAAATTGTAAGACATTTTGCTTTTTACTAAAAATAGACAAATCGATTAGTAAAAATGTCCTTAAGAAAACATTGAAACTTAAGCTATTTAATCTTAAATAACGATTTATAGGTACAGGCAAACTAAGTAAAACAATATATTATAATAATTTAAATGTAATTAAGTATTATTATTAATTGTAAAGCTAGTTACTATAAGTAAAATGTGTGTAGTTACCCATTACAAGGCACTAGCCTTAGTGGGAAACTGACCTTCTATATACTATGATGCTATTTTTATGATTAAAGAAATTCAAAAAATACTGCGAATGACTGCGTTTGCGAGAAAATACACTGAAAACAATCGGCGGGTAGTCCACCGGAATAGACGCGAGAAATTGATCTTAGGGTTGCCATCCTTATGATAGGACGTTTAAAGATTTTAGATTTTGTTTGTAATTCACAATATTGTTCATTGTATTCAATGGGGACTGAGGCCCTTTATATCCACGGGGCCCTTGGCTGAGGCCCAAAAAGCCGTTATATAGATCCGCAGCTGGTTATATTAGATATAATTTGACATTTCTGTCATTCTTGTACACGGTATTTTTTCCGAGCCCAGGTAAATATGAAATTCGGCATCGGGAATTTCAAACGCTTTGAACACTTACGGTTTAATCTATGATAGGACTTGAATTTCGCAACACTCCGTAACTCATCGCCCCGCCAAAGCACAATGGCAATCCTCCGTCGCAGTCTCAGGTGTTTGAATGCGGTTGATTTTACAGGCGTTGCATAATAATTTCATTTCTCTCTTCCCCCTGCCCCACCGAAGCATTATATTATTATTTAAGGTTCACACTTTGCCGGGTCGTCGTTCGCGAAAACGGACCCTTAATGGGCAAGTTGGCGGTGCGCCAAGACGACTCGCAACTCTGGAGGGTGGAGGGATTTTTTTCTTCAACTTAGCAGGGGAATTTGTTGGCACCAACTTTTGGAGTGCTCGCCACGACGTGCAATGCAATTAGTCAATTGATTTATGGCCATCGCTTTGACGCATAAAATAACATTAAAATATGGCCAAAGTCGAGGCGAATATTTGGGGTCTGTAATAGATTTAATTTAAAATTATAACGATGGGAATAACAAAATGGGTTCAAACATCTAACAATTTGAATATTGAATATCATCGCTCTATATGTGAGACCTCGTGCACGCCAACAAGCAATCTTTCAGGGTAATGAAAAAACTGAATAACTTCATTCACTGTATGTTTTTTTAGTTGTGTAAATAAGGCTGTCGTTATAACAGTCAAAGAAAAGTTGTTTGCGAGGAATCACTCATCTTACTACTAAGCACGTAAGATGTATCATCACCACCTCGTGTCTCCTACGAGATGCCACTGCAAAGACAACTACAAGAAAAATAAGCAATTTGAGCCATTAGGACATGGACTGAAAGATCCGGAGCGTAATTTTACACTAATAACTATAAAAAAAGCAAAATCGAATTTTCGGCGCATACGAGTTCTTACATATAGATCGACGATATAGAAAATTAGGAGATCGCATGTAACAAAAATAATACAGTGAATTTTGAACATATGTAAATTTAAAATTAAGAGATCGCCAATAAAATAATTAGAATAAGAAAAATGAAATAAAATGAAAAATACCTTTATTTTACCAAAAAAAATAAAAATTTATTACATTGGTAAAGGAAACCTAATTTCTATTTTAACTTAGTACAAACGGCGGGCTTATTGTTTTGCGATTTCTTACAGCCAACCGTGTAATATTAAATAAAAGTAACAATACAGCTCACATACATAAACATATACACATAAATATACATATACATACATCCATACATACATACAAATATAATATATGTATATTATAATACTATTATATACTATTATATATAACATACTACATATGTATATTATACTACTATTATATACTAAATATATTATAATACTATTATATACTACATAATATAATACTACATAGGAACTACAGATAAACAAAAATAAAAATACCTACTTATATAAAATGATAGATATTACAATGTCCTTATGAGTCTATCTAATCAACAACCCAACGGAAAGGGGAAGGGGGGAGGGGAAAGGGGGGGAGGGTTGGTTCAGAATCAAGATCAGGTTAGAATATCGTTTGCGGTAAATGTAATTTTAACTTTGAACACAGTATAATAATGTAAAACAAATACAATAATTTAAATTTTGATCGCAGTAACCGTAATTTTGTTTTTTTTTGATCTCACATAATATATATGTTAATTTTTGCTCATCACTCCTTCGTATCACAGTATCAGTAGGTATCTATTTATTCAATAAAAAATACAATATAAGCATGACGTAATAATCACTTAAAGCTGGTAATCGTATATTAAAATTTGTCAGTTGTTAAAATTTTGTTGACATAAAAATTAATCAAATAGAATTTTAATTTAATTTCAAATATATTAACATAACTCTTGTTAAAAACAGAATTTCTATCAGAATGTATCTACCTACAATAAGAGGAAGTAAAGCGACAGTGGCGTTGAATAAAGTCGACTTTACAGAGTAGATAAATTGAAAAAATAAAAATTACACATATAAAATAAACATGGATCAAAACGTATTATTAGTCAACTTTTGTAAATTATACAAAAATAATCACATAATCATATAAAAAGTATTAAATCAAATAGAGAGAAAAAAGTTAGCATACGTAGATGGGCAGGTATGTTATTTATTTATTTATTTATTTATTTAAGAATTAATTACTATAAAACATTGATTAGATTACAAAAATAACAGGAACCGAATGGCAAAACCTTAACCTTTTGCTTATTTGTTTCTGTCACCCAACTGGGACTAGCCCGTTCTAGGGTGGACAGGACTCCAATGGTAAACAAACATAGTAATCTACATATTTTTAATTGCTGTTGAATTCACTATAATATTATTTTTCTTTAGTGTTTTAAAAGAAATAAAAATATAAAATGAGGTAGCCGAAGCTATGTGTAAATGTTAATTACATTTAAAAGAATTGGTATGCTCAAAAAAACATCCAGCTTATAGAAACATGTGTGAATTTAAGATTTTGTTTAAGGAACCTTTCTAACGTATTTGTTTTCATCTGCCTTATGGAGAGTGGTAGCTGAGGGCACAATTTAGTTACTTAAAAGATTAATTTGAAGTGAAGCGACACGCCGGATTTGTATATCGGATTCGTTTAATCGAATTTAAACCGATTATTAATTGAGTCGACTCGGGCGAGCGCCGCGCACTATCTAGAGCTTTTAATTCGCCCTTATCTTCCCGCGACACCAACTCAACCGTTCAAAGATCCGAGGCTTTTAAATGAAACTCCGAGTTGATTCGGTTAATTAACTCGGTTCAGTGAATCGTGAGCGAAGAGCGAGAGAGCGCGCTGAAGAACAGGCGAGCAGGGCCATGCAATTTCTGTAATGAGCGTCTAAAATATTTTTCTGATTCGCTATTCCGATATTTACGGTGAATTATTTAATGGGTGGAAAATGTTAGATTGCTTTATCGACATTTTAAATATTATACCAGTGTTTGACGATAAGCATTTTGAGATTGCTGAGTTGGTAGCCCTGGTACTGCCGTAAATCAAATCCGTGCGGAATTAGTGCGGAATTAGCGAAACATTGTCCCGGATCAGAAGGCAGCGATGGAAGCGACGCGTCCTTCGGCGACAAAGATGAACGCAACCGTTGGCGATTATTTATCAACGTTGGCAGCCATTATCTGCTCGATTTGACTGCAAGAGCAGCCCACGGTTCGAAGTTGTGCCGCCTAAAACGGCGGGGGTAGTGCGTAACTCCAAACGACGCTTGGGTGGATTTAATTAATTTGAATTCCCATTTACAGTGTTTGAAATTCAAATGATTTAGATTGTTATTCTCGATCGACGAATTTAAAATTTTAAATGGTTTTCATTTGGGAAATTTGATTTGTTCGAATTTGAAATTATATAAATTTGTTATTTGCGATCACCGGATTTTAAATTATTGTGTTGAAAATCCATATTATTTGCGATCATATTCAGATCACTATTTGCAAACATTTGATACTAGCATTGATTATATAGATTATTATATTGCTCAATGCAGTACTACAATTTGGCAGCTAGGATTTTAATACGAAACGCAACGTGTAGCAGATGTAGATGGGACTCATAGTTCCAAAAAAATATTAATATTCTCTTATGTTTGGTATGGCGGTGTTCTAGGTATAATTATATGGCGGCACACTGTAAATGGTGCTTTAACCACGCATATACGGTATAAAATAATAAACGATTTTGTATATCCTATGTAGCTCTTGTTATTTTAAGATTATCTATGTACATAAAGATGTAATTATTTGGTTTGGTATACAGGTTTCAATACGTTATTACGCATTTCAAGTTTAGATAGACTAAGACATGGCATTCTATAGCTCCCTATTATTTCTGTTATGTAATCAGCCTATATAAAAATGCGATAGATAGCACTAATAATTGAATGTTATTATTGCTATCATTGGTTAAGTCATTGGATTCTCATAATCAATCAGTCCTTTATAAAAAAATATTTATTATCAATGTTATTAGAGATTCCCGAATAAATTGCTATTAGTTTCGCCGTCAATGCTGTCATTGCCACCTGCAAGTCGTCGCCGCAGAAAGATTGCCAAAATATATTTTCTGCTCTTGACCAATCTAATAATATAGTTAGGTAATTAATGATACCTACTAGTTACAGGAATGAACAGATTCGCAAGACTGATTCTCGAAGACTTTATAAAATAAGCCTGAAGATTCCGTTTGATTGCCATCAGCGAGGAAGGGGATTGTTTCGGTATTTTAATTGATTTTGATTCTCTTAAGGGTGTTGCCAAATTAAATTAATTTAACAGGGAGTACATTGTAGCGGATTGTCGATGTGTCGAATTTTAATAGGGAGTCGACGATATGAGTAGAACTAAGATATGTTTAAATATCGTCATTAAAGCAGCTTCAGCCATTTACTGTGTATTACAAGTCAACGGAGTTTCCTTATTTGACGTTTTATACTACTATTGAAACAGCAGGTCATCTTTGTTCGGGAAGATCTGCAATTGTATCTGGCTTTGTCTGCCATGATAATACGGCGTTCCGTGCGTCAAGTCTTCCGCCGCCTGCACTAATGGATGACGGCCGTCTGTGCGCCTGCGCAGTGAGCAAACACATCGGCGGATCACGTCCCAAGTCCGACGACTTCTCGCGATCCGATCGTGATTCGGGTCCGTCCGTTCGTTGGTTTTTTATGTTAATTCGGCGCCGGCGCTTTGATCTGTGCCGCCGCGATCTTCTTATTGACCGTTGACGACTTCATTAGGCGCTTGGCGATCTGTTGATTTTTCCCTGTCGGCGGCTGTGCGGCCTCGCCGACCAATCATCGCCGTGACGTCAATTACGAACTTTCTATTCTGACGAATTTCAGAGTACCATCCACCACTACACCAAAATAGAAAACATCTTCATTGACGATAGTTACTGTTTCATCTTTACCTGCTTCTCACAAATCGTTGATGTTATGTATTTTGGAAACACAGAAGTTAATTTAGATTTGTACGTCCTTAATTTCCTCACTGAAACCATCCACCACTATATCAAAATACAAATCATATCCATTGAATATAGTAACTGTTTCATATTTTCCTGCTTCTCACAAGTCGTTTATGGTATGTATTTTAGAAACACCGAATATAATTTAGATTTCTACATCTCTGATTTCCTCACGGAGATATTTAGTTTCATTTTTATTTATCAATGATTGTTCTGCATTCATCGCACAATCGCCTCAAATCACAAAAGTCATTCTTAAGACGTACCCAGCCGCTCAAAGGCAGTCAATTTTCGAATCGCATTGCTCAATGGACGACGTAAAGGATGATATAGCGCCGGGGTTCCATCTCCTCTATACTACCTGGCGTAGTCTTAACAGACTGAGGGTGCGTGTGACAAGGATGCCAAACCAGTCTCGTCAGCTGGGCCTACACAGAGACTCCAATATGCGACGCAGGATGAAGACTATCCCTCTATTCTGCCCGCAGTTGTCAACTCCCATCACAGACCACGATTTTTAAGAGGCGAACGACTAGGCCATCCAGGTTACATACTTTTCGAAAGACGTGTATTAACTGGCCCGGACACGTTAACGAACGAACGATTCATAAAAATATCTTAAATTTCTTCAAAAGCTTTTTCAACAGTTTCAATTAAACCTTTACTTTTTATTTGGAATATTCTTCTCTATCGATCGTCGCGTGTTAACCAAAGACCCGGCTTGAGCAACGGCGTCGACATTTCTTGCCTTCGTCGCGTTCAATTCTTGAGTAAATCGAATTAGAAGCGGTCCAATACCCCGAATTCCGTGAATACCCCTTGCACGGCCGTTAAATTTATTTAAAACGTCGAAACGAATGCGAGGCAATCAGAAATCGAGCGGCTTACACCAAAGCAATATCCTCTTCTACAAATTAATTACGAATCATTGAATCATGTCATTTATCGTCATTTTGAAGAACGTGCTTCATCGCTAATATTTACTTCATGTATTTTGTTAGAGTCCACTCCTATCGGTACTTTTAATATTTCTCCACTTGCATTTTCCCATCTGCCGTCCATTTCATCAAACCAATCAAATTAATTGCTTATACCGCCTTATATCTCTGTACTGTCTGTAGCGGCGTTCCCACTAGAGATGTCAACGCAGGCCATTTATATTGGCTGGCCGGCTGGTGATAATGAAGTTACAGGATGTGCTGGTGTTTATTGTCCTGCGATACCCTCTGCCCCCACCATTCAGTGGTTTTACCCCCACCTCCCCCACTCCCTATACCCACCCCTTTCCGCGAACCATACCGTCTGGTCGGTTATACGCTTCGCCCTCTTTGATTTCAGGGCTTGAAACTGTAATAGAATTAGGTAACATTTTTGGATAATGGAAAGCTTGGAATCGAAAATAAATGGGTTCGTTATAGATTTTAACGATTTTTCACTCAACATTGATTAAATATATGGCAATGGAAAAAGTAACAATAAAAATAATAACTAAAAGATGAATGAAACAATCTATATATATGAAACTAAGTCGGGTTTGTTCGAACACTTTTACCTCGAGAACGGATGGACCGATTTTAACGGTTTTTGATTTGTTGTATTTGTCTCCGTCCCGAATAGCAGAATTAAAAACAAAAGTTGGGAAATTGACGAAAAAATTAAATAAAAGGAAAAAAAATCCAAACAAATTGTAAATCCGTGCTTTTCTCATGGTTAGTTGTACGTGGCATGTTCACGTGTCGGCAAATCATCTGCTTTATTTGTTCTTGCGCCTGATAAAAAAAAACAAAAAATGTCGTATATCACAAGGTGCTTCAATGAAGAGAATTAAACCAAGTGCATCCCATGTTGCACAATATGCAGGTAAATAGTTTAATGCAATCATGACTTGCTGACACGCGATTGTTATACTTATTTTTTTACTTTTATATTTCTTTTTGTGTTATTATCCTAATAAAGTAGTGAACTTAATATTCATTGTATTACTTTTATAAAAAAATTAATTAAGTTCAGCTAATTTGTAACACGACATTAATTGACTGTTAGGCGGTACGAAGTTCGCCGGGTCAGCTAGTATAATATAAAACGAATCAAATTTAAACCGTTGCTAAATTTCATGCCCCAAAATAGAGACTTTTTAACAAATCACGTCGCTAAACGTTGTACCCCTGTTCGCCAGTCCGTAACCGCGTTAGTCCCTCCGTGGTCCCTCCCTATGCCCCTAATTACGAGTAAATTGAGTGTCGGCTGGCCGGCAGGCTCTCTATCAGACGACCAATTGGGTGGGTGACATTCTTATCTGTGCGAATCCCTTGTGTTTTTCAACGTTACCAACATATCAGCAATTTCGAATTGAAAACGGTTCATGAAGACGTCTGAAATATATTTAATTTTAGGAACAACTTGTTTCGAAACTGCTCCCGAAATCAGTATGTTTATTAGCCACATGACAATACACACAATCACTCTAGTCGATTGACAATTTCCATATGTCGTCCGTCGGTATTCCCCTTACGTTAACAGTTGACAAATGCATTTGTGGGTAGTTCGTAACTGCATTCTGACTTGACATTGTATTGTGTCGCAGCGGCAGCAATTGTTTGCGTTCGAGGGTTGGCACCACTTTGATTGCTTTCGGGCTTTGCATAACGAGGCTGCCAACTTTATAATGTCAAATGTGTGTAGGACAGAATCAGGGCGTATGGTTTTATAGATAGATAAATCGATAGATAGATCATGCTTAACACCACAGAACAATCTATACTTATCACTTATTATATTTTTTCCTTTCCTGTAAGTCTGCAAGATGTATAGAGTAGAGAAATGACACAACAATTATTATTCATATATGGTTTTCATATATTGAGCTAATATTTTTGACATTTACTTACAGTAACCATTCAAAAATAACAGAAACAAATTTCATCAACAAGTATATTTTATTTTTATTTATTTTGGTTTTATTATTATTATCTTCGTATACATATATGTATGTGTATATGTGCATATATGGATATATATTTTATCTATAGATGTGTATATGAGTATCCATATTTGTATATGCGTAAATATTTATAGATTCATATTTGTCGATTTAAAAATAAGTACTAACATGTAGTTTAAGTTGACAGTGCACACTTAATATCTAGTCATTAAAAGTCTGCCTTAGAACAGGCCTAGGCCTAGTTAGGCGACTGTGTCAAACATTAAAAATAATGTCGCATCAATTTATTGCTAACATCTTACTTACAAATATGACATTAATTATTTACTAGATGTGTTACTAAATAAATAATAAATATATAAATATTAAAATGTATTATTCAGTATTTCAATCGATGTTTTGGTGGTTTCGATTTCCTTTGTCATTTTTTTATTTATGATAGTTTTTGGTATGGATATCTCAGTAAAACCTTACATGTAAGCTTACATCATTAATTGCAATATTTAATCTTTCCCATAACTATTATTTTGATAGTACAACATTTGAGTTTCTGTGTCTCTGACGCTGCCTTTATTTTCACTTTTGCCTTGGCTCAGGTTTTAAAGAGTTATGGAAATGATAAACAATTTAGTTATTGTTTTAATCGATTTGATTGCATGCATATATTCTGAGTCGTTTGCGATTTCTGCCATCCATCCTGGTTGGTAATATCGCTCCTCAAATCTTTTAAATAGTTTATCGCGATTGCCCAAAAGTTGGCACCTCTCCGCAACTAAAATCGTTTCTGTATTGATGATAAGTACATTAGTCAGTGTTCCTGTTTGCATCGTTCAAGTGCATCCTCACCTAAACACATTTGGTCGCGTAATGGATGCTAACATTAGCAGCAAATGGGACCTATCCTCATGCAGTACTAATGCCCTAATCAATTTAATAAGCACACCACTAAGATGGAAGGCGAGTGCAGTAATCAAATACTGTCACACAAAACTATCCAGTATAGTTGTGGCGGCTACGGTGATATGAATAAACTATATAACAATGAAATATAATATTAATATTAAAACACTAAACAAATCGGCGAGCTTATTGCGTTGAAGGTTTATCTTACAGCTAACCTTAACCTAAAAGAAAAACATGTTTTGCGGTAAAGATAAGATAAAACTATTATTAAAGTAGCATAATGCAGCTCCTATCAAATGTAATTAACGGTAAAATCTAGCATAAAATGAAGAAAAAAAACAAAATTTTTAAAACCAATAAATCTATAATGAAGCGGGAAAGGGCTAAGGAAGAGGGGGGGGGGGAGTGAAATGTATTAGCGCATGTTTCAGTGTTCTTTGAGCCTGCGTTCAATATAAAGTCAGTTCTGACATTCGTTACATGTGTGGGTAAAGCAATCCAGAGACAGGCTTTATGTATAGAGAAGGAGTGGGAGTAGAAATCAATACTCTGATAAACCAATACCTAGAGCGCGCATAGGTATATGCTGATAAAGCATTGAACATACTTATGAGATAGCTTGGACCTAGCTACTTAGGTATAAGTTTACAATAAATACATATAAATATTTTTTTTACCTTGTTCGTATTCGAGGATCTTCTTGTCATTTATCTTCTTTCTCGATTATCCATTTTGTTGTATCGTTCAAAATGTTACATGGCATCAGCAAAAAATATCCAGATTTGATGACATTGACTGTTTTTGATATTAATCATTGGTAGCTTTAAATAAATTAATAGTTTAAAATAACACTAAAAACACGCTTTTGGGCTATGATACGATATTCACATCCACACGGCTATGATACGACATTCCATCATGGAATGCCAGTGCCTATCTTTCGGCTTCATCATCAGACCTTGAAATCTAATCGTGGTCAAAGTTCATTCCAAGACTTTTCTAACAAGACCAAACACAGCTATGATACGATGTTCCATCATGAAGTTCCAGTTCATATCTTCCGACTCTATCATCAGATCAGTTCGACAGTACCATATTATTGTATTGTCATCAGAACTACATACAGCTGCCAATTTTCATGACGCTACCTTCCTTGGAAGATCGTTAAATTAGTTACCTTAGATTCCATTACATAGTTAGTTACATACAGGTCGACCTAATAAAAGCGTGTTAAAAAAGGCATGCAATAAATTTCATCATACTTTTGTTGATAGATTGAGTAATTTCAGAAGTATTAATAATATTTGTATTCTCCATCAACGTACTCGACAGTATTATGTGAATCATTGTTGTTATATATAATCATATAACCAGTAGATGTAATAATCTCTCCCAAATCATCAGCACCTATGTATTGGTAATTGGGCCGGTATTGCCGATCGATTCAAATGTACAGAAATACCTCGGCATGCGGTCAAGTGGTCAGATACTGTCGCAAGTAGAGATATAGGCACTGGTACAATAACCGGTACGATCCTTGGTGGCAACGCGTGCCGACTACTTGCGGTTTTGCGGCATGGAGGAATTGAATTACATGGGGCCCTTTGCTTGGTTGGTTAGTCTCATGATATGAATTATTGGCGTCCAGTTTAAAAAGGTTGAATGATTTGACGTCTCTTTAAGATACCTATGTTATGGAACCTGGACATAGAAGAGGTTCATGAATACGAAACGACGGCGTTTTACTTGATCGATTTAATAGTCACAATTTATGCAGATAGTACAACAACAAATTTCAAATAGATTGTTTTTACGGGAAGTCGAAGGTTTGACGAGGAGTCCCTCTTAGTTGTTGAAGATGTTGAAGATGGTGACCAATCTGGTTGTTGATGATATAGTGCCGACTCCTTCGATGGTGACCAATTGATTAGTGGAGAGTGATCGATTAGTAGTGATCTTTTGTGTCGTTTTTAGGGGGTTTATAGTAATTTTTTCTATATTTTTCATAGATCTGATGTTAGGTGTTAGTTATATCCTAGTTAGGTGACACTAAAATAGAATCACTAGCAACAGTTTTTAGCAATATGTTATATTTTGTTTGCTACTGTTAGGTGACAATAGGATCACTGTTATCAGTTTTTTGGTACTAGATTTATGTCTATGATATTTTAATTTTGCACATTGTCCATTTCACTGTAGATTACAGTGAATTACAAAAAAAAACTATGGGCCGATTGCGTTTCTTTGTGAACTAAAACTGAAATTAGTTCAAGCGAACGAGATAGAGCAATACGTTAGAGCAAAATATGAAACGAACGATCGTCGATAAAAACAACCCGTCTAACTTATACTCGTCCGTATAAATTTTAACAAATTTCGTGCGGTGTTAGATTCCGATGCTTTATCGTTTGTAGGTAGTTTTATTGCGAAAAATAACAACCGTTCATTTAACATTCCGCTCTAGCTCTGTCTCGTTCACACGGACTAATTTCCGATTTTAGCTCACGAAGAAACGCATTCGAGCCCTGGTCGATATCCTGAACGTCAGGCAATGAACTGTATTTAAAAATTAAGGTGTGGTGGGCGCTGAACAGCCACAGTGGAAATAGATCAAGGATTAAGAAAAGGAGTACCTCAAAAAACCGCTTCCTTCCTAATCTTCTATGGCTGCCTCGCTGATGGGTAGCTACCCAGACGCTGGTGCTGATCCCGATGACAAACTCCCTAAATGCACGGCACTTCCGAAGTTACTTTTTGGTGATTTTTTTCTATCTCGGATAGACGGGACTTCACGACGTGCGATACGATCCGCAGCGCGTAAATTTTATCACTGAATCGTCAACCGCGCAGATGGTCCGAGCGATGACTTTTCGTAGGTACATATTTTATAACAGCGTAGGAATAAAATATATCGGAAAACATTTATTTAGGATTAGGGAGGAATAAGACAAGGATACACCAGGCGTGTCCATGCCCCCCGACAAAATGACTTGGTTATTTTCCTACTCCCCTGTTAAAGGTAATTCAAAAAGAGAGAACAATAATTATTTAAATTTACTATTAGAAATAGTAACCAAATATTTCAAAAGAGTTCAAGCACAGATCTAAACTACATTGAAAATATTGTTAGTTTTAGTGAAATAGATAACAGATAGTATAACAAAAAACGTTTTATTATATCATTTCTTTTTTACAGGCTTATAGGTAATTAAATTAATTTAGTAGAAGGTTTTTTTATTTTTTATTTTATTAATTTACGTCTAATTACAAGGCAGGGGAAATAGCTTAACGACCGGGCGTTTAAGCGTGCCGTTTGATGTGCGCAAGGTCACTACTCTGACAATATTGTCAGGTCCAGGGTGAGTTTGTAAGACTCGTCCCATGGCCCAATTCTGACTTGGAGTAGTATCCGAATGGATTAAAACCAGATCTCCAATTTTAAGATTTCGGTCACCCTTCAGCCATTTAGATTTCTGTTGCAATGTGTGCAAATATTCATTTTTGAAGCGACGCCAAAAATGTTGAGAAGTCGCTTTCACCAGTTGCCAGCGGTTTAAACGGTTTAACGGAATATCATCGAAAATGCGTTCTGGAGCCGAGATTAAACTACTGCCGATTAAAAAATGAGCAGGACTTAGGGCGTCAAACTCGTTTGCGTCGTTAGACAAAGCACATAATGGGCGCGAATTTAAAATTGCTTCAATTCTGCATAATAAAGATGACATTTCCTCAAATGTCATATGTTGATCCCCCAAAGCGCGTTTGAGATGGTATTTCACGGATTTTATACCGCTCTCTACCAGTCCATTGAAGTGTGGACCTAATGGTGGATTAAATTTCCACTCAATTTTTCGAATTGCACAACTTCCTATTAGTTCGTCTCGATTCGCAAGGAGAAAGGCCCTAACTTCGTTTAGATATTTGTTGCTGGCCACAAAATTACCGCCGTTATCCGAAATTATAGTCTCACATAAACCCCGACGCGATACGAAACGATCAAGTGCCGCTATAAAGCACTCAGAAGACAGTGAAGAAAGCAACTCCAAATGGACGGCTTTGCTTGAAAAACATACGAATAGACATATGTATGCCTTAGAGAGTTTAGCATTTCTACGAAGACTCTCTTTAATGTAAAACGGTCCACCTAGATCCACGGAAACCGTACGGAACACTCTGTACATTCCCAATCGTCTTGGTGGTAACTGCGCCATCTCTGGTTGCAACGAGGATGGCTTGTGTTTGAAGCAAACTACACATTTACATAGCCGGGAACGGATAACTCTACGTGCGGATAATATCCAATAATTTTGACTGAGAATACTTTGTAACGTACGTGGGCCTACATGTAAATGTGTCTTATGAACATAATCTACCAATATATTTGTAAAATGGCACTTGTTAGGTAAAAGTTTTGGATGACGCATCCCATATGGTAAATCAGCATATTTAATTCTACCACCGACTCTCAGAATCCCTAAGTTGTCAATGAATGGCGATAATCTGCAAAGGCTGCGATCTTTGAGACAACCTTGAGCAACTTGTTTCAACACGTCAGGAAAATGAAGGTATTGAATAGTTTTAATTAAAGTTTCTTCGGCAGTGTTCAGTTCATTAACCGAAAGTATGCCACTGATACGATCAGGGCGTTTCAGCCGCGCATTCGTTGTAAAACGTTTACACCATGCGACCGTTCGGATTAATTTACTGAAAGAAGAGTAATAATTAATTACATCATCTTCGAAGTTATCATATTTTTCGTCGGCGCTTGTTACAAGATTTTCTGTGGCGGCTGTGGATTTTAGTTCTGGCAAAACGTTATCAGGTAACGATTGCGTATTTACGCTTAGCGCCGATATTGGCCAACACGATCTTGGTTGCTGAAGCCACTCTGGTCCTGAAAACCAGGTTTTTAATTCAACAAATTGAACCGGAAGAGCCCCACGGGAGCATATGTCGGCTATATTATTTTCGCTTCGGACATGAAACCATGCAGATGGAGGAATTATCTCAGTTATCTGCGATACGCGATTAGCGACATACGTTTTTAGTTTATACGGTGGCGTTTGTAGCCAGTATAATACCGATTTTGAATCTGAAAACGCATCCATTTGCGTAATATTGATATTTTGTTGTTGCAAATTATCTCTGACACGATTAAATAAGCGAGATAGCAACCAACAACCCATTAATTCCATTCTCGGAATGGATATGGTCTGACTTGGTGCCACTTTAGACTTTGCCGCGAGGATATTAGTTTTCACTTGTTTCTGATTATTTTCGCTTCTGACGAAAATAACGCACCCATATCCAAGTTCGCTGCCATCACAAAATCCGATTAATTGACAAATCGTATAATTTTTAATTAATAAATGACGCTCGATTTTCAAGTCAGATAATAGCGGCAATTGTTTTAAATATACCAGCCATTTGTCGCAGATATTAGGAGGTAATGGTTGATCCCAATCTATGGACAATCTCCAAAGTTGCTGTAACATACATTTTGCATAAAATACACAGGGTGAAATCAAACCGATAGGGTCGTAAATGCTAGCTATAATTCTCAAAACTGAGCGCTTTGTAGTCTGCTTGTCGACCGGTGAGGTAAAAAATGAAAAATGATCGAATTGGGGTGACCACTGGAGACCGAGTATTTTAGTTGCCAAGTTTCCATCGTCACTGAATTGAACAAGTTTTTCACAGTGATCTGATGGAATGTTGGATAAGAAAGCGTCTGAATTACTTGTCCATTTGCGTAACTCGAAACCTCCAAGTTTTAATAATGAGATTAGCTCAAATTGAATTCGACTGGCTTCTTCCACAGAGTCGACAGACCAAAGAATGTCGTCGACGTAGATGCCATGGTTTAATATAAATGCCGCTTTAGGATATAGTGACCCATCATCGATTGATAACTGCTGCAATGTGCGAATTGAAAGGTAAGGTGCGCTAGAAACGCCGTAGGTTACCGTATCTAGCATATATTTCTTCACGGGTTCTTCGGGAGAGTTTCTCCACAAGATACATTGATATAATCGGTGTTCAGGTTTAATTAAAATTTGTCTATACATCTTCGCTATATCTGCGGAAAAACATATTGCATTCAAACGGAAATTAATTAATACATCGAATATATCTTTTTGTAACTTCGGTCCCACAAATAATAATTGATTCAGTGACATATTATTATTCGCCTTTGAACTAGCATCGAAAACTACTCTCGTTTTGGTAGTGCTGCTTTGCGGTTTAATTATGCAATGATGTGGAATATAATATTTAGGAACGACATTCGCATCCTTAATTTCAGTCATATGATTAAGCTGCTCATACTCGCGTAGAAAATCGCCGTATGCAGAAGAAAGTTCTCTCGATCGGGATAAGCGTTTTTCTAAAGAATAGAGGCGGGAAAGAGCTATGCCGTAGGTTTCTCCTAATTCGAATGAATCGGATTTAAACGGTAACGGCACGGTGTATCGGCCGCTCGAATCTCTCTCTACATTATTTTTATAAATTTCCTCGCATAATACGTCATCCGGATTTTTTTGAGTTTCACACGGTGAACAGTTCTCAATTTCCCAAAATTTCCTGAGCGTGCTGTCAAGAGATAGTTCGGCTGAAGCATAAAAACTCGATACACACGGTGTAGGTTTTAAGGATGCCTCTAATTTTCCAGTAATTATATAACCGAATATACTTCCCATGGCAGCCGGAATCTCAGGACGTATAATGATATTATTTCCGACATAGATTTGTGGCAAAATATCAGCTCCTAACAGGATATCGATTCCTGCGGGTTTGTAAAATGCTCGATCAGCTAATTTTAAATGTTGGTACTCCCGAATAAAATTTTGAGGAAAATCGATTGCTGGCATATCGGATGTAATTTTTGACAGAATTACAGTGCTCAAATTTAATAATGGATTAGCTGTATGCACAGGTTTGATAACGCAGTTCGCTATTCCAAAGTTTTGCACAGGTTCACCTCCTAAACCGTTAATAGAAAATGGGCATTTGGACCTCGTTAATCCGAGCCGCTGTATGCATTTATTTGAAATGAACGAGGTCATTGCACCGAGGTCTGCTAAAGCTCGACATTCCTGAAATTCTCCAGAACCGTCTTGAACGTGTATAATTGCTGTTCCTAGGAGGACAGTTTGCAAATTGCCTCGAACCGAGTTTGAATAGCATGCGCTCTTTTGAACAACGGTAGATGTTGCAGATTCTCCCATCAATTGTCCACCCTCTTTATGTAAAAGATAATGGTGTCGCTTGGCACAAATACCACATGAAATCTTCGATGTACAATCGCTGACAGAGTGCTTACTCTTCAGGCAATTTTCGCACAATTTCAGCGAACGCACTTTGTCGAGACGCATAGAAAGACTCCATTCACGGAATGTTTCGCACCTATAGATTGAATGCGCTTGAGCGCATATTATGCAGGAAAATTTAATTTTTTCAGCACGGCTGGATTGTGAAGTCAATCCTATTTTTTTGTGGAAACCTTTAGTCATAGTACCACTATGTACAGGGTTATTAAAACGCGAGTCCGATTTTGCCGCGATCGGAGTTATATTATTCGGCGAATTTGTAGAGCGTTCTAGTATTTTGATTTCATTCGCTACAAATTCCAGTAAACTGTCAAAATTTGGCAATTCACTTTGATTGCATGATTGCTCAAATCTTTTCCGAGTTTGAATATCTAAAGCGCGGATAGCTACGTGGCAAAATACAAAACTACATAAATTTTCTATCTTTAAATTCAGTAAGGCTCTATAGGAATTTTGAAATACTTCTAGGTAAGCATTTAAACCGGATATCGAATCTTTATGCAAAGCACTGAAATTTAACATTTTGTTTAAGTATTTAGCCGCCAAATTCCGTTTATCTTGATATTTCTTTAATAAACTCTGCCAAATAATGCCATAATTATCAGCGGTTATAGGAAGACTTTTTACTAAAACGTTAGCAGTTCCCGAAGTGGCGCTTAACAAATAATGATACTTATCAATATTGTTAATATGTTCGTTGTCGTGAACTAACGACGTAAATGATTCGAAAAAGGTTGTCCAATTTTCTATATCCCCGTCAAAATTAAACAAATTTATTTTTGGCAATCGCGGACGCACAATTTGATCTGCGTATAGAGATGAAGATTGGTGTTTTTGCACAACCGGCTGCAAAAACTGTTTTGCTACAGATTTTATAGTGTAGTAAAGTTGGTCGAAAGTTTCGGATTCCTTATTTGAAATTACGAATTCCATATTTAAGGATAACTGAACGTCAGTTATATCCTGTAACACATTTTCAAATTCTTCCCGAGTTTTTTCAAGGTCACAAAGTCGCAATTCAAACGTATTCCGTTTAACCATATCATGCGAAATTTCCTTAGATAAGTCGTATAATACTTGAATTCTACGGAATAATTTCTCCTTTTTCGCGATTAGAATTCGAAGTGACTTATTTAATTTCTCTTCTGACATATTGACGGTAAATCGTTGCTATGCGCGGATAAAATTACTTGTAGGTAGACTGATTCTGTGCTTGAAATGATTTGAATATTTTTTATATGATTTTAATATATATGGATCGAAGGATCAAAAATGGTCGATATCCTGAACGTCAGGCAATGAACTGTATTTAAAAATTAAGGTGTGGTGGGCGCTGAACAGCCACAGTGGAAATAGATCAAGGATTAAGAAAAGGAGTACCTCAAAAAACCGCTTCCTTCCTAATCTTCTATGGCTGCCTCGCTGATGGGTAGCTACCCAGACGCTGGTGCTGATCCCGATGACAAACTCCCTAAATGCACGGCACTTCCGAAGTTACTTTTTGGTGATTTTTTTCTATCTCGGATAGACGGGACTTCACGACGTGCGATACGATCCGCAGCGCGTAAATTTTATCACTGAATCGTCAACCGCGCAGATGGTCCGAGCGATGACTTTTCGTAGGTACATATTTTATAACAGCGTAGGAATAAAATATATCGGAAAACATTTATTTAGGATTAGGGAGGAATAAGACAAGGATACACCAGGCGTGTCCAAGCCCTATTTGTATACCTGGTGTCAATTTCATTATGACCTGATAATTAAACAAATATTCCATACAGTTCATAAACATTAGTAAATCAGCAGGTGACGTAATTTTTCATAATTATTACACCTTATTTAAAAGTATAACTATTCAATCCATATTTTTCCTTATACCTAATAGCTAGATAACGGGCACTACATCGAAAGGCAGAAATTACAGCATCCGGGAAAATACTTAAAGGAATTCGCAACTGTGGAAGAAAGATAAAATTTGCATAAATTGACATCGCCCAAGGGATTCGATAATGTAGGTGTGTAGACTCTGTTAAATACTAGATACTATTAAATTCTAATATAGAGATATTAACGTGGAGATATACCAGAAATATCGATGTTTGTTAAGATAATTACTCCAGAGATACATGTAAAATTTTCAATGCAGTTACAGAAGAAACAAAAGTTAAGTTAAGGAACAAATAATTAAAGTAAAAGATTTTATTAAATATAAACTTATTTTTAAAAAGACGCCTTTACTGAAACAGAAAATGTTGAACATACAATTTCTTATGCTGATATCACTGTTTTGATTACCAATAGCCAGGAAGAAATTCAGGCGTTTAAAAAGGAAACTAATTTAGATTTTGTATAGCGGAGTTCCTCAAGTTACCGCACTATCACCCTTCTAAATGACGCTATAAAGGTTATCGTTGCATTTTCCGTGCGGCATCACGGTGCGCGGCCACTGTTTTATTCCTGTCGGGGTATTAAATGATAGGAAACCGACACCTAAAGCTATTGTCCATTATACGTGGCACGCGCTGCGACCGCACGGTTTGGACCATTGAGCATACCCGTGGCAGCAGGAATGTCATTTGCGGTCGGCGTTGGACTGCGAGCGATGCGTCGCACACTGCAGCTGCACACACCTCATTTTATACCTGTAGATTATGCGAATTGAGTACAGGCATTGGCTAATATGCACTACAATGCGGTAATAGTGAACCCTGTATGAAATTTATCTCAAATAATATTGATACATCAAATCTTAAAGTAAATGCCGATGCAGATGGGATAAACTAAAATCAACTGCTATACAATACCAGATATTTACCACATTCTACAAATGACAAAGCACCAGTTGCACACTCGCGCAGTACAAACAGACCGGGCTGTTAGATTACTTAGAAAATAAATACACACCCGCATTTCGCTGCGAAGATAAATACGAGTGCGCTCCGAGAACTGACTCTGTTAACAATTCGCGAAGATTTGTGTAAATATAAATTGTGCAGTTTATTACTTCCTAAGAGTGTGTCTGATATTATATGCGTAGCTTACCGCGTTACTAATTCAATAGAAGCTTCTGTTGGTCTATTAGCTAGCGTTTTATTGTAGCATTATCGTTAAATACTCTTGTTGATCATTATTTGTTTCTCAATCTTTGATATTCGCCAATTTTATTAAACCTTCCTCTATGTTACTAATACCCATGAATTGTAGATCTCCCATTAAAAAAATCTCTCGATATCAAGTAAGCTTTGATTATGCCCTCAATTACAGCCATTAAAATTATTAGTAGCCAACGAATGTTAACACGGGTGATTAACTTTTCTAATGTGTGGGCTTTATTTTTGGAATTTTCACTCAAGGGAAATGTTGCAGTCAGTGGTAAGTCTCCGTCGGCGCCGTAATATTTAATAGTTTTATGAAATATCATAACATAACACGAACGCACATTTTAATGCGTGAACGGTTTCGTCTATTTGTGTTTCGGAATCTTCGACGGTATTAGTAAAGCAAGCGAGTTTGATACTTTTAAAATTGGTTGAATTTACCGATCGTTTTTACTTTCCCGGTCCACCCAACCGACCAGAAGGGAAAGTATTGTAAACGAACATATATTTTTTCGCGATGAAGACGAAAATATTCATTTTGAGCCACCCTGAGACGATTAAGAATATTTCCAAATTGAAATCTGTCTGTGTGTGTGTGTATGTGTGTGTACCTCCACGATAGCACCCAAACGCTTAATCCGATTGAGCTGAAATTTGGTATGCAGGCAAAATTTTATAATGGCAAGAGTTCAAAAATTGTGGTTGAAATCGCTCCACCGGGAGGAGCAATAGTCACATATCATCTCATCAATCTTGAAACGTTAGACTTAGAGACTTGAAATTTGGTACACAGATGCCTCGTTGGGCCGAAATCATATTGTAAAAAGTTAGTTTAAATATTTCATTTACAAGCTACCTTAAGGCAGCAGCATACACATCGTTGGTCGCTGCCCAGGCCTAGCCGCAAAAAGACACAGTTCACTGGGTCGAGCCTTTCTCGAACCCAGCGATATGTCCAACTTGAAGGTCAGTGATATGCTTGGACTGATAAGCAGTACCGGGCTACTAGCTGACCACTGACGCAACTAAACAGTGGGTACTTACAAAATATCTTATAGATCCAGGTGACATCAAAGGCTGGAAACAAGCCCCCACTCCGTTTACAATAATATTTAAATACCGTCATACATTTTAATAAAATATTAACGCTGAACCGCTTGAGGCTAGCCGAGAAGCGAGGCGCGATGCCCGAGGAGGTTGGTTAACGGAAACCAAACGGTTAAATTCGCCGGCAGAGGCTCATCGATTTTATTATAACATTAATATTCAGATGAAATCAGTCCGTGGCTACTTGCTAGGAGAGTCTAGTGGTGACACCACCAATTCTTCTTTATTCAAAGGATTATTGTCATGTTACGACCTGTTATGTTTACGTCATGTGATTTTTTCGTCATAATTTCTTCGACGGTTACTCTATCGGTCGAATAAGGCATAACCACGATTTTCTCCTTTTATTGTTATTTTACGATCACTTGAAATGAATCAGTGATTGTTTTTCAATCTGCCAAATTTAACGATTTTTCTTATGATCAAAGTTCTTTGATCCACTCTACTCGTTTTTTAACTCGATTTAAACTCATCAACCATCGAGCATGTATTCCAGATGCCCGCTCCGACTGTTAAACAGTTTCCTTAATGCCTATAATATTGTATAACACTCAGATTATTAGGTGGCCCGTAATGTTTGTTGTTCTTGTTACCGTGCATCCGTCATTTTTTTCTGAACGGCCTCGCACAGTTTATGCTCTCGTTATTTTTACAGCTTCACTCTCAATTTCTGTTTCATACCACTCTGGGCGCTGCTTTATTGTATATTTGTTATGTTTTATGATTGATTAAGTAAGCAGCGGGATTCGCTTGGCGTGGCTTCACAGTTAACATTTCTGTTCATATAACTACTCTTTTACCATATCAAATTTAATGCAATGACTTCTAGTCTTACACGACCACTTTGAAGGTCAAACAGCTGTTGAATATCCACCAGAGCCCGTAAGATCCTCTCCCTTAGTGAATCTTATACCTCGTCAGCCCAGAGCAATAGTAACAAATACGTCATCGGCATCCCTAAAAGGGTTAGTCTGGAGATAACGTCGCCAGATTGCGCCAGAGCGCACGCAAAACCGTTTGCCGCAACAAAAACGAACGCATCCATATGGAAACAATAAAATATAATGCGACAGACAAGACATAGGCCGAGTTTACATTGGACAGTAACTCGAGCGATTGTAGGGTGATCATCTTTGACGATAAATAACAGGGTGTCTGTTCAAATTAGCATGCCCAATGTAGAGTCCTTTAACCCTTCAGGCCTCGGTCCCTCAGCCGATTGACAAGTTGATGTCGCAAAAAAAAATAGTAAAAATTAGTTAAAAAATTGAATTATGACACGGTTTCACCAAAACATTAATTACTGCCAAACCACTGTACCCATAATTAAAATAAAACATATTAACATAATAAAACAAAACAAATTAAATTAAAATAAAATTAATACGGATCCGTCACGCTGAAACGTGTTGTGGCCGATATCGGCCAATTGGGGCTCGTTAAAAGTAAATTACAATTAGAAATTTTCTTTTAACAGCAACTCTTCTGATGTAATTAAAACAGGCTTTGACATAAAGATTACATCTTGGATCCAGTGACCAGCCGCTCTTGATTAAAGCATGTAGTGCGTTTCGGTAGAAATATCAATATTTGATTACGACTCAATGCTAAGTGTCTTGTAAATATACACATACCTACTTTAATAAATAAATCAACAAGTAGAGTTGCCAACTACAACGGGCGAACCCGTCACCAAAGAAAGTTTTAACGATTAGTCGTTCTATCTCCCGTGAAGTGAGAGCAGAAGACTTGGACAAAACAGTCCACCGTCAAGCTCCGCGACATGCCCGTAAGAGGCCAACGCCTTAACCGCGAGATAACCAGGTGTGTTACCCAGCGGGCTTACACTCACGCCCTTACTTCCAATTGCGACCAGATAACTCCGGTCTCTCGATTGGTTACGAGTTCGAGGTTGCTTGCGCAGTCCTCTCCCTTACGAAGCAGTGAAACGGTGTTTACCTATTCTATCGCGGACCATGGCATCCTTTGCCCGGCTGTTCACCCAGGATCAGGTAGCCGATGGTCGTTTCAAGAGCAGTTGCCGTAAGGTCTGCAACCACCCCCGCTCTATAAGAAACAGTACTGCTTCCAGACTCCCCCGACTGTTAGTGAGAGTGCACAATCGATTGGCTTACGCCGCACGGTGCGCAGACCGTCCAGTAGCATCAGAAGGTTGATTCCTAGGGAAAATTAGCCTTAAAGCCAGAGTCCTGCCCGGGCTCGCACTTCACGCGTGGAGGCCGTCGGATGGTTGTCGACCCGTGAGTGTGACCAACTCTGAACAGAATGGGTCTTCGTGACCAACTCAGCAAGGACCCACTAGCTCCCCAATATATCAACAGTATTGACAGTGAGATACATCCATCTTATGATACTTAAAATGTGTACTCGATTATTTAAAGTTCACTGAAGATGACGATCATCCCCTCCCCCTTGTTGTCCCCCTCGGTACTGATATTTTGCACCTGATAATAACTTGTAGAAGGAGGTATTTACTGACTCTTATGGCGTGGCCGAATTATTCCAATTTTCGTCGTTTAATCGGAAGCAACACCAATTCTTCCTTCAATCTTTGGAGTACCAAATCGTTTTAAACTTAATCAGTACACGAAATCTTAAGCATCCTACGGTATACGCAGTATTCGACTGCCCGAATCTTTTTACAAGAGAATTTCGCCAGGGTTATTGATTCATAAGAACTAGAAAAATATAAGATCTAACCAATCTCATTTATAAAGAAAGGTTAAGCTCTATGCTGGTGGAGAATCTTTAGCGAATGCGCTTCTGGATTGTTGTATATGCATTTTATCTCCTCACTATTATCCTATTTTTCATCCACAAAGCTGTTGGTTATTTATATTTCTGCATACGTTCTAGTTGAATCTCATTGACTAATAATATTATGTTATTTGCAATTGTAATTATATATGCACAAATAATATTATTTTATTTTTATATATAGAATTATAATATTATTTTTTGACATTATCAAAGATTTGATAATGTCAATGAAAGCACTAAGATGTGAGTTTTTCGATGGGTATGCGTTTATTGAAGTGTGCTTTATTTTGATTTCTTCGCTTACAATATTTTAAATGAATAATTCATAGTTTTCATAATTCGCTCAATAATTCGCTAATAGTTTTCAGTATATATATTTATTTTGAGTTCAATTGACAGTAAGTAGCTCTTTAAATAAATATACAGCTGCAACAATTCTTGCGATTAAATAGACATTCAAGTTTAGCAATGCAAACAAATATAAATAATATTTCAAGAAATTTAAATTTACATGCGGAATGCTCTTGGAATGCGGTAACTCTGACAGCAGGTTTATTAAAAAGGAGTAGCTAGCACACCATTAAGCACCCTTGTAAACACTCTTTCGGCGGTGTAACATACTGAAGAAGAGTTTTATCTGGTGCGGTGCGCCCAAGCTAAAAGGGATTGCATTTCTCGGTCCTTCGATTGATTTACTCGCGAGTATTAGCGGCTGTGTTGCCAGTCGACTCGTTCGCTGTCACAGTGGCCGAGTGAGTTACTCGCTCGCAAAACCGGCAACTTAAAAAAAAAAACGAAATTAAATCCGGTATTTTAATTGCTGGCTCACATCCGAAATGGCATCCGAATGACTCGCCGATTTTATTCTTGATTTGACTGTATTGACAAAAAACAGGCGAGTTCGATACTGATTCCCTTTTTCATTATCCCTCGTGTGAAGCCGCGATAATCAGTCCCGCAGACTTTAGGCGCCACTCTGGCGTCACGTCCTTCAATGCTCTGTCCTTGTCTACTGTTTGTCTTTCCTACACCTACGTCTCTTTCTGTCGCACCTTTGGATCCTTTTGTGAACCCGAAACGTTTTTTATCTTTACCTCGGAGGAAAGAATGAGATGTAGCAATTGATTTGCTGTATACTTTCCGAGTTTAAAAGTCTAAATTTGATTCAATTTGATATAGAACTTAGTCGTAGCAGTCTGGGGTCAAATAAGGCTGGAATTAAATTTATATTGACGATATGGATATATTTTCAAGACATGGAAGCTATTGTTAATATTGTGTCTGTTAATGTCTGTCAGAATCATTGTTTTACGAGTTAGCTGTTACATTCTTTTATTTATGCTTTGATATTTTGCTTCTATAATAGCATTATTGCAACATGTTACCAGCCAAAGTATTATTTATTTACAAAATGCTAGTTCAATATTTCGAGACTGACGAATTCAGAATTTATGCTTAGCACTATAAAATGGACGGATCCTTCGAAATCTTATTATTAAAGTAGCCAATCCTTGGTTTATTTGATCAAATTTCTCTAAATAAATATGCACAAAAAACAAATAAAAAGAATAAAAAAGTTAGCTTTTAGATAAGTTGAAGTGAAAAGTAACGTGTAACAGATACGATTAAGTAGAAACGAATAAGTACAAATACGTGGAAAAGATACGAATATGTACAAACAAGTATACATATTATGTTAGCATTAGGTAGGTCGTTTCTTGCAAATATTATCAAGAAAGTGACTTTCTGTGCCGAATTATCTTAATATATAATACGGTCAATATGGCCACACAAGTCATACTAAAAGTCACCCTATCATCATCTCCGACAGCCTAGGGCTTAACTGAATTTTATTCAAACGTTGTATTTTAAAGCTATTTAAATTAATATTTAAAGAATATATAGTCAATTCATCAGTATCTTTAGTTGAATATTTATATTTCTCACCATCTCCAAACCAACCGATTGCCATCTCCCGTTCCAGTTTTTTTATCGGAACGTCTCTTTCGCCGCGTTACTCCTCAGCATTTGATTCATTCCGAAATTCATCACTGTTGATTTAGTCCCATTTTTAATTTATTCAGCCTGGCGTGGTGCTTTATTTCTGGTATCTTCTGCCTTTTAATTTGTCTTTGGCCGTTTCTTCGCCTCGGATACCCTCATTTGTTTTGTTGTCCAAGACCAATGTGCGTAGTACCACAGTGGTAGCTAGTACTAATATCCATGACCCGTAGAAATATTTGCCGGCAACAAATTGATAGAATTGATCTATATAACGTTGTCAATCATCTCTTAGATGTACATCGGAATTTCAAAGGAGTTTTATAGTAGGCAAAGTATTTGTGAAATTTATCTGCATGTAAAAAAAAACATGCAGATTAATGTTACAAAAAAAAGATTGATTTTGATGTTAATTTAGATGCGATTGCCTTGCTTGAATCCAAATTTAAAGGTCTGAAAAATAAGTCTAAAATTAATTTGATTGTATACATTATTTTAATCTTGGGAAATGTACCTATATTTGGATATCTGTGAACACTGAAACGAAGTAAAATAACATCAATATCTTGTCAGTTTTAGGACCAGAATCGGTCCATATATTGAGACCTATATATTAAGTGGATTATGTGAATGCAGTATCACATATTCAGTAACTAGAATATTATGCAAAATATTCAATATTGTAACAAGTATATATATGAAAAAGAATGAAAAACACGACTGCCGTTACAGAAAATTAACAATTGTATTTATATTTAATTTTTACTTTCTTTGTGGAATATTTAAGTTGTATATTTATATGATTTTATCTATATATATATGAATGTATATTTCCGGTATGTACTCAATCAGACCTTTTATTTGACACTAAATACGATATATTTATGTTAATTTGACATTTGGGCATTTGGACATTTAGACAATTAATACTTGATATTTATACAGTTAAGGTACAGTATGACAGGATGACATAATGATTCTAACAATATCACACATTTATAAATCGTGGTGGAACAAGGAAACAGAAAACATACATAGATGAGCTCTGAACACATAACACTACTTTTTTGTTGGGCAGTCGTGTGAAAATACTGGAAACTGCATATATTCAGTACGATAATGACAATGTAAATGAAAGATGAAAGGAGGGAAGCGCCATATCGTCGCTATTAAAGAACATATCCACGATATGCCGCTTCGTATTCAGCACCCATGAAATTAAACTAAAGGAAAATTCACCACTTTACACAATCACACGTGGCTATATATTTCCCGATTTTTGTACAATTTCGCTCTAAAAAACGGTTGATGCAAAACAAAACACTGGGAAATGATATGTAAGCAAAATGAAACGTAACACTATCAAAAGCCTGGACCATTTATCGCCCTTTCAAAATCACCGAATCACCGATTAACCCTTTCGCACCCTCCCGTGCGATTGAACAACCTACCCCGCTCGCGCCACGTCACAATTACGAGTCACAGCCACAATCGTGGTCCGTTGATTGCGTCAGTGGTCACGTGATTGTCGCAATGGGCGCGTCAGGTGAGTGAGTGAATGCGAGGGTCGAAGAGAAAAGTTCAATGGTCACTCTCTCTCCCTCCCCCCTTGACCAGTGGTCATGACAGCGCCACAAAGAAATTAATCAAAGCGTCATTGTTGCGGTGAGAAATTGTCCACTCGAAGTGTACAATATGAAACAGTGTTTGTTTGGTGTGACGTTTTTTTCCATCGCTGAAAGGGGTAAATTTATTGAACGCTTTTATAGATAATATAGGTACATTTATGCAAACGCTAACGAACGCCACAAATACAAATTTTCGAATCATTAAGTTCCCACGATCTCGTATTTTGGTCAGCCTCTGACAGTCAGACTCGAAATTCCCTGATTTCTACTCCTCTCTTCTGTATCCAGTGCAAAACTCTGGAACGTTCTCCAAACAAATATACGACACTCGCATTCTTTACAATCAATCAAGACTCACCTAAAAATTACTCTTTTTCTTAGAAGTAACCAGTTCTTTCCTTTCTCTCTACTTCCCCTCTCAATTTTCGCCCCGCGGGCATTCTTATTTTTAAAAATATTGTAGTTTGTATTTTAATTTAGACAAACTTAACAATTTTTATTTCTACAACGCGCGCATGTGTCACTGCGCTGTGATTAGGTTAGTTGTAAGATATTGCAGTGTCAATAAACTCGCTTTTTTGTATTCTAATTTTTAAGTGCAAATAAAGAGTTTATTATTAATTAAAGAATTTGATCATTTATACGACATAGAAGTAAAAGCGAGGCGATTCAAGCGAGAGAGATAGAGGAAGAGGACCAGTAAGATCCAGCACGTCGGCATCATACACGTCATAATTCTTGAAAATTATTATCTTGCGCATTGGACGACGCCTTAAAAACGAGGATATTAGAAATAAATGTTCCTTAATCACAGTTATAAGAGAGGAAGATAAGGTTAAAAAATTAAAATAAAATTGGAGTATATTGTTGAGATGCGACAGTTTAAACTGCACTTCGGCTAACTGAACACGACAAATCGCTGTTTCGTCCACCTTATGTGACATTATTACTGTTACCTTGTTAATATTCAGAATGAGCTCGCCTGTATTATTCTGATACTGCGCAAACAGTGCTTCATTCAAAAGTTCACGCACTGCTATATTCAGTAATGTTAGGACTCACTAAATTGAGGAGAAATGATTAGGTACCAAGTTATTGCCGACTTTGCAAATGTATTTAGGAATTATATAATAATAGGGAGATAATATAAGGGCACACCGACCTATACTTGCTATAGACACAGTACACCAAGACTCTTGGTATACTGTGCTTTAGATCAGTGTTTTTCAACCGGTGAGTCACGACCCCCTGGGGGTCACCAAGAGACTCTCGGAGGGTCGCAGGCTATCTAAAAATAAAAATCGAAAATAGAACAAAATCTATGCAAAAAATTACAGCTTAGGAGGAGAAACATATTTTTTATGTTTTTTTGGTATTTCTTTTACAAAACTTTATTTTGATCTAATATGAAAAAAGATACAGCTTCGAAAGTGAAAAAACCGTTAAAATTAATGTGGTTTTCGTATTGCTTTTACAAAAAAAATGTTGAATGCTTACATTTTCAGCTATAGAAGAGACTAAGGAGGGTCAAAAGAACTAAGTTGCAGTCTAAAGTGGGTCGTGTAAGATTGTTTTTTTTTACCTAAAGGGGGGTCGTGGTCCTAAAAAGGTTGAAAAACACTGCTTTGGATGAAAACGCAAAATTACTTAATTTGAATTTCATATAAATGAAGCTGTCAGAAACATGTTGAAATTGTTGATGTTATATGCCTCCTATATAGAGATCAATATTTCAAAGCCAAACTTTCATAATAGACAAGATTAAAAATAAAACTAAATAAATAATCAAAGCATGATATTGAGAAATCCTTGTAACCATAGAGCTGAGTGCATGCAATTTGAGAATTTCTTAAAGGTAGGGCGTACTAATCCAAAATAACACAATACGCATAAAATCAAAGAAAACATTAATCGTAATATTGCAGAGAATTCAATCCACGTCATCAAAGCAGAGTAACAGTCTAATATCCGTTTGAAACGTACATTTCAATACGGCTTTTGTGCGGGTGTAATTCAAGTAATTGATACACAATACAAATTAACTTGTAGCGGCAAATGCATCGCAAACAAAATGCCGGATTTACGTATACAAACAACAACCAAACAAACGAAAAAGGTGTCAACCGACCGACACACATCAAACGTTTCGACGCGCCTTTCACAATCTCTGTTTTCCATGAACGTTTTTAGTCGGATACATATTGAAAAGTGGTCGAAACGAATTTTTGAATCCAATCGAAGTGATTGTTTTGAGATTCATATTTTAAAATAATATGTTGTTTTAACACTCAACTACTTAAGTATCTACTTCTTTCCCAGTGACATATATTAAAGAAATACAATTTAATGAAATAACCATTTTATCCATAAAGAATACTAAAAAAACTGACGAAATATCAAATCAAATATCGAAATATCAAATCGCGAGTTTAATTTACAAATATAATATAGCGGCATGACAAAAAATACCGTTTATGCCGTTATATTATAACGGCATAATTACGGTTTTTTACAAGTATATTTTTTGTGTTTACTGAGTTCAACTAACACAAAAATTACTTATTTAGACATAATGAAAATGAATATATTGGAATATCCTTTGAACAATCATATTCATATAAAATAATATGTGTTGCTATGATTGTTTTAGAGGAGTTAGCAAATTTATAAAAGATAATAAAATATTGATTTGACGTCAAAAGAACATATTTTTGTTATTGTCATTTTTTGTTATTATGTCATTATCGAATTAGACTAAAACAAAGGTAATAACTAGTATTAAAAAAATTGTATCGCTTTTTTTTGCAATTGAATTACCAAAATTTAGACAACATACTTTCTGTTGATATTCATTAAAGATATGAATTTGTAACGGACCTTAAGTCCACTACATACGATCAACAAATGCATCGATTTCCAGTGAAATCCACTGACACAATTCAGCTATTATTTTGACTCGTGCTGCTATGAATCAGCACGATGAAACAATACTTTTACTTAGAATATTTCAAATTGCATCATTGCACGGCCTATATAAACCGGCCAAAAAGCAACCAAAGCATTCATTCACTAATTCAGTCATTCGACCCGCGGGTCACTACATCCGCGATTACATAGCCAATTTAGCAAGCGGTATAATTGGCTATATTCAATCGATTCAATCAATAAATATCTTCTGCTTCATCAAAACCGCCTTTAAATACGGAGATAACTCGTAAGTTGACACCACCCCCTCACATCGAATAATTTAGAGTCTTGTGAGGGGTGCTCCCTCACAAATTTATACACAATTTGTTTATTAAAAATATTATTATCAATTTACTGCCAAAGCTTCTTTTCTAGTCAATGTGTCTAAAAAATTCAAATGTTCCACCCACCCTTATAAATGAGTAAACATAAATTTTAGTTGGGTGGGATTATGCATATCTTTCAGAAAAAGAAAAAATGTATAAAACAATGAATAAATATGTAATTGAAAATCTCACAAATCTAGGTAATGTTCATTGTCTCATATCATTCTACAAATATTATATTTTTTTCGATTTCGATTGCGATACAAGATATGCCCGAAAATCTCGATGGGCGGCTTTTTCAGTGGTTGGAAAAGCTTCACGTTTTGAAAATCGAAACGTGTCGAATATGTCTGTCAGGTTTTCAGTTTTTTCGGTCTCTATTGCACCCCTGTAGACGCTTGACGCTTCAATACTGACGGGACAGGCACTCCGAATCTATATCTGAATAGGAGAATATGGCTCTTGGTGATTCTGATGGCTTTTGAAAATAAAATATATATTTTTCCAGAACACTAGTCGATAAGATTTCTAACTACGTTTTCTATGCAGCTTTACATATAATACGTTTGTTAGTGAGACACGTGGCGGGCGCGTGCCTTTCCATCCGTACAGTAAAAGGGTTGAAGTGAAACCGGGGGCAATTCCATCCAATAATTATTGTCATGCCATCTATAATTTCCGAAATTATAAGGGCGTCTCCCGAAGCCTTTGACTTACCAAGATGCTCAGTGAAGCGCCCGACCCGTCTACGAATTATTCTTTTAATAACTGGTTTCCAAGAGAGTCCCTAATGAAAGATGGAAATTTTCTGATTAGGAAATTAAATCAATGGACCATGTTGACACAAAGACACTTCAAAGATTTGTTATATTAAAAGTAATAAATTATTACAAGTGAAAAGTTTTATATATATATATATATATATATATATATATATATATATATATATATATATATATATATATATATATATATATATATATATATATATATATATATATATATATATATATATATATATATATATATATATATATATATATATATATATATATATATATATATATATATATATATATATATATATATATATATATATATATATATATATATATATATAAATAACAATTTTAAAAAACATTTTGAGATAATATTTACTAATTTGACTATAAAATTGCTCACTGCCGCCTCAGAAATAAGCGCCTTAGACACCCCCGGAAATCGGAGATTTCGCCCCACAGCATCAGTGCGAAGGGGTGTAGGGGATCCTATAGACCCTCCCGTGGTCTCGCGCGGAAGTTGCCGGCAATATTTGCGTGAAATAATAACCCCTGGGGGACGGTAGCAGGTAGTTTGCGCTGTTCATTTCTTAATTTCAATATTTAATTACGGACTCGCCTGAATATTTCATAAGAAAATGAAAATGTCAAGAACATGACTTCGGCTCTTGGCAGCCGCTTCGCCGGCGAAGCGCTCTAGGGTGAGCAAGCATCGCAGAATCGCGGGATTTGAAAGTTTCTTTTTCGGTCATTTCAGTCACCTCCGGTTTATTTGGAAAATGAGTAGATATATGTATTATTATTATACGTCTGATATAATATTTAAATGCAGTGGCTATTTGTTACTAGCCTAGGTAGCCACGTATGAGTCTGAACTTCGTATGAGCCTGAGTCTGAACTTCAGGTTCGGGGTTGTATATTCATTGAAACAACGCGACACCCACCAAACTTGAATATGCCCGTACAATGACGCGCAAATACAGCCCCCCCCTCCCCTCCTCCCCAACCCCCTGGATACATGACTGACATTATTTACATAAGTCGCGGATTCTCCCGCATTCTCATTTTTTCTCGACTTTTTTTTTAATAAAAAATAAATCAGGGGTTGGCAGGCGTGTCCTGTTTTCCATCTAATAGTATATAATAATTAATGATGTTGGCAAAGGAGACATTACTTACGGAAGATCGTAAATTACAGTTACTTTTCACCTACATTAAATAATTCGTCATTAAATCCAAATAATTATTGTAATACTAAACGGTAAAATATAACCATAATGTTATTTTGCGTATTATTTTCATTATGCTTATTAATATCTTTTCGAGGGCAACGTTTTTGCTAAAAGTTCACGTGTGCATTAACCGATGGTTACCCTACTCATAACCTTTTAATGTTAGCAGACTTGCTGATTCACAATCGAAGTGCCGTCTACAATATAAACGTATCAGAAAGAGCAGTTGAAACGTAAAGAGTTGGCAAGAGGCATCCCTCTCCCTCTCTTCCTCTTTCTCTTTCCCTCTCTGCTCCTTTGAGACGCTTATGGAGCGAGGGGGGATTAGAAACCCAATAAGTAATACCCAAGTCCCATTTATTCCATTACGCTGCTCCGTCCGGGCGGAGGATCGGAAGATTATTATGCAGAAAGTTAAGAGGATCTCACGTTTCGCGACTGCCCAATTTGTCTCTTTGACAAATGTTTTGTCTGCCTTTTCAACGAAGTCAAAGAAGGGGGGGGGGGGGGGGGAAGACTGGACGAATTATTATGACTAGCTTTTGATTGACTTTCAAACTCTTTGAGAAATAATACAGTATTGAAAGATATCCTTGAAGCACATCGTATATGGGATGGCGGTTATGGGAACGTTCAATGACGGCAATAATAACAATGTGCTGGTGAAGCTCTTGCAACATATTAATTTTAAAAAAAAGATTATAATAAAAATATTTGTACTAGGTGAGGGGTGCCTAATGGTTCCGTGCAGCTTGGGGCCAATGGCCTGTTTCTGTTGTTTATGGCCGGCCCAACACATGGTTCAGCTCCCATCCGGTAGCCTCCTCGAAGAGGAACTTCTCTGCCTAAGGCCATATTGTGCAGTCGTAGACAGTTGGGATCGGAAAACTTCGGGTGGAACTATGTGGTTTGTGCACCAGGTATCAGTTAATCGGTTGCTCAACCGGCGAATAATTGAGGGAGTCTGGAAAAGTATTAAGAACCGGTTTCCTAAGAACCGTGGGAAGCTGTTGACCTGGCGTCACCTATCATTAGAAAAGATCCGTTGGCCACCTGTTTTCGAGTGCACCTCGGATCGCTACAAATTCGAATTACAAATATTCATTTTATTAGTATACTGGTATACAAGTCGGATACAGATTAGCAAACATTCATACATATTAGCAAACAAACATTTTTTTATCGTAAAGAAAAGATAAAATAAACAGAACAAAACGAAGGAAAAAATAATGTAAAATGAAGAAATACAAGACAAAATGCTAAAAGATCATTAAATATTTTTGCCACCAAAGCATTTTGGACTTCACTCGAGTAATATTCCTCCAGTGAGTAAAACGCCTTATCTGTAAGGTATCTCTTAAGGCGTCTCTTAAACACGTCAAGAGATTGCGCATCAATTGCGCAAAATTTATCGCATCATCAATTGATTGATGTGAAATCAATATTTATCATCATCAATTGCGTCAAACTACCGCTAACTTGAGGTAGAGGCCACGCAAGCAACTTCTAACCTGCGACCAGGCTGGAGGATGAAGAAATCTGTCCGAATCTGGTAGTAAGGGCGCGAGGAAGCCCACTGCGTGATACTTCAAGTGCTTTTCGCTAAGACGTCGGTCTCTTACGGGCTTTTGGCGTAGTATGACTGTAGATTGTGTTTGTTCAAAGCCTGCGTTCATCCCACGTGAGAAACAACGACAACGGTCGTTATAACTTCCTGGGGTGTCATGTTCGCCCGTAGCAATTGACACACTGTGAGTCTTTACTAGATCAGACCCAGTCGATGCAAAGGAAGCGATACTCATGTCAAAGTGAGATTGTAAAATTTTGTCATGCTATCTCAAGTTCACCCTAAATAGGCGACGAAACTTAAAAAAAACAAGTAGAAGCAATTAAATCGCAGTAAATCTCCACAATTACGTTTTGAAATTTCCTTTACCCGATGAGTAATGGTGTTCGTA
This sequence comes from Micropterix aruncella, assembly GCA_944548615.1. NCBI lineage: Eukaryota > Metazoa > Arthropoda > Insecta > Lepidoptera > Micropterigidae > Micropterix > Micropterix aruncella. The sequence continues at coordinate 3,248,278 of OX155953.1, read as the reverse complement.
CAGAAGTAGAACTAGGTATTGGTAGCCAATCAATATATCTCCTGCCTGTCATTTCAGCAAAACGCAGCAGAAAAGGATGAGTGCGCGTTGCCGGCTTAAATCATTTACAAACGCTATACAAGCGCAGCGCCTGATTTTATTTGATTGTTTTCTCTTTTGCTGTTATATAGTATTATGGTATTTCGGTTCCCTAAAATGTTTGATGTTTAATCCCGGATGGATGTATATTTTTTTTGTGTAATACTTAAAGATCTCATGCGTCGTGTCCCTCATTTCGCGTTTGAAAATTTGATGTTTTAGATGTTTCCTCATTTTGCTTTTTATCGTCATTTACATCATTATACATCATACTTGTAATCTACAAGCAAATTATTATTCCATACTGTTGGAATAAAAAAAGTTTCAGGTGCAATAAGGCAACTTACTCTGCAATTACTTGCAGAGTAACTTACTCTGCAACTGCAACTTACTCTGTAATTGCCATGATTTTATTATCTTTAGTCATCAGGTCTATCAAAGGTCATCAAAGTTAAAATTAACAGAATTATTCACGTAACGGATATTATCGATTATATTTTCATTGATTCTGAACGCTTAGTAGAAGATTATCTTTAAGTCCTCTGGTATTTGCTGTGAATTGTTTCATTTGATTTTATAATTTAACCTGTTTTTTTAGAGACAGTCTCTTCGCCTAAATGATCTTCAAATGTATTCTAGGATACTACTATGATTAGGTTAATTTTCTTGTTTAGTCTGCTAACTTCTACTACGATAGTTGTCTATGGACCTTCCCTTATTTTATGAACGATTCAATTCGCGTATTCTTTCGTAAGATGGCCAAGCGCATACCAGTAGAAGTCGTAAATCATGGAGCATAAAGAGAACAGGAGTAGAGGCGGACGAAACAGACCGGGAGAACTCGTTAACTTTTCACTGGAAAGCCAATATTTTCCCTTATTAAATTGTCAGCGCGCTCGCGTCTTTAATTTCAACGCCCCACCGATGAGTAATTTGCAACTGGTTATAGAGCTGCGTATTGTCGCGTCGGTACCCATAGAGCAGTAAAACGTGGTCCCGTACATCGCGTAGAGGGCGCTTGAGTTTCAAACAAATTTATTATTCCACTGAAGACGGTTAACAACGGGCCAATATTATTCTTGGTTTAAAACTGATTCAATAAAACAATATTAATATAGGTCTCTACTATACATAGTCCAAAGACATGGGGGTTTTCTCAGGAAAAAGAATCCGGAAGTATTTTTCTCAAAGTTTTATATGTATTTTTGGACGCTGAATCTGATTTTCAACTTTGCGACCTCGCTAGAGGTGAGCCAGCTTCAGGAATCGCGAAAAACCGCAGAAAAAAATGCATTTCATTTTGTTTTTCGCTTATAATTCACGGATAGAGCATCTTTTGGTAATGACTATTCAATACGAAATTAGAGAAGATAAAAATTCCTACAATTCATACCTATAGACTTAATTCCTCCGATGTACCAAACCGCCGCTAAAGCGCGCTCAAACTACTCTACTCTAATTTTGTACTGAATAGTCCTTACAAAAAAATGCTTTATAAGCGAAAAACTAAATGTAATGCAATTTTTTGCGGATTTTCGCTATTACTAAGGTTAGTTTACTTTTGGCGAGGTCCAATACCACACACTTCTTAATCGGTTTAAACATTTAGAAGTTATGGTGTAATAAAGAAACGGAAAACATGCATAGATGAAACCTGAATACATTATACTCCTTTTTGTTAGGCAGTCGTGTAAAAAGAGGGCTGAACAGTAGCAAGTTAACTGATTAGTGAATAAAAAACAGCCGGGTGTATTAAGGTATATAATTTATATAACGCATTAGGATAAGCTAATATGATGTTAGTATAACTGTTAGGAAAACATTTTTTCTAACAAGCTACAAGGTTACTTGCTACGTTTTAAATGTATATTGAGTAATTGCAATTATACGGACTTTTGGTCTTCTTATCCGTTTTATCCGTATTTATTACAATACTAATCTTTTTGCGTTAAACGCAAACAATTTTTGAGCAGAGCTTTTCATATGACCACTCTTTTTTGACCAGCTCACATTTCAGAATCTACTTAAACCTTTCCGTGGCAAAGCTATGACTGATTCTTTGGTCTCGCAAAGTGAATTTCGATACCCCTATCCGACCTCGCAGCCTTGGACCACGAGTTATATTAACATATTTGCGGACAGCAAAAGCGTTTCATGACCACCTCTGGTGGGACCTTAGTGGGAGCCTTTGGAAAAGTATTTATTGAGGGAATTGCGCAGAGGGGATTTAGCTCACATCGTGTCGGTGTGATCCCCAATCAATATCCCATTTTTTATTGTTTTCGGTCACGCGTTTGGAAGCGTCACCTACATAAAAAGAAATTGAAACGTCAAACGGTGAAATTTACGACACGTGTGGGCCAAACGAAAACAAAAAGGAATTACGCTCACTAACGCTAATAATTTATATACTGCCCCAGCGTCCGAGAACTGCTAGTGTTGGCCGATTTTTATTGAGTCATATTTCAGAGCGCCAGGGAGAGGGCTACTATTGATAAAACACACAGAGGAGGCATAAAATTCAGTTTTTACTGCTCGGATTTAAGCCGTCAAACGTGCTAAGCTGTCAAATTGCCTGGCTTTACAATGTGTGTGATGGCAAGTCTGAATATTTTACAGTATATCAGTCACATAAAACTGGAAAAGTAAATAAAATCGATAATATTACAATAAGTGATGAATCTTTTCTTAAATATAATGGGGATGGGTGTCTAGTAATGGGTTGTTGTCTAATGTCGATTCTAAAATTTATGTATTTAGTCTTGTCTTTGTTTCGCGTCTATAGATTATTACCAGTTTTGGAAAGACTACTCGATCAAATGCAAGACAATGCAAACAGACTATCAAATGCAGAGACGCGTACGGTCCAATGCATACAATATCCTCGTAAAAGAAAAAACCATCGAAGAAGTTATAAATCATCAAAAAATGATATTACTAAATGAGACTGATTAGGTAATCAGTCTGTTGTAGTCAGATATTATTTGGGTAGGTACCCAAATAATATCTGACTACAACCACAAACCCCGTTTATGTTCATGTTGCATTGTTATATTTTGCGAATGTAGCTAATTTGAATCTTCCCAAATGCTATATTTATTTTGAAGTTGCATAATAATAGTATTCAGAAAATATGACGTCTCAATTGCGGACGTAAAAATGTCGGTGAGAGGCGCTTTTATGCCCTTTTCGGCTCGCAAGCCATCAAAAAACCGCAGAGCACGTTATCATGTCGGTATTGTGTTACTTCAAAATGTCCCTTATCCGGTCGCTCCATGGTTGTAAAAATGGAGAGAGGGTAGTTTCTTTTGTGTAGGAGGGATGACAAATGCGAAACGGGCGCCTACACCCTTTATGTCGATTTGGAAACCAATAAATTGACGTTCGATTGAAACGTAACCAAAGATTTTCTGCGATTTCAACAGTGATAAAATAGGGGGAACTGTGGGACAGCATACCAAAAAAGAAATCACGACACATCAGAAATAAATCAAAATGAAATAAAATAAATTCAAACTTCATTGAGAGAAAATAAACAGTCAAACGTGAGACAAGACGAAAACATGTTTGACAAAAAATGAGATAAATAAATCAAAAGACGAAACGGCAGTTCCCTATACACCCAGAAAATATCTAGTTGAAACTCTTAAACGCCGACAAAGGATAATCTGACATTAGTAGACTTGTTAAAGCAGATGCCCTGGGAGGACCCTGCGATGATTTTAAATGTTTTACTCCCTTGTTTTTAGGGCGTCGAATTGCTTGGATTCGACTGTTCTTGAGTGCGCCCCTCTGCGTCGTAGAATCAAAGATCATTACACGTTTACCATTTAACAATTTTTTTTCAATCATATAATAACTGAAAGCGACAGTGTCAACATTAATGCTATAATATTGATAGTTAGCGTTATGGAAGACCTCATTGTCAAGGTAACTACAATATATGACTTACAGCTATGAATAATAATTCTTCAACTAAGAAGTACTTAGTTAATAAATAAGACAGATTACAGATTACAAAATGAAATTTGATTATAATGCATTACCAACCTCGATCGATATTATACAATAACTGGAATTAAATACAATAACTGGAATAATGGAGCTGGGTATTAAAAATGAAATCGAAAAAAAAACAACAACTAAAAAGATACTAGGTACCTCAGTTTAATCACCTAAACATCCGAATTATCATGTAAAAATATAGGTTAGTCGAATGATTCTCCACAATAGCGTCTTTACGTCGACAGTTGTTTGTACAAAATACAATGAAAATCCGCCGATACGTCAACCAGAACGATACGACATTCATATCAAGATACTCAAAATAGGAGGACCAAGACAAAAAAGAACTACCTGACTCTAGACTAGAATAACTGAGTTTCAAATCAGTAAGAAAATGTCCACACATACGAAACTATTGCAAAACAGGATTTGAACCTGTCCATTTGATCCTGAGACTGTTTTCAACCTTTGCAACCTGTCTCCCTTTCTCTTTTGTATTCTTTAAATAACCTTTTTTTTCCTCTTTTTATAGTTTCATGTAAGTTTAGCCTATTTGTCTCATTCTATCTAACGAATCATGATCAATTTTAATGCCGATGTTACAATGGAATTGCGGTATTGTTTTTGAAGACCACATTTAAGGGCAATTTAGTTTTTAGCTAGTGTACACCGTTTAAATAATTTATTGTTTTATTGGTGCCCTGTCACTACCCGTCTGTATGACCCTTGACCTGTTTAAATAATTTATTGTATTATTGATGGCAAAATCGAGGTTATTTTTTTGCCATTCGGTTCTTGTTATTTTTGTAAACAAAATCGTTTCAAATTAATTACTTCTTAAATAAATCAGTAAATAAATAGTTGATCTCAAACTTGCACCTCGAAAATATCATTTTTGAGAGTTTTCAAAACCCAAAAACCCTTTCGTAAAACATGTTGTCGCCTCCGAAGGTAAAAACACACCCCCCCGCCTCAGCCATAACTCGGCTTCTTAAAGTTCGCCTTAGACAAACAAATTAAATGTAACGTGTGATCTGACGGCGTCTGCTTCTGAGTGTTCGAAATAGACTTTAAACCTTTTTTTGTATTACGTTCCACTCGAGTAATTACTTTGTGGAGGAACCCGTTTTCTTAAAGGGGGGGGGGGGGGCGGCCCCGGACTAATACAATTTACAAGAGAGAGAGAGAGAGTCAAAGGCCGAAACACCGCGATGGAATAATTGAAAAGTTGTGCGCTCTCCAGAATCATACATTCTTTACGCAGCCGATGAGATGAATTTGCGATTTATTGGCGTGGAAAACTGTATGTAAGCCAGAAGACAGTTTCAGTTTTTTTATTCAGTTTAAATACATTATGTACCTACTTATACTAAACGCTTAAACACAATAATAGTACATTCTATTTTTTGTACGCCGAATTCTACAAGTAAGATTCCTGACCACAAAAGAAAACCAGTGACCACTTTTTTGGTACTAATATTGACAAAAACAATTTTGATTCTATATAATTCAAAAATACTTGATTTCATATGTCCTTGACGTTTCCATGAAATGAAAATATGAAACAGAAAGAAAAGAGACTGGCAGAAAACAAGTAAGCCAACAATGAATCCAATATTTATTGAGATGAACAACTTAATTAGATTTTGGTGTCCGTAATGTTATGCGTAATGTGATTTATTTCCCTATGGGTAAATTATATAATTTTTAAATATTATATGTACATAATTAAGTTATTTGAGATATAAATCATTATTCTAATATAATCTCTATTCTTAACTTTCTTATCTCCAACGTTTTATCTTCATCTGTATCCCGAGATATAATTCATTATATACCTACTCTAAAGCGTGATCATTCACTTCGCCCCGTTACCTTTCTCATAACGTCGCCATATATACGAGTATATAACCCGATCTGATTGCATCGTCAGGCATTTAATTGTGAATATACGAACGATTACCTTCGCAAAGAGTGAAATCGCAGAGCAGACAGACAATCGTGAAGGCGCACAGAGCGATGACAAATGGAGCAGCCGCTCTCGGTTCGTAGCTCCGTGAATACACAATTAATTAAATAATCGCCGTGGCACTAATTAGCATGAACGAACGAGTAGATAGATGAACGAGTAGAAATGGATAAAGTGAACTTTGAAGAGGACAAAAGACAGAAAGAAAGAGAGATTTTTTGAACTAAAGTTGGTATCCTTACCATGTCGTCCATGTAGGTACATATATCAGTGCCTTTTATACACCAAAGAGAATCTTTTAAATTGCGAGGTTCACTCCACTCGACATCGCCATAATACGCGACATAAAAACAATGTGTTATTGCCTAAAGTACGCTTGACTAAATATCAAAAAACATTTTTATACATTAGTTTTAAATTGTTCAATGCTTTGCCGTCATCGACGAGAAGACTTGAGATGGCAGCATATAAAATCTACTTGAAAAATCAGTTAGTCAAACATGCTCTTTACAAACTGGACGACTTTTATGATATTGCGTCCACAATTGCTTGATTATAAACAACCATATTATGACTATACTTTCGCACTAAGTTTTAGATTTTATTGACATTGTTTTTAATTACGCATGTTTCAGAATTTTTCTTTTTCATTGTATTGATTACTATTTATTGTTTAATTATTGATTATTTTGTAAATTTGACTTTTTCTAAGTAATCACCTATGATTACAATTATTTTTATTTTTTTGTCCTTTTAATTAATCAAAGCGGTTTTATCATCCGGTAAATTATGAATGTAAAATTTGACACGTTCCTCAGTATTGTGAAATGCTTTTATGGAATGAATAAATGTGATGATGAACATGATGATGAGTAAAATAAATCGAAAGTATTTTGTAATATATGTAAAGGATAGGCTAATGAAGCTCAAGAAAGGTGACAGGAAAAACGTGAAGAAAATTAGGTTTATAATAATTAAAATACATTATTTATTTGCAGCAGTCAATACAAAAACTAGACAAAAAAAACAAAATTCAAATTTAAACTAAAAATAGACAAAGACTATGTACAAACATTTTATTTTTAATTATCATATTATGTGTATGTACTTATTTATAATAATTTTTATTTATATATACTTTTAATATAAATTCATCTAAAGTTTATGCGATTATTGTATCTATGTATGTATTATATTATTTGTAAGAATATTTATTTATGAATATTTGAACTAAAATACCTTCCGTTTAATTTGGTCTCTTCAAAATTTTTAAATTTTAGAATAAAGTAACTACCTCCACCTTGTAATTATTATTGCAATATAAAGTTTAAAAAAAATAAAAAAAAATAAAAAAAACCTAGAGCGGATATATCATGCTCTTTCGGCAGACAATATAGCATTTCTGTTGGTACCACCTCGATACAGGTTATTCCTAGTGAGGTGGTAAACCACTAACTATCATTTCTGAATCTCTTTCCGAGTTAGGAAGTAAATTGTAAAACTGTTTAATTAACTATGAAATATTAGGCTAAGAGAATGTTTTTTGTAATTAAATGTGTTTTTATGGACTTAAAAAGCAATAAAACTACAACCTCTTCAAATGCACGTGATTACGCTTAAAGATTGAAGACCACTCGGGGCAATTATAGCATCCTTTGAGGATCTTATAAGTCTCAATGAGGTCACCCCTTATCCGACGGACCTTGAATGTGGGTAGTTGCAATCTGCGGAGTCTTTCTGAAATAAACATAACAATTGAGGACCGTATCGTCACAGCGACTAATCAGGTTTATTGTCAAAAATGAGTTTCTAATGGTTTCATGTACTTAGCTCGGAGACGTAGATATCAGTAAAAAGAAATTTCTAGAAAACGATACGAAAACCTTTTTAAGTAGTTGCAATATGTGAGTACTTTCAAAGTGATTATATCATCTATAGATATCTTTGATTCTGTGTCTTATGAGAAAAAATGTATGACATTAGCGAGGATGTTAGAACACAGACATATTAGGAGATATTATAAAAAGGATAGAAACGAATTTACCGCGTGAAATTTGTAGCACCCGACGTTTCGGTGACGTTGCAGCCGCCAGCCGCCGTCCAGGGTAGACTGAAAGAGCTGTCAATCCGTTGTTTTGCGGGCGGGGGGCCGGGCTCGGAGCGCGCGAATTTCGAAAATTCGTCTTGCACACAACACTCAATGTATCCTGTCTTACGTCCTTGCGTTCGGCGTTCGGCGGCGGGAACGTTTTAAGAAGAGGATTCCACGTAGAAGAAAGTCTGTAACCGTCGTCTCTATTGAAGTTTGGGGTTCTTCTTATTTCAATTTCTTCCCGGATCATGCGAGGAAAGTATATAATTATAATTTTCAGCTCTGCGTTTAAATTTATTGATATCTAACTTAAGATTTCACAGTTATTTGTTTAATTTAAATCTAATTCTTAGGAAACGTTTTATGAATAAAAATTATCATAGGTACTGTAAAAAGGATTTCTGCTGATGTATCATTTATAGAAAACGATTCTTAATTCAGAAAGGTATGAATGTAAAGTCTGTGTTATATTGACTCACTTTGAAGCACGTTTAAATAGAACGTGGTGACTTGAAAACCTTGAAAAAAAAACAGATAAAATAGTCCTCGTGTACAAATATGCGCCCGTGCAATGGTGCATCCTACGTCTGTTTGTTCAGTCGCAGTGATAGTGTCGCATGCCCACTGTAGCTAATGAATCATTTCCTTTTTACATGCTTAATAATAATTATATCATGAAGTGCAAACACACGAAATTTACAGACGGCGCTGAGCCGTGGCGCCTGGCGCGCTTTTATCATTCCCTCAGGACTTAAGCAAATAAAAAGGGAACCGCAGCATCTTTACTGTTAGAAAAGCATAATTTAAATTTAGATAATATATGATAACTAGAAAAGAAGTATTGCGATTAATTAAGCTGGATTTTGATTTGAATATATTGGCCGATCCTAAACAGGATAATGAATTCTTTTTGAAGTGAAATGAGCGAAAAATCAATCGCTTGGTATTAAAATCGCCGGTGACATTAGAACGAAGTAGCAATGTCTGTTTATATAATCACACCCGCACGCAGGTATATGCATTTTTGGGACCCTTTGGCCAAGACGCAAGCAAAAATAATCCACGAAGCCCATGTTCGGGCTTTCCGGATGCATGTCGGCATCATTGATCAGGTAAACGCGTCGGCGCAACAAGGACCGGCCTTGCCGACTCACTTTGGCTCCCTGACTGACTGCCCGGCGGCGCTGGACTAGCACAGGTAGCTCCGCCCATTTCATGATCTAGCGTTACTAGTCATGTTTTTTGATATGTAGCTGTCAATTGTTTTATACGTTTTCATCGCTCAATGTAATATTCGGTAACGTTAACGGAACGGCGCAGAAACATATTTTGTATGTAGAGAACATTGAGTTCATTTTAATTTTCAGAACGTTGCCAGCTGTACAATTTAAGTCGGAAAAGTAAATGATTTCACACGTTTTAAATGCTCAAAATTTGAACTGGCACTGGTAAAAATCCTGGCGAAGCTTACAAAACGGAATATATTTATCTCTTTCAAGCACTCACCCGCGACATTATGTCAGAAATAGAACGACACGAAATTATTTTGCTTATAAATGGGTAATTATAAATGAACACACTAATGAATTATGCAAGAGATCATTCCCCAAGGGGACATATGCGAATCTTACGAAGAGTTTTTCGCCTGGTTGGTTTTAACTTTCAGAGCACTGAATATCAAGGGATTACGAGTAACTCGCAAGGGAACATGGACTCAAGTACCATTCAACAAATAGGGACTGTCGATCTTATTAGACAGCAAACCGTGCAAGAGTTGCAAGAATGTCTGACATTGCTCGTTTAACCACGAGGCTTTGTAGTTTGAAAGATTTCTGGATCTCCTCGAGGGAGTTGCAGCCACACTTCACGATAACAGAGTTGCGTTACGAATTTCCTTAGTTACGCTTGATCCTTACGATATTCTTTTTCTCCGTCTTTCCCTCATTACTGAGGATCGTGGCCACTAGACAACAGTTTGCCTACGAGGCTCCTCCACTTCGACCTGTCTTCTGCATGGCGGGTTGCAGATTGTATTGACCCTTTTGTAACTTCTTTGATGAGGTCGTTCCATCTGGCCGGTGATCTGCCTCTGCTTCTTCTTAGCATTCAAAGCATTTTCTCCAGATTGTCTGGGTTTCTCCTGGCAACATGACCGAAGAACTGCAGGACCCTTCTCATGCATACGGTGGAGAGCCTCACTTAAATACCGAGTTCTTCTAGGACAGATTTGTTGGTGCGGCGTGCTGTCCATGGGATTCCTAGCATTTTACGCCAACACCACATCTCCAGTGCATCGATTTTGGTGCGTATCCGAGCCTTCAGCGTCCATGTCTCCGATGCATAGAGAAAGATCGAGAAAACCAGAGCTCGAACCAGCCTGACCTTAGTCCGCTTGCTTATACCCCGATATACCCTTACGATACAAATGTTTTAAACATGGATTCAGCATATGACCATGAGATCAAAAACGATGAAATTTATTGAAATAGGTTATGGTAGGTGCTTGGAGAAATATAGACCATAAATTAGAAATTTTAACGTTAAAAACATTGTGTGAAAAAATGCCAAAAATATATGTGATTATAGTAACAGTACATTCCGGCAAATACGGTATTTACGACGTTTTCCACTCATTACCCAGTGCGAGCACATCTCCCTGGGCGTTCATTCTCCCTGTATTTTTAATCGCGCGCCGAAACTTTCTTCCTCCATCCCCCTCCCCAGTTTCGCCAAAGAAAACGCATAACCGAGCCGTGTTTATCTTGGGCCCGGTTCGCCAACTTTTAATGGTACATTTTTTGAGGATATTCCACATTTCTCCGAGGGCCAATTGGGCTGTTTATGCCGTGGCGCCATCCCGCTCACTCCGGCCGAACGGCCTATCATTCCACGCCTTGGCGCCCCGCGGGTACGTTTTTGCCGTTTGAATGCGTCCATTTTTAATATTTCCTCCTTTTTAAATTCTTGTAATTTCGCCGCGTTCCCTTGTAACTCCATCTGCGGAGGGTCCACTGATGGGTACTTTAAACATTGTAAAACCACAATTGAGAACCCAGTCGGATGTTTCTTAAAAAAAAATATATTGCAAAATGTTCAATACATGAATTGGCACTCACAAATGCATCGTCTAAATCTAAGTGTTGAGTCCAACTATGATTGGCTGTTGATTCCTTTTTAATTCATCGCTATTGCTACAGAAATCTCTTTTTCTCTCTCTTTCTTTCTCTTCCTCTTCCATTGCCCTTTTAATTTATATCTCTGTAATATTTAATTATTTTTTTATTTTTATTTGACCTTATTCGCTGTATCATGTCTTATTCGCTATTATATATTTGAATTTTCCACTCCTAAATTTAAGTATTAAGGAAATTTTTAATATAGATAGTTATTGCATTGTTATGCTTTATTAATAAATGATATAATGATTATTTTGTTTTGTTAAGTATATTAATATTAAATTAATTGACGATAAAGAGTATTGAGCACGCACATACAAAATTAAATGTTTACCTTAAAACAGGTCCCGTCTTAGTTAGTTGACGTTGCCAATGTACCATGCGATATATTCATTTTCTGGTATTTAATCAATGTAAAATAATGTTGTGCTTAGTACTTAAGTTCTGGAATTGTTTACTTACATATTATATTTGCATTACATCGTAGGTACAACTTTTGATTTTTCGTAATATTGTCTGTTTCTTATTTTACGTATTACAGTGATTCATTCGTCTGTAAAACCGTCGTGAAAATTTTAATAATATATATTTAAAAAAGAAGTAGCTCATAGTTTCTATTGGTAGCGCTTCTTGCTTCGTGCGCGACTTGAAATGCGCCAAAAACATTCCATATAGCAACAGACCTTTCGACAACATATTTTTCTCCTACCAAATAATTTATTTCGCATAATCAAAACAAATTAACCAACGCGAGCAATCTGGACTTCCTCCCATGCTTTTATTCGACGAAAAATATCTACCGTTAATATTACTTATTGGTCGTGGTCATTTCCTCTTCCGTTCCACATATAATCACTCGATACAGAGCAGGCTCTAGCAATATTTGGGAAAAATGTAGATTGGCCAATCCAAACATTAGACAGTGAGGTAGGGGATTATGCTGTTGTGTAATATTCATGGCTTTAGGTAAAAATATATAATTATATTCACATAAATTGATAGTTAGGATGCTACGGTTCAGTCAATTTCAGGTTCAATTTCGACGATTTAGTGCGGTCGAGTCCGGCGCAATTCCCCATCTTCCCTTTACTTTTACAAACGACGTACGATTTCAGTGCGCGCTCTTTTCACCACTATACTATATCCACTACCGACTCAATTACTTAATAATATTCTGAATGGAAAGTAATGGTCGGTAATTTGGTCGGCCACATTTGTGTCAGAAGACACGCAACGCTGTCGGCTTAGCTCCGCTTTATTTAGGCAATGAGGTTCGAAACCAAATGAGACTGAATGAATTGCGGCATTTGGCAAAGGTAGATGATATCCTTTGACTGACAGTTGGCTTCATTAAAATTATGTTATATACATTAAAGGGCATATCGACGAACGCATATTAAAAAGAGTAGGTTTAAATTTTAACAAGAAAAGGGTGATTGTATGTAGCACAATGGTGTCTTTATTTGCATATATGATAACCATTCAGTGCTTCCAAATTTTCTAATGAATTCGAATACTAATGAATGAATGAATGAAAATCTCTTTATTGCACAATAAAAATAAGGTACAATGGCGGACTTATTGCTACACTACAGCAATATCTTCCAGTCAACCAACTAATGAATGTGATCACGGTTGTTTGACATTATAAATAAGACACCTAAAACGAATTTACCGCTTCTCTTGTATAAAAAGAATACCAGATTGGTCTTAAATAGATACAAATCGAATGACATCTTTTTTTACAATACCAAAGAGGGATAATTTAACAATTACAGATGAAAGCTCCATAAATTTCTTTTTATATCGTAGTTGGTGGCGAAAACATTCTCAAGGGTTTTTTGGTTGTTAAATATAAATACTTCAGCTTGATAACCACCTATATCTAATTGTGCGCCTGGACAACGTTTAGTTGTTACTCGGGTCAACACATCCGTTGTTTATTTCTGTTGACCGATGCTTGGCGCTCCTGCGATAACTTAAATGCTCCGTAACTGTTACTCTCTGCTGTAACCGCGCTAGTAAGTCCCAAAAGTGTTGGCACTTTAGCACAGAATAGAAAAAGTAGGCTTTAGAAGCTTATTTAATGTGATAATAGACACAATAGTGAAATATTAAACCAAAAACGAATATCTACTATTCTGAGACAAAGTATTAGATTAACATAACTACTAAACATCAAAGATGGACGTATCGTATGTTACACGAAGAGTTCGTGTGTACTGTATTCCAACTTGTACTCTTAGACAAGAATATTTTCGATGACAACAAAATATCCATTTCTTTATATAATTGAAGCACAATCTATAACCTTTCTTTTACATTTTATTATAATTATTATGGTAACCAAATTGGCATATCTTGGAAGAGGAACACATACAAATGTATTAGGGTATCCTGTGCCACCTAAATAAGACTAGGCGTATTCCAGGGCAGTTTTTTTGTTTTTTTTTGCAATGTGCATAGTCTAAAATAGATATTATTAAATTAAAAATTAAGTAAAATCAACATAAATTCTATATCAACAATCCGAAAAATGGAATAACGCTGTTGAAGAATGCTGAACGCCGGATACGACTTGCAATAATACGCAGATCGCGCCCAACACGAAATTAACCTCCAAACAAAGTAATATAACAGTTTGGGAGTTGAATCTTCTATTGCTTTATCCATAGACAGAATCTGAACGAATCCACAAGGCACCAGTATTCAGCCTGTTTTTGTCTTATTCATAAAGTAAAAAGTTCCTTCTTTTCTGTTTTAAAAGCAATTTGACGATGAGCTCCTTCTTTTCTGTTTTAGATTCCCCGTGTTTTTGATCACAGTTTTCGCATCGAATTAGCTACTTTTTGCTAGCATGCCTTCGATCGTTCTGTAGTACTTTCTCTAAGGAATATTTTTGCAAAAAATGTATAATCGTGGAAAAAGCCATGAACCCATTTTTGCCCTATACCCTTGAAATATAATAATAATAATAAAACGCTTTATTCATAAGATAGGTGAGCCTATTGCTTATAGGCAACATTCTAGAGCTAAACTGAACTAATTTGCGAACATTGTTTGCGAATAGTTACTAACTTAATCTACATAATTAATTTGAAAAATACAAAAAGAATGTAAGCTCGTATTATGCTCGGCGCGGTTCTCAAATTTTTGGGCAAAGCATTCCAAAACGGGCTCCATGCACGGTGAAAGAGAACGAGAGACGTCACTACTGTGGCTAGGGATATAGAGTAGGTTATCTTTAGATCTCATGAAGAGTGGGGGGGAGGGCATGAGTTGATAGTGCAGTAGATGCACTGGTGAGATAATCGGAACCGACGCGACGCGACGCCCTCTGATCCTGAAAGCAGACAGAGAACTCTCATCATTTGCTTCACCCATTACACCGTCTAAATCTTATTGCACAAGGATTACGTTAGGATCTACGCATCTATCCCAGTTGACGTACGCTGCTAGTTAAACGTGCTAAAGTTAAAATATTTATCACTGTTAAGCTATGGTCCAACATTTTTGGGATGTCGAATAGGGCATTCGTTTAATTCTTTTTATTAGCTCGTGCTTTTATTGTCGTCGCGGGTGTGTTTGCCGGAGATTACACGTGGGGGAGGCTCTTATGGAGCACACACACGTGTTAGTACCCACACGCCGTCTACACCGTGTCGGATTTCACGATATATGTGTATGGATACTCACTATACCGATACAGACATACCTACCTATTTAATTGTTTCAGCTTCAATAGACGAGAAAAAGGGCATTCGTGTTGGAGTATGAGAGTTCCAACGAGCGAGTGACGTCAAAAGCAGTAAAAGTCTACTACATAGGCTAAAAAAGGATTAAACGTGAAGAGGGATATCTGCCGTAATTCAGAATTACCAATACAGAAGAGGTTGAGATCCATGACAATGTGATCACATCAAATCGTCAGATTATTAAAGAAATATCTATAGATAGACTCTAAATCACATAATCAGGCAGTGGCATTAAACAAGAACATGATATGAAATAAATTAATAGTTTAAAAAAAAACACTAAAAACACGCTTTTGGGATATGCTACGATATTCATATACACACGGCTGTGATACGATATTCCATCATGGAATGCCAGTGCCTATCTTCCGGCTTCATCATTAGACCTTGAAACCTAATCGTGGTTAAAGTTCATTCCAAGACTTTTCTAACAAGTCCAAACACAGCTATGATACGATGTTCCATCATGAAGTTCCAGTTCATATCTTCCGACTCCATCATCAGATCAGTTCGACAGTACCATATCATTGTATTGTCATCAAAACTACATACAGCTGCCAATTTTCATGACGCTGCGATCCTTGGAAGATTGTTAAATTAGTTACCTTAGATTCCATTACATAGTTACATACAGGTCGACCTAATAAAATCGTGTTAAAAAGAAAGAAATCGAATCGGTTTTTAGATATCATGAATAAGACATGAGACATATAAATAAAGTTTTATTTATAAAAAAGAAACAATTAAAAAACATACACATTGTTAAAATATAAGAAATGAAGTAGAGCAATGTTGGTCTATCATAAGAGGCGTGTAGACGAAGATGCACTGGACATACAAGCATTTTAAAAAAAACGGGTAATCTAAAATTAGAAATTAAGCCTACTGTCAAGGCGAGAGAAGAAATAGCGACAGCTGAGTTACATTAACTTAGGATGGGCTTCTCGAAAAATGGTAGTTTATCCTTAAATCGATAAAAAAATCAAGACTTAGTACACAGGTCAATCTGTCACGTTTTTGTATTGGTTTTTTTTCCTATCAGTATCGATCAATCTCTATTTTGGTCGTTTGATGCAAAGGAATTCCTCCAACAATTAAAAAAATAAAAAATTAATACGAGCTGGAACGATTCATTTAAAATAGAACGATGAGTTAGATGTGGCATTACCCCCCTCTTATCTCTTCGTGGTAGTTCTGTTCGAATTCGAAAATCTTAAAATCATGAAAAGCAATCTTCTACACAAATCTGCCTCAAAATGAACTTTTTGAAAGTAAAAGTCATGCCAATTCTACTAGCAGTGGTTCGGAACCCCTCGGCAGTGGTTCGTAAATCATCGATCTTGTGATATCTCGAGGAAGTTGATCAATATGTTAACTTAGGGTATATTCTGAAATTCGGTATGTAGACCTTACGGCGATAAGCGATTTCAGCTAGACCCAAATATTTATCTTTCAGCTAGACCTAGATATCTTCAAAACATATCTCTTGCCGTTTTCGAGATTCATTACCTCAATATTCTTCGATCGTTAATCAATCAATCAAATAATTTATTGTCCTAAAAACTAATACATAGTTGTATAGACAGTTGTATTACATTTACATTTGGCCGTGATATGATTGAATTCTTCATTAATGATCAAATTCGTCTATTAATAATCAAAACATAAAATGTTACTCGTAAGAATAAAGAAGGTATTATTGTAGAATTAAATCGAGTCTCACCATTTAGTTTACCAGATAAAAACATACAGTAATTAATTCTTTAAAATACCGATAAAAATAAGTTTTTTTAGAATAAAATTAATAAATTTAATGTCAAAAATAACAAAAAAAAAATGTGACGATTGTCAAAAAGTAAAATAAAATGTCTTAGTGATTATATTGCAAATAAAAATAGTCAAGGTATAATTAATATGTGCCTACTTAATAATAGAAATATTCAATACATTTTAGTCAAATTGAAAATCGATTAAAAACCTATTACAGAAAGAGATATAGTCGAGATGCATACAGTTTTTAAAGATCGTTAATGTCATACAATTGTCTTTCAATGAGATATAATTTGAGTTTATTTTTAAATTGGAGCATTTTTCCTTCGCGGCATATATTTTTTAAACTAGAGGGTAGCTTATTGTAGCATATTCGTCATTGGGTACATGAATTTGCACGGTTATAAACCGGTGGAAATCCGAGATTGAACGCCCTCATTTTCCGGGGTAATGGAGTGCCACATTATGACATCACCGATGGCATTAAAACAAAATGATGCTGAGAGACTCCGCCGACCCGTCATAGCCGGCGACGTATTTGACGTAACTTGATATGTCGTAGCGAAATAGTCGACGAATAGACGTGGAGAGAAATGGCATGCAGGTCTATTGACAACGGCGTAAGTCTGAGCAAGCATATCGAGTTGCGATAGTTTTCCTGTGACACGTCACTATTGAGTTTTCTCGGGAATGATAGATCGGATGGGTCCCTGAAATACTCGTATGTAGACTCAGATATGACAGTAGGCTTAGATAGTGGTTGCGATAATATTTTAAAATTGAGGATCAGGAAAATGAGACGAAAAAATATCTAATAAATTACACTTGTCCAATTAAGCATTAAAATAAAACATTTTAGATTACATTAACAGATTTTAAATGAGGAAGAAATACCCAGACTTTTCTATTTCATATCTACGACAGTTTTATAGTTTAATGAACTTAATTCAAAACAGGTTCGCGGACGAATAATATGGAAATATCCAAAAAATAAACATAATTGTAATAATATGAGGTATATTGAAGATATTAAAATGTGTATATCGGAGATCTCACTTCAGGTGGAAAAAAGAAGAGCTAGATAAATATGTAATGTTTGAATTTGAAAGACGTGACCAGAAAGTGATTAGATAACTACAAGATTTTAGGATAATAGGTGAAGATGTTGTAAGAGTTTAAGTAATAATATTGAAGATGATTTAGTAATTATTTCAGACAGAATTAACATTGCCATATCAAAAGTTCAGTTGTCAGTGATATTCTGCGAATTGAAGATGAGACATTTACGGTCCAAGCTTTTATTTACTAAAATAAACTCGAAAGCATATGATGTGTGGAATCGAAGAATATCGCAGTTGCTTGACATAAAATAATAAAAAACGGGTTTTATATTAGTTAATCATGACTTTTCATGAAATAAGGATGCGCAATTAGAAGACAGGATTATTTTACAAGATCTTTAATTCTCTACAAGATCTATTATTTAGGACTTAAAGATATTATACTACTTCCTATAAGCTCTGAATACGATATACGTCGTATTTTATTGGCAAAATATCTCGCAGTAGATATGCCTTTTTCTGCTTTATTTGCGATCAGCACACATCCGACGGGCATCCCCTCGATGACCGATGGATATGGCACTGCAAATATTACGACCAGAATCAACACAAAGCGTATCAGTTACACCAATATCGGGGGTAGTGTTCTTTGTATTGCCGACTGGGGAATGCGGGAAACGACTTTTGTACATTTGTCCTTCTATTTGGAGGTGCACTCTCTTTGTATGAAAATAATGTAGGGTGTGTTATCGATAAGGTTATTGACCCTTCGATTAGCTATTTGAAAAAACGTTTTATATTGTTTCTGACTATGGATTATTTGATTTACATATCAAAATGTTGTAAAAATATAAACGACCTTCGACTTCTTGTTGTTCAGCCCCACTAACATTTAATTGACTGTTGTTGTTTTATTGTCTGAATCTTTTATTTAATCTATTTCCCAGCAGAAATACAAGACAACATAAATAATAATCATACTCTAGTATACGTTTCATTTCTATTTTATGAAACAGCCTTAGTTCCTAATTTCCCGTATATGTACATATGTATAGGTACGTCTCATTCCGGCTCGAACTGTCTACTACTCTATAATACAACATTATTTAGTAATTTCCTGTTATTTCCCATTATATCCTTTCCGTTTCAAATTGCCGGACTTATCATCAAAATACACATGCAATGATAAGGGTGTTACGAACGGTTTGTTAATACTCTGTCAGAAGACGTAATGCGGTATTCCGACGTTTTCGGGTGATGATTAATGTGTTTTATCGTGTTAATTCCGCGAACAGACGTAATGAAGATTGGTCTCCCCGAATGGATAGATAAAAGTTGACCACGTTCCTAAACGTCCCCTATAAATCATCTCGAATTGCGAGCGATGGACGATACAGGGGGGGGGGGGGAGTCGACGAGAGGGGGAAAGAGAGGGAGTAACTTTGTAGATAGGTATGATCTATAAGTTTACATTACTTGAATATACGAGGTATATAAAGAATGTGTTTTTTTATGACATGCATTTTCCTTGGTTATTCTTTTCGTGATAAGGAAGACTGAGGATATTTTCGAGGCTATTGATTTGTTGAAAAATAGATATTACTGTAGTAATATAAGAGTATAAATACATTTGGAAAAATTACCACCGATGGAAAAAAGGAAATAAACAAATTATTCCACTACTGTTGGAATTCGGAAGACATGAGATTAAGGTGCTCATCGCCGACATTCTCTTTTGAACGCCTCATATTTACCTGATAACTAAATCTTCTCTTTTTATTTGTTGCTTCTAGGATTATTATTATCTTATTTGTCTGTATTATTTATTGACTAGCAACCTTAATATTTTAATTACTAGTGGCTTTTTTTTTTACCTCGATACCATTTTTTTCTATTTACTGACTACCATTTTAATTTTAATTTTATTTTATTTACTTATTATTATTATTATTATTATTATTTTTAATAATATTTCTTATTAATGTAGATACTTATAAATATATTATACTTAATATTATTTTAATAACATTTTTACTGGCTATATTTTGATTACTTTATTATTATTTTTTAGCATGATTATGAAGTATTAGACATCATTAAAATAACTCTTGAAATACATACTACTTATTTATTAAAGCTATTAGAGTTATTTTATTTCAGTTTTTCGTTTTATCAGTTTTAATACTTTGATAAGGGTGCGTAAGAGATATATAATGTAAGAGGAGCTGTATATAAATGAACTCTTTATAAAAATTACCTTGTCAAGCAATATTGTCGCACTGGTCATTTAAATAAATAAATCAGTCAAAATAAAAAATTGAAAATTAGCGTATTCACTGCCAAGAGGAGACAGAAGAGGATTGGCAGAGAAGTTCAAATAACTTGGAAAGGTCTATTTACAGCAATGGTGTTTTGTACCTAATATAAAATAAAAACGTGGTTGCTACGGACATAAATGAGTATTGCGAATGTTTGTTTTTTTCTACTAAACCGTCTAAGACGAAATCCTCACAATCTGCTGAGGTATTATTAGTATTATCTTTACCTGTCAGCAACCATAAAGGTTAAATGCCTTGATTATATAGGGTATTCGTATGAACAACCTTTCTGCCCTGGCGACATGCAGGTGGCGCTGATAGCAATGTCCGGCGAAACTAATACCAATTTATTTGGCCTTCGATAGTAACATTAATAATAAATGGTTTTACAACGGACTGGTTCATAATAAAGATCCATTATTTAAAAAATGATAACTATAATAACAATAAATTATAAAAGTCCTCTATCGCATTTTATAGAGGCTGATTGCACCACAGAAGGAATACAGAGTGATTAGAATGCCATATATATGTCTATTTAAAAATTACAGCCCGGAATTATTATATATTGGATCTTGTTTACCAAATTAAAAATTGACATCTTTATGTAAATAATATAAAAATAATAAGAACTACGATTTAAAAATTCGTTTTGGTATTATATTATTATTATATTTCAAAATAGATTCCGTATAAGAGTGTTTAGAAAGCCATCTATAGGGCTACTGAACATAAGAAAAGATTAATCAATGTTTAAAACTATGAGTGTCACCTAAACGTTGCGTTTCGAAGTAAAATACTAGCTGCAAAAACGTAGTACGGCATTGAGCAATCTGATGCCCTATATAATCAATGGTTAAACTACACGAGTTGGACTAATTCAATTAAAATAGGATTATGGGTAACATAAGGTGATACCCTCGCGGATTATAGGTGTCGAAATTACCCGATCTCTTGGAAAAATATTCATTTCGAAGAAGCGCTTGACACTTCGGCAGAATGTACAGAATGGACTAAACGGCAGCGCCGCAGTAGCAAAATCCATGAGTTACTTTTACTTTTTTATTTTAAAAAATCTGCCCTTATATCACTGGCGCGACTGTACGACCCCCTATTTTGTCACTTTCCGTGACAACGTCGCGTATATCGTCGCCTCCCCGTTCGGGATCGAGGTGTCACGCCTGGCGCGTCTTCGGCGTCGCTTTCGCCGTGAATTATGAGCTCGCGGCTACTGGGGAAAAGCCCACACTCTGATTTACTAACGTCCAGCTGGGAAGAAATTGTTTTCCTTACAAACGTCCGTATGATACATCGGTTTCGATTAAGTGAGTAAAAAGGAGGCCTGCAAGATTTATATCACGCGGTCGTCGGATCTCATTACTCTGCTCCTATTTCACCGAACGAATTTAGCCGAAGAAATAAAAGGGCCCGATGGGTCACATCGGCCTAACCTAAAGCTAAATCAATTAATGTAGTAAAAATAATACCACTAAAGTTTTATTTAATGATATACAAGAAATATTTATTTTATTTAGTTAATTTATTTTTTATATATTTATTAACTAAACTGCATAGAGCATATTTTAATGTTATGAAGAAACATTGTAGATACTAGTTCAAACATTTCAACATAAATTGCAAAATTGCAAATGTCAACGTCGCAAATTATACTACTACACGTTCACACAAAAACTACTAAATGGATTTTGATGAAACTTTACAATAATATAGCTCACACATCAGAATAACACATAGGCTATAATTTATAAAGATATATAGTTTTCTATCATCATTATCACAATTTTCCATCACCACGCTGGTGAAACCGCGGGGCGCAGCTAGTATCATAATAAAACACATATTTAAACAAAAATAATTTTTGAAAGAAAAAAAGAAAATAGGAAAAAGAAAACAAGCATTTCAAATTTGTCAATGTAAATACTATAGGATAGGGAGAGTGGAGAAAATGTGGGATCGATTTAATTAACTTACATATATGGTTGATATATGCCGAAAAATATTAATAGAACGAGCAAAAATGACTATAACGATTGTCAGATTCTGATTTTTAAATTCAAATTAGTTGATCAATATTATAAGAGAGTTAAAAACATTAAAAACTTATTAGTGTTATAGAAAAAATCAGCAATTTGTTCAGCTAAACAAAAGAACTACTCCGCATCGAAGCAACCACGTGATTTTGGTCGAATTTTATTTAAAAAACTGGTAATCTTAGAAAGGTTTCCAATTTGTTTACAAATGCCTACAATATTTTAACTATTTTTCGATAATTTTCTTACTACATATTATATACATGTTTGTTTATGTCGTACCCATAAAAATAAGAAATAATGTATAAGCCTCTTGTCTTTGTGTCTAGATTTTTGTAGAGATACATACGGTCGTCTATTTTGTGTTGGGATTATTTTTATTTTGTCGCCCTATTTTGAGTTACCTCAAAAGTATATGTAGATACAGATGGTTTATACCAAACACTTTATACATTACAGGGTATTCGGAATATTAGTTTTTTTCTACTAAACCGTCTAAAAACGAAAAGGGTTAAAAAATATGTTGGGCTATTAGCAGTTCTAGATTCGCCTTAAACGTTGTATGATTGAACCATACAAAGAAATAATCCACTAAAAATTGTCTGCAATAAAATACAACAAGCTTAGTAAATATGATTTCAATGATGACGCTCTAACTACAAATGTGTCGAGAAGCAGATTGCTGATACAAAAACGCATTTTATAATTCAGTGCGCTTTTTCGGATCGGATAAATTATTAATTAGTTGGTTATAAGATACTATCTGCTATGCAATTTGTATTTATTTTATCGTTGCATCGATCATTGTATTTATTTTTGCAACCCTGACGTATATTGATAGGATACGTCATTACAAAAAATATTACTATATGAATGAATGACTACGACTAAGTATAGTCTCAATAAACCCATTTTTAACGC
Source organism: Micropterix aruncella (assembly GCA_944548615.1). Classification (NCBI taxonomy): domain Eukaryota; kingdom Metazoa; phylum Arthropoda; class Insecta; order Lepidoptera; family Micropterigidae; genus Micropterix; species Micropterix aruncella. The sequence goes on along the minus strand of OX155953.1, from coordinate 3,225,082 downwards.
ATGCTACTTACTTAACCTTATCCTATCACTAACATACTTAGTTGCATTTGATGTGCCCCTTTAGTACTAACACTCTGTTGTCTCTAACCACAGTAACTCTCTACTACGTTCGCAGCTCCAGGCCTGGCAGACCACCAAAGCGAGCGTCAGTTGGTCTATCACTAGCTGCGACTCATCTCTCTGGCGGGCATCCCTTCAAAAAGCATCGAATGGAGAACGGAGAGTATTCACCTTACGAGAATGGACACCTTGGTGGTGAGTGATTAAACTCTTTATTGTGTAGTAATTACAAAATGTGATTATAACTATGGATAGTGCAAAATCTAAAGTGGAATCTTTGGACATATAGTCTTTAAATAAGTTTTGGCCACTGCGACTTGCTCGTTATCTTGGGTCGGCTCAACTCACGGTTAAACACCCATCTGGTAGCCTTTGAACCGGGATGAATCTGAAAAACACTCTGTGAACCCTGTCTCGGCTGTGTCGTGGACAACTTGGGTTGTCGACTACAACGGGCGAGCCCGTCACCTCAGGAAGTTTTAACGATTAGTCGTTCTATCTCCCTGGATTGAACGTAGAAGACTTGAGGACGAAACAGTCCACCGTCTATCTACGTCACAAGCCCGTAAGAGGCCAACGCCTTAACCGCGAGATAGCCAGGAATGTTACCCGGCGGGCCGACACTCACGCCCTTACTTCCAATTGTGACCAGATTACTCCGGTCTCTCGATTGGTTACGAGTTCGAGGTCGCTTGCGCGGTCCTCTCACTTACAAAGCGGTAAAACGGTGTTTACCGAATCAATCGCGGACCACAGCCTCCTTTGCCCGGCTGTTCACCCAAGATCGGATGGCCGATGGTCGTTTCAAGAGCAGTCGCCGTAAGGTCCGCAACCACCACCGCTCTATAGGAAACAGTACTGCTTCCAGACTCCTCCGACTGTTAGTCAGAGTGCACAGTCGATTGGCTTACGCCGCACGGTGCGCAGACCGTCCAGGAGCGCCAGAATGTTGATTCCTAAGGGAAACTGACCATAAGACCATAGTCCTACCCAGGCTCGCACTTCATGCGTGGAGGCCGTCGGATAGGTGTTGACCCGTGAGTGTGACCAACCCTGAACAGAATGGGTCTTCGTTGCCAACTCAGCAAGGGCCCATTAACCCCCAAAACGTGTCGTGGACAGGTGGATCGGATATTCTGGGGAAAGACCTCGGGTGGTGCTGGGCAGGTTGCGTTAGCCAATCGACTTTTTCATTTCCGGCGAATAGCCTCTGGGTCACGGTCACGGGGGGTCTGGAAACGGTCTTATACGTTTCTTAAGTAGTGGGGGTAGTTGTTGACCTGATGTCAGCTATTCTTGAAACGACTCGTTGACGTTGTCGTAATAAATTCTAATTGAATTACTGCTAACATTAGGTATAGGCTGCGTTAGTGAAGGGAGGAAGGAGAAATTCGGCCAAATCTGATAGTAAGGGAGCGAGGTCGGCCCGTTATATCCTCTTCCTAGTGCTTTGCAGTAAGGCGTTGAACTCTTACGGGTTTGTCGGTATAGTTAGACAGTGGATTGTCTTTTATTCGCTAAGTCTTTCTCGTTCACTCCATGGGAGACAGAACGACCTGATGCCGTTATTGTGTTTGACACCCCCAGTTGTTCTATAAAATGAGTATTTTTTCTGAGATCATCGTAACGAGTTTCTTTGTCTTCATGGTGGGTCATATTGAATACATTTTTGAGCCAATGCTATTAAAATGTTTACATGAGAAACAATAAAAAAACGTACAAATAAACATTTCGGAAGTCTACCTACGTTTTAAATGCATCTGTGTTAAAAACATATTTATTTATAAACTTATTTATTTATTCGTCTCAAAATAAGTTATGGAAAAAAATAAATAAATAAAAATATAAATATATAAATGCAAGAGCACAGTAGGATAAAATTAAGATCATTAAGACGACTAAATACGAGTAGGTATATGCGCTATTTCGTTTTTAAGGTTACCCATCCGTTCCTATATTGAAGTAGGCAATTATGTACCTAACACAAATATATTCACGCCAAAGAAGATTCAGTTTTAATTATACTTCCAATACAAACCTTAGCAAAGTGGGGACCAGGGGGGCGTGACCCTTCCTCCCCACCTGGAGGTGCCTCCTCGACCCCCGCTCCCGCGATATGATATGAATTAATGATTCCACCTTTATCAGTTGAAAAGTCTGCTGGTGACGTGCATCAGACTGGAAGCGCGAGAGCACTACGGACGCAATTCAACAACACGCTCCGTCAGGATGCTGTCTGCGCATATTAAATTCCAAATTAACGGCGAGGTACAAAGCCCTCGGCGAAATCTTAATGAATCATTGAGGGAAATTGTAAAATAGTCTCCCATAGGGTGGAGTTTTCTCAACTTCGTATCAGAGTTGGTTAAAAATTGTTCAAACTGGACTTTGCTTTAAGTGACCGGGTACAACATTATAATATACCGAAAATAGCATGAAAGTCTACGTTACTGCAAGCATTTATGTATAATTCTTCAACCATCAATATAAGCACAGTTCTAAAGAAATAATAAAAATACCAGACACCCCAATAAAACAAGTCATCATTAGTATTTTTTTAGATATATTGATTAAAAATTTATATTGAGAGATCAATGTGAGGCACTTATTATTTTTTATTTTTTTTATTTTATAAAATAAACCAGTTGGTAGGACTCTTGGCATAGTCAAATTCTTTATACAAGATAATATGTTATACCTCTTGTGGTATAATTATTATGTTATACATATTGACTATTTTTTTAAACGAAAAAAAACAATTAATATATAAATTTACAATAAAAATATATGGTCCTTTAAAAAACTATTTGAGGTACTAAAATACCTAATTAGGTATAGATGAATAATAGTCAAAATATAAAAACGAATAGTCAGTTATAAAATAGTCAAATCAGAAACACAACAATTATAAGATTACAAATAAAAATATCTCAATAGAAATAGTCAATACAAATTTTATTAATATAATCCATCTCCGATTATCAAAATGATTGGATATATATTCAAGATTTTTTTTACATATATTGTAATATAATAATAGTAATCATGAAAGATTAGGAAATTCAATATTATCAAAGTCCCTAATAGAATGAATTGGGTTCTTGATAAGAATGTCCTGGACCTTTTTCTTAAAATGAACGTCTTCAAGACCCCTGACGCACAATGGAATCTTATTTTAAAAAATGTTGGACAGGTATAGGAAACTATTTTTAACTGAGAACTTAGTTACCTATATAGTGCTCCTTTTGTCATCAGGGTCACGATATGTATTTTAAATTTAAAATAAACAGTTAAAATGGTATATTTCAGCTATTTTGAGGCAATGTTTCGATAACAATTATTATGCTGGATGAAATGTTATGATTTACAGAAACAGGCTATTAAGATGACTATGAATGAAAATCTGTCTCAATCATAGAGACCGTTATTTGAGTACCTCAAAATGAGCATACAAATTGTTGACGTGTTTTAGTTTCACGGAAGATCACATTAAAACAAAAGAAAGATGTACATAATTTTAATAGGAAAAATATATACCTTTTAGGAAAGCAATCTATAGGGTTTTCGAATAAGGGCTGGCTGATGTTGACAGTCTGTGGCGACCATGTTGTCTTGGCGGCGTCTGACAAATCGGCGTCTGTTGTTTATTATTCAGTCACTGATGCCAAATCACCGTGGCAAGTTACACCATTGAGCAGCACCTTAAAACCTTATTATCAACATCAGTGTTCGTTAGTGCATGGTTATCTCTCGCGGAGGTGACGTAAATTCGGCACTAAGATCGTGCGATTTGACCCCGCTAGACTTTTTCATGTGGGGTTTCCTGAAGTCGCAGATCTATGCCAATAAGCCGCAATAGCCCAATGCCCTCAAATTCAACATAACCCAGGCCAATGCTTAAATTCAGCCGGATCTATGCGACAGAGTCATTGAAAATCGGACCTCTCGGATCCGTGCCACAGTTCGAAACCGCCGTGGACATTTGAACGATGTCATATTCCATACATAATGGCAGAATGCCTTTAAATAAAACAATAATTTCGTTAATACCTAACACACAGCTTGTTTTATTGCAAAGAATGTCAACAAGAATAAATTCAGGTTTATTGAAATTGGAAAAAATAAATCTATATGTATAAAACAAAGTCGGGTTTATTCGAACACTTATAACTCGAGAACGGTTAGACGGATTTTAATGGTTTTGGATTTTTAATATTTGTCTCCATCCCGAATAGCAGAATAACTATTAAAAACAAAAATTGAAAAATTGACGAAAAATTAAAATAAAAGAAAAAACATTTTCCCATACAAAATGTAAATCCGTGTTTTTCTCATGGTCAGTTGTACATTGCATGTTCACGTGTCGGCAAAACATTCGCTTTTTTTGTTCTTGCGCCTGACAAAGAAACAAAAATGTCGTATATCACAAGGTGCTTTAATAAAGAGAATTAAACCGAGTGCATCCCATGCTGCACAATATGTAAATAGTTTAATTCAATCGTGTCTTGCTGACACACGATTGATATACTTAATAAAGTAGTGAACTTAATATTTATTTTGTATTCATTGTATTACTTTTATTGAAAATCATAAATTAAGTTCAGGTAATCTGTAACACGACATTCATTGACTGTTATAGGAGGTACGAAGTTCGCCGGGTCAGCTAGTTAGAGCATATTTTTAAATTCTGTGTTTGTCACGTATTGCCTACTTGTTTTAAGATTATTTCAATGTTTACTTCTCTGTTTTCACTTTTTTTCACAAGGATTATTTTTGTTGCTAGCAAATTACTGGAAAATTATGCAGAACTTAATTATGTGATAATAGCACCTCTATATTATCATAATTAGAAATAAATTAATACTACTAAGAAATACACGTAATAATTCTAAAATATCGTTGGCCGATAAGTCCGCATTTACTCACTATTAAATATCAAAATTAAATGCCTGCTCTTGACTTTAGCTCCTCGGCACTGAAATGTCATAGAATATCATTGCTTTTTGTTTTTTTGAGTGGTGATGCGGTTCCACAGACCGCGTTGGTCTTATCGCGTCGTGGCGACCGCTGCAGCCGCCGGCCGATACGGGAAAATGTCTGATGCTTATGCAAGATCACGAGTGTAATTGCCGTCTCCCCTGAAAGCGGGACGCCTGCGACGTCGCGGCACAGATTAAACTGAACGTTGTGTCTGTTTACAACGGACGCAGCACGGATCAGTAGTTCCTCAGGAGAGAGCCGTAGGGACACTCACAAGAATTTCTTTTTTATTTCAATTAGTTTCAAATGTATCTGCAAACGGCGAATTGTACGTTTCCTTATCGCCTTTGTACAAAATGAACAATACCATACATACTTATTATACATATAAAAATAACAAGCCATTAAAAAAACCTGTCTAGTTATTGTTAAATACTGTATTTACCAAAAAGATATTAAATCAAATCAAAGGAATATTTACCGTACATACATCTCGTATACATTATAAACGTCAGTTTGATTGTGAGAGTGAATAAATCTATTAGATTCATTAATACTCTGTTTATGCCTCTACAATGGTAGCTCGGTATTTAAAAAATAGGCAGCAAAATATAAACACCCATAGTAACTAATCTTCCTTCCTCCTTTTCGGTTACTTAATCTGTGGTCGCGGGTGCGCGACCGACACAGTACCGACACCATCCACCCCTGGGATGATTGATGGCGCCCCGTCTCCGAGCGGGCTCTATTTAATCACTCTATTTCTTCGTTTCGGGCCTTTGTTTGTACCCCGAGAGAAAGAGAGAGAGATAGAGAGATTTTACACTGACACACAGACGGACGAATGTATTCACAATATTAATAATTACACGGGAGGTTGGTAATATCTGGAGTCGTTACCGGATGCGGCGGCTGCTGCTCCAGGGATATCCAACGCGTAGGTAACAAATTAAATTAATATTTTTAAATGGTTGATTATTATTTGGAAAAATAGGATGTATAAAGTGGACAAATGAATGCATTGTGCCACCCCAACCAAGATTGCTCTTGGAAAATCTTCTTTTCTTGTCTTCTGTTTGATGTTTCTTTGTATCGTCGATTCACTTGTCCTTTCCTCTTTGCTTGTTTCTGTATCCGTTTCATCCATTTTATATGCTTCCCTCATTGCTTTCCACATTTTTGAGTTGATATGTGCCAATTATACTAATTCCTCTTTCGTTTTGTCAAAGTATCCCATGTCATGATTAGGATATTCTTTTCTTGTGTCATAATCTGTTTGTGATCGTTTTCCTTTAAGAAGCTTCCATATTTTGTTGTGGGTGGCAGGTTTCTAGCTGTTCCGAACTTTTTTCTAAGTACGTATTCTTCCTTAATGCTAAGTATCGAACCTAAGATATTGTTAAAGCTTCTGTTTCGAGATGTTTGTCTGCCATCTTGATTTAGTTAGACAACATTGTTTTGTTGGCAGCCCCGTTATTATGAATGTTTAACGTTCCAAAGATCTTATCTGTTTCTTCTCTTCCTTGTCGTTTTTCTTTTGATTGCTCGCTGTTATAAACCGCAGCTTTCATCCAGTATGGGACAACGTTTGTCAAGCAGCAGCTTTTCAAGAATTTCGACACAAAACAGAAATTTAATAAACCATTCAAAAACATAGTACCCAGTTTTTCATAATCAATCAAAAATACTGAAGCAATAGGGACAATCAATATGTTATTGTTGATATTACTCTTTATTGTGAAAATTAACAATGTACGGGTTTATTAGCTTATGACAATATCTTACAACCAACCCTATTATGAAGTGTGTGCATCCAATAATTTATGTGTTGTAATAGTATGCCTTGTTATTGCATTCAAACGTCAGAATTCACATGCAATTCGTTAATTTTATCCCAACGTGGTGGATTTAATCAACGCCTTCAATCCATCTTCCCCAATGCCAATATAGATACACTCAATGTAGCTATGATTGATAAAGTTACCATTACTCACAAAGCATTATTGTTACAACGTATCAAAGAAGCATAATTATAGGCCGTATTCAATTGTGCCGTATTAACCTCTGCGCTAGTTGTACGCTGTATTGACTGCCATTTATAACTGTAATTTACATCGGAGTATAATAATGGTGTGACGAGCCACTGACAGCGATGGGTCGGGAGAGCGGAGATGGCAGGGATGGAATCACAGAGTGGCAAGGGAGAGTAGAGGTGGCTCAGTAAACAGACCGGCTCGCAGGGGAGGTGTGGCACACTCCCGAATTTCATTGTTTCCGCAACTGTTGATGTTACAAATTTATCAAGTCCTCACCTACCAAGCTGCGATTCTACAAAATAATTTAAGAGCAAATATTTTTATGAAAAATATGGATTTAATTAATCGAAATATTGGCCCCTCCACCCCTGCCCTTGGCCCTTGCACAGTCTCTTTTCTTACCTTTTGTTGATTATGCAGATGTGTCTTATATCAATCTATCAGAGGAACTACTCTAATAATTTGAACGTTTGCAAAATGTATGCATACGATTCATCTTCGGTCTACGTAAGTACGATCACGTGTCCGAATATACAGCACAGTTAAAATGATTGTCAGTACGCCAAAGGAGTGCTCTCCTGTATCCTGTACTCTCTCAATCAACCCCATCCTATCTCCACGAGCTTTTCAAACCATTAAGTTCCCACGGTCTCGTACTTCGGACAGCCTCTGACACTTTACTCAAAATTTCTTGTCATAATACCGATTTTAACTCCTACTCTTTCTGGGTCCATGGTGCAAGACTCAACGACGATCTCCCAACAAATATTCGAAACTCGCCGTCGTTAGAATCTCAATCGTCAACTCAAAAGGTACTATTTTTTTTAAGAAGTAACCAGTTTATCCATTTCTATTACCTTCCTCTTCCTTTTTCCTCTCGCGCATTCTTAGTTTTGAATACAGTGATTTGTATTCTATGCAGACAAACTTATAAATATTTCCACAACGCGCGCATTTACATGGTGATTACCCTGATTGTAAGATATTGCTATGTGGCACTAAGCTCGCCTTGATGTATTTTATTTTTTGTGCGTCTATTAGTATTTTAAAGTAGACCACTATGGTAACTAAAAAGTATACCATAGTGGTCTACTTTTTCATCTTCAAAAATTCGTTAATCTGTCTGACCGTATGAGAGCTGGCCAATGCCAGTTGGCCAAGGCCGTGTTAATTCACGAAGCAGGGTGATGCAGAGATTACTACGGTTGCTTTACGGGATTCGTCAACAAATTCCTGCAAGCAATGTCTCGTACCAATTAGCATTCATGGTACGATGATTGTCCAAAACAACAGTAGTCACGTTTCCAGTTTTTCTTAAAAAATGAAGTGAATGAAGCAGAAGGTGGTCCCAGCGCGTACAGTGTGTGTGCCAATTTTTAATTTACTCCACCCCACACGTACCCCAGGGCTTGTGATATTATATATTTTCAAATGAAGTATTTTATTAAAAATTGGAGAAACCCAATGTGAAACCCCATGATGAAATCACCCCATTAAAATTCGTCCAAATCTACTTCGAACCCGATTAGATCTATCAGGAGATCATGTTGCATGAGGATGTATCGATTCGTTTCGTACAAGCGGGTTTGTATAAGGAAAATTTAAAAAACCACCATCCCTTTCATGCTGCGTAACGTCTCTCTCGCGTGATTCGAATGTCAACTCTCACCCCCTCAATGACCTCCTCTCACAGCATGAACTCCTAATGCTACAATATTTACGGATCCAGCCTAAAACCGAGGAAAGCCCTTCTAGCTATAACCTAACTGATACTATTATAACAGTGTTAAATTTAACGCATTTTTTTGGTGTGTGTTTTTTTCTGTTTACGTGACCGCGAGCAAAGATCCGCTGGCCTACAATACAATTAAGAAACGAGGGCCACTCCATCGAGCTGGGAGCGTCGCGCACTGCATTTACTACCTTCACGGAAATATAACAATAATACAGGCAAAGGGTTGGGAAAAGCTTGAAAGGGCGCGTGGCCTCCATAATCCTTCTTGGAACGGAAAGTGGAGGCGAAAGGAAACCGAATTAGCCCCGTTTCCTTTCCCGGTTTCCCGGCTTTGCGGGGCGCCAAGGAAGGGGCGCCGGAGGGTGGGCGCCGCCCTTAGGGTGGGCTTACATTTCGTGCGACGAACGATGTGTTGATAATAATTAAAGGTTTATGTTTGCCGTTTCGCGTTACGATTTTGATTACGAAGATGTGAATCCGCCGTAAGCTGAGTTTAATTATCGGATTCGGTCGTACGTTTCCGGCGACGCGGCGGTTGAGCCGCGCGGCGCGTCGATCAGGGTTTCGGCTGTGTTTGCGGAACGAATGAGATCCCAGGCTGCTAATCTCTTAGGTATGACGAGGAGAGCATTATTTTGATATTACCGTCATATATATAATATGAAGAGATTAAATCGACGTGGGACACTGATAAACAGAGATAGATATAAAATGACACAGCACTGTTAGCGAAAGGTATTGAAGAACTCGTTGAATGGAATGCATTAGTGAATACATTATAATCCCGAATAGTTACATAATTATGAATAAACAGTTACATTTTGACTTAGTTACTAAATTTACTTCAAGTCTGATTCGAATTATCAAGAGATCATATTACATGAGGAGATCCGATCCTTACAAAACGGGTTTGGGCGAGATTGCAATTTCAAATTTGGAACATCGCCGTCTCTTTCACGCTGTGTAACATCTCTATCGCGTCATTCGTATGACGAGTTTCCCGCCCGCGATGACCGCGATGATCTCTCATAACATAAACTCCAAATGGCACTACATTTACTGATCCAGCCTAACCTATTTATAATACCAATAGTTATGAATTACAAATTACAAAATTATTTATTGAGTTCAAATTATGAGTATATTCAATATACCTAACTGACTAGTCTTAACATAACTAGGCTGACGCCTGTTCCAAGGTAGACAATTTATTTTAACCTAATATTATATATTTTTATATACATATTTTAATTTGCTTTATATAAATAGGAAATTAATACGATATTTTTGTAAATGCTGTTTGCTTCCCAAATAATAATAAACTAAAAATAAATAATAACATTTATATTAAACCATACAACTTATCTATTTAGACTAAACTCTTCAAACTATATCAGACTATTCGGACTATCTCAGTGGAATTATTGTCTATTAAGACAATCTCTTTTAGTCAACTAAGGTGGTGGGATTACTTTTTAGTACTAATACAGTTAATATGATATAATATGATTAAATAGATAATATAGGACTACATACAGAATCAAAAATAGATATCAAAACATTAAATCAACAATACATATTAAAAGAACATAAATATCGCATTATATGAAGATCGGGTGAGATTATACAAAGGTATTAGGGGTTGGCGCTTATTCTGCTTTTTAAAAGACACTCGTGTAGACGATATCTTCATCATGCTTCCTCGAGAATACGCCACATTGTGAATGCGAGCAAGGATGTAGCGTTTAAATAAAAAACAATGACGTTATATTGCGGTCAAAAATCTTGAAGCAAGTGTGATAATGTCGCCGAATGCGCGAATGGGCGCCACTCGGGTCGGAGGTCGTGAGCGAAGCCCCGCGGAGCCGCGGGCGCTCCGCTGGCGCATAACGAGGTGCCCCCCGCTGCCAGTCCAAATACGCGGACTGAAAACAAATAGCCTGCGCAGGATAAACTCGTTCCAGAGCCGAGTGCTCCTCAGACTGCGGTACACTTCGATGTGAAAGTAGGAAAGCGATAAGATTGTGTACGTTTAAGTCGTCGAAAATGAGAATCGAAATTTAACGAACAAGTTAGTGAAGGTATGGTTTCAAATATATAGCCATATTTTCTTTTGCGGCTGTTAGAATCCAATAAAATAGACTAGAATCTAATGAAATTTGCTTTAAGACAGACTAACAATCTACAATGTCTTTCTAATAACAAAAGCTGCAATGTCTGACTACTTAGCTGAACTTGCTATGAAAAAAATCTGTGTGAAATGCTGCGCAGTGGCATACATGCCACCAGTAAGATTACAAATGTACGCGGATTCGATACTGCTAAATTTGTTTATTTTTATTACTTCCATTCCTTGATAACATACGGCCTGATTTTCTGGGGAATGGATACAAATTTCTGTTAATTTTGACTATAGATCGCCCATATTCTAAATTAATATGTTGACCAATTTCTGTCGAAACCTATTTTAATGGTTTATTTTTTTAGTCCTTCCTACAAAAATACTGTTTAATTGATAATATTTTCTATTTCCTGGCTTCTAGTTTATTTAAATTTCCAGCCTAATACTTTATCACTATTATCCATATTGATTATTTATTGGGAGTTCTCTGTTAAGAAGAGGTGCGTTCTTTATTTAAATACAATTTTGAACACTAAATTGCCCACAACTCATTTGATTTCACTAACATCCCGTCGTACTTTTTGTATGGTTTTCAATAAGCCTTCACTTAGTACATGGACTTTTAAATCAGATTTCTCCTTATCATCTAATGAAATTTCGTCTACATTTTCCGATTGTCTTTCCGATTATCTTTCTGTTGGGTCCGTGTCTGACTGTACGTCGCCGGTTGTTGATGTCGATTTGCTGTCATTATCATACAGAGCGCTTTCGATGGCTCGCGCAATTAGAGAAACTTCGAAACCGAAGGACCCATCGACGGGGTCGGTAACGAGCCACCGCGCGCCCTGTGTTGCCCGTGCTCCAACCGGCCCAGTGATGGATTAATCTTTGACGCTGATTTGATGTCAGACGTCGCCGGGCTCATAACGCTCGGCGAGCCTAGCCTCTCGGACTCATTACCCGAGAGATTAATTGCGCCCGGCTCTGTTCTGATTCATTTCGGTCTCGAGTCACATTCGATTCCCGCCACGAGTCTTTTCTGCCTTCGCTCAATCATCGTCAACTTTTGTCCGAGTGTCTGTTTTAATGTATTGACTTCATTCGTCTGGGATTCGTCGACCTTGTTAATATTAGCTGTTTCGGTCATCATTATCTCTGGTGTTACAATCCGCCATACATCTTGGATTAGGCGATACCTGGCACTGTCCATTCCCTTTTCAAGATTATTTTTATTTTCATGAACATTAAAATATACAGAATTTCTTAAATGTCTTACATCAGGTATTTTATAGTAAAGCTGGTAAATTGATACGATAAAATACAATTAATGATATATTATATAATATGGATTATGTAATAGATAGTTATATATTATGGTTCTATATTACTGGTTAAATCATATAGAAAACTAAAATAAAGACATTCAGAGAAACATGTAATGAGAAGAAAATAACACGAGATAAAAGAAGTAAAATAGACACTTATTAAAAAAATGGAATACAAACCTTTTCTGAATAGATATTTTTTAAAACGTCTGTGAGATTCAATGTATTTAATTTTTCAGGTTTTCTTTTATCATGTATCATTATGACTGTTTTCATATATATTTTCACTTTGATGTTGTATCACTAGCTTACTATTTCGTCCGTTTTTAAATATTGTCCAAGACTATCCATAATATTTCATGGACTCACATCAATCACATCATCACTTCATCAATTACGAGTGATTTCCCACCAAGACCCGATTGATATCGGAAGAGAAATCCAACAGAACGATCAAAGAGTCCATTCTTGTAACTAATCGACCAGCAATCAATTTTCTCTGTCATGGTGTTCGTGAAAATAAACAATTTTACGTTTACTTACATTTTAATGGACAATAGAAATTACCGTGTGCTGTACAAAAGCTTGTTATGATAATGTTTAATATTATTGAATCAGGGTAAAAAAGTTGCATATCTCATGGCTCGTTGAGCGATACAGTCTGTGGTGCATTTAATTGAGATGTTTTATTGTCTTCTAATGGAGGAAAATGTGAGTCTCGTTTCGATTTACATATTTTTTTGGACGATAGCGTGTCATCACTTGGTGCTACTGTTTAAGTAGGCTCGACGCGTGATGCGATACACTTCAACATAATAAGTGAACTTAGTGGACGACTACGGCGTTACTTTTGTAGACGCTGTAAGCAAACTATACACAATTACTCTTTTAATTAAAATTACATGGTATCTTCTGTGGTACGTAAAATTAGTGAATTCAATAAGTTTTTTAAAATCAAAATCAAAATGTTTTTATTCACAATAGAATTTGTAAAAAATTGCTTTGTGACGTCAAAATATGAAATACAATTTATGGGTTAAATTATAGATAATTTGTAATTCAGTTTACATTTCAAATACTTTATAGATACTGGATAGGTACATTATATAATCATGATATAATGAAATATAACCAACAGAAATATTTTGAAACAATTTAAAATATAGGTAGGTACAGTTAGAATTTAAAATAGTCATAAAATGTAAAATAGTCATAATTAACAAAACAATAGTCAAAAAGAAACAAATAAAACAAAACAATATACCTACATAGTTAACAATTTCCAATAAAATAAGAAAAGAAAATTAAATCTCGATTTTACAATCATTCCAAAAAAAAATATCATTTATAAAATCTACTACTTTGTAGTAAGCCTTCTTACATAGAATATCTTTAATTTTACTTCTAAACTGAGTGTCTGATACACCCTGTATATCCTCTGGAATTTTATTATAAAACTGTATACAGTTTCCCATGAAATATTTGCTTAGCTTACTTAGTCTAAATTTTGTCACCATATATTTATTTTTATTTCTAGTATTGTATTTGTGATTGTCACAGTTTTTTGAATAATGAGATATATTTCTTCGTGCATGCATAATGTTTTCAAATATGTATTGACTAGGTACAGTAAGAATGTTAATTTCTTTGAATAATTCTCTTAGGGAATCACGTCTGCGCAAGTTGTACATGGCTCTAACCGCCTGTTTTTGTAAAATAAAGATTGAGGGCATACTTGCAGCTTGTCCCCACAGTAAGATGCCGTAAGACATAATACTGTGGAAATAAGAGAAATATACTAGCCTCGCAGTATCAACATCGGTAATTTGACGGATTTTCATAAAAGAATATGGGGCTGAACTAAGCCTTGTTGACAGTGTGGTAATGTGTGAATCCCATTTTAGTTTAGAATCCAACGTGATTCCCTAACAGTTAATAATTGTAATAAGAGGGATAATAATCCCCCCCCCCCCCCCCCCCCGTCGGCTACGTCCTTGTATACAATAGTCTGGAACAGACGAAGTATAATGGGGATTTAATGAATTGAAATTTACAATGACAAAAAAATACATATTTCAACCAGATCACGAATGTAGACTGCCGCTTGAATACTCGACAAATTGTTTGAGTAAGGTGCATTGCAATATGTTAATTATTATTGCACCTTAATGTAACGTCATGACCGACTACTGAAATTGCTTTCACGGTAGGAGCGACTTAACTGTCGATCGTATGCAATATTTTGATGGAAATTGCATTGTAGTTGATAGAAGGTAAAGTTGGGAAAGATATGCATGCATAACAGGTACGCACGCTAGATTAATATTAGCGATGCTCGCGGGAAGTTAAAAATAGTGGTTTACTTGACATAAGGGAAACTGTCAAAATATTGGTTTTTGTGTATTTTCATAAATCAATGATTTATAGATACGTATTGATGGAAGTCCTGTGCCAGAAGTGCAAAAGCACAAAAAACTCGTTTTGTACAAAAACAAACAAAAAGTACAACAACAATATGGCTTCGTATTCGCAGTCGCAGATTTTTTTTAAATATTATTTATTTAATGCTTGTGAAAAAATGTGCTTAAAATGTCACTGAAATAATGAAATTGAACAAAAAAGAACAACAGTATAAAATCGACAAAGCTCAAGTAACAAACGGCGTTATACACATCTAAAGGGGCTTCTTTTAGGCCTATATCTAAATGCACAACTGTGGTGTAAAACCTGAAGTAATAATAATATTATGTGAAGAAAAAGATAAAATACATGAAAAGGAAAATAAGTAAACCTCCACCATTTTATATTATTAAATACCAAAAATAACAATATAGATCACAGATAATTATTAAATATTTATCACCAACTATGTTATATAATATAGAAACATAATTAATTCATAGAAGAAATAAATTACATACCTACATAGATACGACTCCTTTTTTTCTTCGTAGAAGTTCATTTTCCATACGCAGCTATCCAATTTTTAACAGCCATCTGTTTAGTTCATAATATACTCTCCGTGCTCTGTAATGTATTATACTAAACAATCCCTTGTAACCTATCTAAATGGCATGTTTGTTAGTCCCTTTGTTTCTACTTACTACTCTCTCTTTTAAATTGAATAAGTAATATTTCTTCTTAAGCTAAGCACCATGGCTTCAGCGCCAAATTAGAATCACTTGAATATTCCATTAATCGCCTTAGGCCGTTATAAAAACGTGCATTCGCCGTCAATCCGATAGGAGTCGGAGAAAAATCTAAAAATTTACGGAATAATAAAACCTCCGACGAAATTATACAGCACAATCGAATAATAAGATATTGGATGAGACCGTGATGTGGGTTATGCTTTTCCCACAGCAGATGAAGGCCTTCGAGTGGGTATATATTTAATCATAATTTGATAATTTGTAAATTGATAGGAGGCAATCAATAAAATATGGTTCGAGGGCTATCATTTTGGCGAACAGCCTGAACTGGAGGTTGGATTATAATATGGCATCGGATTAAGAATTTAAAGAAGCTTTCGCTATTGTTGAAAGTAAAAATATTGTTAACTCCCGACAGATCATATAATTATAATTCTCCAACTCTGATCCGTCGAGTCAGCTGATTCCTTAATTAAGGAGCAAACGCTTTCTCTTGGGTTTGGAGAAGATTTTTTTTCCAACCCTTCTCTTCACATTACTGCACATTCCATTGGATTCAACTGGCAGTCGTAGTGAGGAAATCGTAATATTACATCACCATTGTTCCGTGCTACTACCAACATAATATTTCTTTTCGAAGTGCTGTTTCATAACAATGTCAAATAAAATATAATGGAAAAGCAACGATCGTTAACTTGGTAAGTAGTTAACCGATTAGGACAATTAATTAGGGTAACTGTAATAGCTCGATTTCGAAAGGGCGTTTGGTGGTTAGTGCTTTTGTTAATTCCACCACTTAATCATTAGTAATTAATACGTATTTTGTTGAATTTCTCTGAAATACACATTTTACAATTACATCTTGTTACCTACTGCAATATTTACTTTGTTGTTATCTACTGAACTATTTAATAGTAGTAGGATAAGTAGATACTTGAAAGCCTCTGACCATTGGTAATCATAATCATAATCATAAGTTTTTTATTCAAAATAGTACGAAATCGTAACTTTTTGACATCAATAATGCATAAAATCATACATAAATGATATAAAAATTAAGATGTTGTGACATTATAACAAATTATTGTGACACATGACGTGATATTAATCATCGAGGTAACCATTTTATTTCCAAGGATCTTTGTCGTCTAGATAATAATTTATTTTATAGTAGCCCTTTGAGTACAGCTTCTTCTTAATAAATGACTTAAATTGTATCACAGATAAATTTTGCGTGTTTACTGGGACTTTATTGTAGAAGCGTATACATTGCCCTTTGAATGATTTTGTGGTTTTGGAGAGTCGACTTTTATGGTCAGCAAGTTTATTTTTATTTCTAGTATTGACATCATGCCTATCAGAGTTTAAAAAAAAAGTTGGTTCAAGACATTATGATCAAACCCTATGAAGCGGTCAGTGTGTGTCTATAAAGTATTTGGTAAACTGTTCCATACAAGTAGAATCGATCTCTATAATAAAATAAATTGTTACATGTGCAACTTGTTGGGAATTGCTGTTTATTTTATATCATTTTAACGACACTTTTGTCAAATAAGATTTATTTGACTTTACATCGACACTTCTGCCCTGATTTCGGGAAACGCAAGCATTTCTCAAACTGTAGTATAATTTATGATTACTATCGTAAAATTGCACGGCGAGCTAGCCGCCGATTTTGCAACTGTTGCCAGCGACTGGCGAGCCATCACATTATAATTACATAATTATTTTTTATATCCTCACACCGTTAATTTCGCAGCACAATATGCAGTGTTTAATATGCAAAACATCAGTGACCGGGAAGGTAATTACATCACTTGCGCAAATAAATGAAAAAGAGAGGGAAGGCTGTGCGGCGATTTTAATGCAATATTGATAGAATCGGACAGATTATATTGCTCGAGCACATCGACATGTTGAGAGAGCTAGGGCATCGCTTTGTTTATGAGATATTCAAGTTTAATTATTTTACAGTGTACAGTCATTATTAATATACTAATATACAGTTTACAGTCTTTATTAACGCATAGTTTACAGTATTTATTAATTCTACATCGCATAAATAACTTTACCTTTTATTTATTCAGGAATAAATATAAGTTATATTTATTTCAAAAATGACGTATGGTATTTTATGTGGTTAAGTATCTAAACTATTGCATTTTTTTAAAAATTTCATCACGTCCCCAAATATTTATTTCTAATTAAATTAATAGTTTAAGTAGTTGCCTTATATTTACTCTAAGTATCTGACTACACTATTCATTAATAGAGAGGATAGTCGAGAAGTAGAAATCATTAGAAAATAATTTTAAAAAAGGAATTTAAAATTTAAACAAAAAAAATAAAAAAGTGTTTGTTTTATCATAATTAGTCTAATAACCAATATTAACAGGTAACAAATTACACCTTGAGAAGTTCAGAATATAACAGATGAATTTTAATTATCATGGCAATAGCATAATCGAGAATAGTACAAACATGATTAATATAAGATACAAATCACATGAGATCTATACTCGCAATAGAGATTTAATTATTAAAAATATGCCTAAGAAATACAAATAACCATATTAAACTATATTAAAAATTTTATAATAATGATTTGCCATACCGAAGTATATACAATTTTTTTTAAATAAATAGTTTAAAAGATAAAATTTATTACAGCCTTTCCAAAGTCAATCGCCGTATAATTAAATTATTTTTATTATATTTTTTAAATGCAATTTCTCGCGGTAATTTTATATCAGGAGAGAAGAATATTAGATATTTTTAGCTTAAGTATAAAATTACTTAGGAAATACAAGTATACAATTTCTTCGAAATATTTTAAGAATTACAATTTATCTTTGTTTCTAGTGTTTAAAGAATGTTGAAATAAGAAAAAAGAAATAAGAAAAATTTATTTTCAAAAACCCGATCTGGGTATAGAAATTACATATCAAATAAAATTGGTATTTCTACAAATAAAATTACATTTCAAATTATAAAAAAGTCTATAAAAAAACTAATATTGAAAAAAAAACATAGAAATTCATAAATAACAAAGACATAAAAACTAGAAAAATAAAAATAAACAGAAATAATGAGAAAACATAGAGAATCAGCAATTCAATAACGAAAATATATGAAAACAAAAAAAATAGAAAGTATCCGAAGAGTGCTACATAAACTACATTTAATAAGGATCGCTATCATTTAATAAGTTAAGATCGATAGCATTTAATAAGTTTTAAAAGATAGTTTATATCAATCAACAACTGACTTGAGAGTGTTTCACAGATTGTGAAGTTTAGCGTAAATAATGGGTTGAAAAATAAATTCGCTTGCTGTGTAAGTATTTTCGTTTTGCTAAAGGCAGATGCGAGACATCTTTTTCTATTTAAGGCATATATCGTTTTGAGGTCATATTTCTGTAGTGAAAAAACATGATGACTAACGTTTGAATTTCTTCACATCAATTCCAAACATATTCCATCTTGGAAGGAACCAGAAAAAAAACATGCGGTCATTGCATTAGAGAAAGAAAATTTGACGCGGTACTGGAGCCAGTATCACTAATTTGAAATGAACGGTTTTTAACTTCACACTTGGTGTTGGAGAGGATGCCCAAATTGGTACTTTCATTCCGACTGTATGGGCGCCCAGAAATTACCAGTAATAACAAGGTCGATGAATTATTATTGCGAACGGATGGAGGCAATACGCAGTTACACGCATTAAACACTCGGACAAACTTGATAATTGGGGCCGAAACTACATAGTCAGGTTTTAACTTATCGGGTTACCAAGATGGGAATATAAACGCCAAAAAACGTACAACTCCATAACAAAATGCCTAAAGATGAAATGCTCTGAAAGTAGCTAAAGTAATCCTACCTAGTAGGTGGTTAGAGTATGTCTCCATCATTATCTTGGAATTTGGAAGACATGAGATTGAGGTGCTCATCTCCGTCATTCTCCATTAAGCGCCCAATATTTAACCTGACTTTTTTTCCTGAATAAATCTTCTATTTTTATTTGTTGCTTCTAGGATTATTATTATCTTTTTTTTCTGTATTATTTATTGACTAGCAACTTGACTATTTTAATTACTACTTCTTATTACTGGCTTTTTATTTTATTTTTAAATTATTACCTCTATGTTATTTTTCTCTATTTACTGATTATCATTGCAATTATAATTTTATTGATTTTATTATTATTATTATCTTGATAATATTTCAACTGGATATATTTTGATTTCTTTATTACTTTTTTTATTTTTTAACATGAATTTAAATTAGGTATTAGATATCATTAAAATAACTCTTGAAATTTATACTACGTGTTTATTAGAGTTACTAGATTTACTTTATTCATTTTTTTAACTTTTTCTTTTTCTCATTAATAGTACTTTAATAAGTGTGCGCACAATATAAAACGTACAAGTGACCTAGTCGAGTCTACCTTGGTACGGGCTTCGGCCTAGTTAGGCAGACTTTGTGAATAATGTTTTCGGAAAATTACTTATGAAAATAAATTTATTCTTATGCTTATTATTATTCTTATATTTTAATTACAGCATGTGTCTGCGCATTATACATATCTACGTAGGTATATGTACTTCAATTGATACCATACAAGCTAAAATAATAAAAAGAAGAAAACATATAGAAGTGGTAGAAGTTAAATTCAATTGTGAACTTTTTAAACACTCGAAAATCAACACCTTCGATTTGCATTTCGATGTGAATTTGTATCTCGACAACAAAGTAAATTAGAATCGAAATTGACTGAAGCAGCAAAAATCACGCGTTTCGATGAAAATCAATACCTTTTTTGACGATTTAGTTGCTAGAATTAAAGGTTTTTTACGTCTTTCAACCGCGCCAGTAATAATGAGTAAAGATGTCAGGACCGTATATAATATTCTCGACAGACTTCTCGCATAGACAGACTTCTCGACCTATATTTCTCGACAGACTTTTCGCATGCCACGTGTCGGTGTCGAGTGTACAGTGTGAGATCACACGCCCAAAAGTGTGACTTATTAGCTATTCCGCCTATTCCATAATCTGAATTCCATTCCAAGCGAGCAGGCATTCTATTCTGTTCTGCGGACCTAAAAACCTTACGGCAGTTGCATACCTTTTGATGCCCGGGCGTTTTGCGGTCATCATAATAGCGATCCCTCGATATAAGGTGTTTTCACTCCAACACCGATATGGGCGACTTTATAAATTCATCGAATCGAATCACTTATATACGAAAAAAAACCGTAACTCCATTACGAGTAAAAGTATTGTTGGATTAAAAAGTAAGTTTTTTGTAACATAAAAAAATATTTTAACTACCAATCTCACTTCAACCAACACTGCATATTATTATATTATATGCAAGGTGGTTGAAGTTTGTTTGTTTCTACTCTTTATTGCGAAATGTTACAATGGGCGGGTTTATTTTCATATGACAATTTCTTTTAACCAACCCAACTATGAAGTGTTTATATCTATTGCATTCGATCGACAGAATTGAAAATGCAATTCCGTTAATTAGATCCCAAAGGAAAATGGTGACCGTGCCGGGAATCGAACCCGGGACCTTACAGCGTAAGATCAGGCAACCTAACCACTACACCACCGTGTGAAGTGATTTTAAGGTCACGATTTTTAAAATTACATATCCTTATATCAATTTCTAGTTGGGAATCCTCTAAAAGAATTGACAATATTTCCGATTTTATTAGTTTTCATTAAAAATCGAGAATTTTTTTTACCGAAATGGTAAACTGATGTTGTGTTGCTTAATTTTAATCATAATATCTTTCACGTGGAAAGCGTTGCAATACATTTATAACTTTGACTTATTGAATTTGAGATTACATGGATTATTATATCTAAAAATGTTTTAAATTGGTGAGAATGTCACACCAGTAAAAGTAAATTATCGTTTTTTTTACAGTAGGTATATCACCGCGAATTTTCCATAGTACTAGGAGTTTAGCCTTTAATCAAAATGTAATTCAGATTTTATCTTGACTGTTAAGTTTATAAATTAAATTTAAATAATTCGTAATATTGCTCTAAAGTTTTTGGTGTTTGCAAAGTGCAGGACCTTAATTGTAGAATATAAGGATTGGGTCTAAATATTAATTTTATATTGTTCCTAAGAATGCGATTTTGTCTCGTTCATAGTCACGAATTATAATAATATCAGTGTTTTAATGTATGTCTTACTTTTAGGGTTTCTTTCCAAAACGTACCTGAAGGAAACCGTATATACCGGTGAGACTCGCTGTCTGTCCATCCGCCTGCTTGCATCGTATTTATATAAAGTACCTGCTTAGCATCTTACAGCGTTGCCCCACCTGCTTAGTCAAACCTCAAGATAACACGACATAACCTGATAACGCGACAACCTCATTCCTGATAAGTTACAAAGTAACCCTTCTGGTCGCTTTATCGTCGATCCCCGATGGCCGATTGCGAAATTATAACTGCCTCCACCGTCACATTATCGAAAGCGACTCGTTTTCAGCGATAGCGGTTTTGTGGGGTCTGAATTCGGTGAAATTACACAAATTAGTGATGAGTTTTTGTAACGATGCAACGTCATCCCATCTCTTTTCCGCTCTAAACGTTTTGAATAAGTGCGTCTCTTTTTGAATCGTTGGTTATATTTTTAGGAAAATAGAAGATAGGTCCTTGAAATACGTGAAAATAGTCCGATTGACCATGACACACCCATACAATGCTATTGTTCTCGCTTGAGATAATAGTACTTAATTTCTTCGATCGATATCTATAGAGCTGCCGCCATTCAACCGCGGAAAATAAAAGTATCTTTGAGGAGTCCTGAATTTGTACAAAACCTTTTATATAAACAAGAATTATCTACATAAAACCAAGCAAGTTATAAAAATAAAGAATGATTTAAGAAACATTTTTAATTAAATCAATCGTGGCGACATGTTTTTGTCAAAAAAATAGCTTTTTTAAAGTTATTTAATGCGGCATTATTTATTCTTCCCCTACTTACGCATCTGCAACGCTCATTTTTATAAACAATCTAAATCAAAATAAAATAAAAGCAACAAAACATTTTTTTTGCAACGTAAATATATGCTGAACGTCAATAGACATAATAGTAGATTATATTTTTGTTCAATGAATTCTATGAACTCTACTGAAAATAACCGTAGAAGGAAACCAGATAACTACTTCCTTGGTATGTACATAGGTAAGGTAAGCAAAAAAAAAAACTATTTTTTTTGTACATTTATACATGTAGCCTCGGGCTAAGATAACCTGACAAATACGTTGTATCGACATCAGGCATTCAACATCAATATTCAAGTAGCCGTTTATCTTATAGTATGCTTTTTGCAAAGTAGGTCTTTAGTACGATACTTGAATTATTTTATTGACAACTTTGAAATATCCTGAGAAATTCAGTGTATCTTAAAAGTGTTTTTTCATCAAAGCTTGGGAACTGACAACCAATTTCCAATTCTGTTATTTATATTAAAGCCGTAACTAACTATATTGAACGGCTTCCGATTTTTAGAGGCATACACTACCTATATTTACAAAAATAAAGTAACAAGCAATGATGACGTATTAACTGCAATGAGGCCTATCTACGGATATTCTTTATTTATGATCCCGGGATCGAATGCTCGATCGGTTCGCGTGCCGACTGTTTTTTTCTGTGGCGTCTGGACCAAAAAATGGTCCCTTTTATCAAGATGATATATTTTTGAAACAGCATTTAAATTCCCTATTTGATTTGGATTATAAATAGGGTTGCGATTCTCGCCTCAATCAGGTTCTTTCGAAATGATCACTGTGGTTATCCAAGTATAATATGTATCAATTTAAAGCCTCTCAAATTGTCGGATTATATCAGAATGTTAGCTGGATTTGATCATTTTTGGAGGTGTGGGTTTTTAATATCTTGGTTGATGACGCGCTAATTGCCAGCACCATGGAAGAACTCCAGTTCCTCATTGACAGTGTTACAAGAGTATGTGACCTATATGGGTTGATGCTGAGCACCGTCAAAACAAATACACAGTCACGGTTACAGTTTACGAAATTCATTTGGCGGCGATTAACTTGGCTGCGATTTGAACAATAACTGGGAAATGAGCAAGAAGGTAAACATACAAAATCTTTAAGGTAGAAAGGTAATTTTCCGAAGATCAGACTTCTAAGATACTACGTAATCGCAATATGATTATATGGGATGAAAAGCTGACTTCTTACAGGCTCGTTCCTAAGGAAGCTTAGAGCCTTCGAAATGTGGGTCTGTCGGAAGATACTAAATATAAGCTGGATTAATTGTGTCAGGAATCCGATGCTGTCAATTTTTATAAAAATATTTACCAAGAATATAGAAATAATAAAGAATCGGGAATAATAAAGATCCGCAAGCTGGAACACTTCGCTCATGCCATGAGTAATCCCGAAAGATACAATATTATCCATGTAATAATTTACAATAGCCGGAAAAGGGATCCGGGATGGGGAATAACATCTTGCCTCCATAATCTACGGAAATATTTTCAGAAATCTTCCACAATCTTAATATGAAATAGAAGACAAATCGCGGTTGGTTAACTTTATAAATAAGATAAACAAATTTACTGAGTGAAGTTCATAGCACCCGACGTTTCGACGATGTATACTATCTAAGGTAACAAGTCTATTGCCTATCAGCGATTAGCAAAGATTGAGACGACAGTGTTTGAATTCTCCAAACCAGCATAAATTGTCGTCTTGCTTGATGCTTCATCGCCAAAACAGTTTGAAGCTAAGCGAAGCTCTGCTGAGCTGTCAAATTTTTCTTAAAATCGTACAGCCAAGATTTTCATTGGTTAAATCCATCGTAATGCAGACACGAAAATTTCAAATTGACGCCACACTAAAAAAAAAATGACATATGAAACAAACTTTTTCTACAGACAAATAGTTTGATGTTGTAATTATTTATAAAAAATACGGATTTAAATGCCCAGTTCCGGAGACTTTCTGTGGGGCGAATGTATAACAACTTCATATTAAATAAAAAGAGCATCCATAAAACACATCGAGACATACATGATATCGAAACGCACTCATCTATTGTTAGGAATGCCCCGGGGTACTTTTTTGTCCGTCAATTGTACGATCGTCCTTTCAATCATAATCATATCCATAAAGCAAATATTTACAATAACAAATGGAATCTGGGGGCTTGTAAAGTATGCCACGAATGACGGTTGCAGCAGCGGGCGCAAAAATGCATTCGCTTTCGAGCTGCCGCTTTACAAATACTACTCCTTCGAAACATAATCGTCATCGTCATTAGCGCTACAATTCATAATCATTATCATAATTTATTTTTCAAAAAAGACTAGATATCTACAACAAAGATACCTAATCTGGTGAAATCGTCAAGAAAAAATACATATTAGATAAATTACATATTAGTTAAATTTCAAAATGAAAAACCATGGTAGAAATATAAATAGTGGCAAAAGTGTCAAATTAAAAGACATAACAACATAAAATAAAAAATAATCGCATCAAAAAAACAAAACAAAGAAACAATATATAAAAAGAAATGTTAAATGATCCACTAATTAAATTTCAACATAATTTGGAAATAATACCATTTCAAAAGTCAACTTAACAACTAAAACGCCTGAAGCGTATATTAAAAAAAAAATCCTATCAATATTGTAAAATAGCATTAAATCTGATATGCAAATACTATTTAGACTACAAACGATTCAGCACAGCTGTAGAATTCGTCCAACGTATAGAAAGCATGCGTGGATGCAACTTTTTTTTTTTATAAAAGTCTCGATTTTTTTTAACTCCAGAATTCTAGTTTGAAGTGGGAGGCAGTTAAAAAGCTTAAAAATAACGTAATCGAAGGACTTTTGAGTCCTTGTTAGATGCACTCTGGGAAGGGCAATATTTAACCGGTGGCGAGTGTCATGGGTTTCATTCATTCATTATGAGTATCGGCTACATCGAGAATCTTCTTCCATTCTACACATCTGGGTTTCGATTTTTCACTTGTTTACTCCAAGCGCAGACTCAACTTCGACAAGGAGGTCTGCCGGCGAATCCAACTCGGATGGGCAGCGTTCAGGAAACTACGCCATATCTTTTCGTCACGAATACCGCAGAGCCTTAAGATATATAATCAGTGCGTGTTGCCAGTGATGACATATGGCACTGAGATGTGGTCGCTAACTATTGGCCTCATACACAAGCTCAAAGTTTCGCAACGAGCCATGGAGAGAGCAATGCTTGGAGTTTCACTGCGTTATAAGATCCGAAATGAGAAAATCCGCAGAAGAACCAAGGTCACTGATATAGCTTGTAAATTTGCCAACTTGAAGTGGCAATGGGCAGGCCATATAGCTCACAGAACCGACAACCGTTGGGGAAAAAAGTTCTCGAATAGCGACCACGCACCGGCAGACGCAGTTTGGGATGGCCCCCTATAAAATGGACCGATGACATAGCCAAGGTCGCAGGAAGTAAGTGGAAGTGGAAGGAATTGGATGGAGACGGCTCAGGATCGCTCGTCATGGCATTCTATGGGCTGATGATGATGATGATGACTTCAAGTGTATTTAGATCTTAGCCACAGAATACAACCATCGCCGTTTTTTGTCCTCTACATGGTCTCTTCATGCCTTCATGTTTTCCATAAAAAATGCGTTTTAAAGTCTATTTATTTTCCATCATTTCCACAGGTCCAAACCATATGAGCTTTCCGATTTTCAGAAATCACATAACAAGCATATCCTTCTAAAGAGTATAATAATAATAATAATAAAAAGCTTTATTCTTAAGAAAAGGCTACAGAGAATACAGGGTATCTATTTACATTACAGCTTCACAATTGTGTATGAAAGACCAAGTATATTAAATTAATCTTAAATTAGTTGCTCTATATAAAAAATATGATTACATTAAGTTACTCCAAAATTATTCCAATTAATAAAAAAGACTATAATATAACAATTGACAATACAAAATTAGTACATTAAATTACGTTACTAGGTACGAGATTGTTTTCACGTTATTAGGTACGAGAATGTCGTTATGCGTATAGATACCTACTTGTTGATTTTAAGCAGATACACTCGAATGGATCTATTGAAAATATTAATGTTTTTAATCTCCTTCAATTTGTCAGGCAATTTATTAAATGTAAAGGCTTGTCGCCTAGAATATGGGCGTACGTTGTATGATCGGTTGGAGGTAATGGGTTTTATTCCTGGTGTCATGCCGTTGTACTTCCTTGTGAGATATTGTCTAGCTCTTATTGGAATAGAATTCCCAAATAGCTTCTTGAGCAAAAATTGCCTATCGGTCAATACGCCTAGGTTTTTGAATTGTTCACGACATGACTGTAGAGGACTAACATCCACTGTCGTACGTGTGGCTCTTTCCTGTAGAGTGAATACACCTACGTAAGATCCTACGGGAAGATCTCTCCATACAACTCCTGATGCGCAATAGAGCATAGCAGGCTGACAATAGTTAGCACTTAAGATGCTCTATATATAAATCCAATGACATCTTTTCATCCAGTTATACAGTTCAATTTAGCACAGTTCTTTGTTCGTCTTCTCCACAAGCTATTCTCCCTTTATATAACCTAGATCGTCTAGAGCATTTTGCGTTCAATGACATGTAGTGCATTTTCATTTTCTGGCGAGAGTATATATTTTAAAGCGTTAGTTACGACTAGTTTGATTTGATACGACATTGTAGAAGGTTGCCATCGTCCTTCGGGATAACATAGAGGTTTTTTTTTGGGACTTGAGAAAAATATACAATGGTCGAACTAATCCGCTGTGATTTTATGAAAAAAAAACAATAAAAAAATAAAAACATAAATGCAAGTATATCACACTCACTGATAATACCGAATTTTGATTATATTCGATAACAAAGTTGACGATATATATAGTGTATATATAGTCTATATTATATCTCTATAAGAGAAAAAATACGTGCGATACGTAGAACATCTAGTATACGTAGAAACATTGATATACATTTAACCTCAATGATTATAAAACAATGAAAAATATAAACTCCATTAAATAAAATTCGTAGATGAGCCTGAAATATTCTTGGTGTTAACTCATTAAATCAACGTTCTATCAAATTCATGAATTCACACAGAATTCAGTGCTATAAACGAATGTGGACTTTGTTTGTTTCTTTGTTTCTACACTTTATTGTGAAATTTCACAATGGGTGAGTTTATTTCTTATACAACCAACCCTACTATGAAATGTTCATATATTTGTGTGCGTGTAACATGTCTGTAAGTGTATATCTTGTTATTGCATTCGATCGACAGAAGTGAAATGCAATTCCGTTAATTTTATTACTATGGAAAATGATAACCCAGCCGTAAATCGAACCCCGTACCTTACATTACAACAACAGGCGACCTAATTAATCACTAGGCAAGAGTAGTATTATCATGCTATCGGGAAGTTATCTTCACCGACGGTTTAAAGTAACCTTTAATTACTAACTAGTATATTTTGTTAAACCGCGTCAAAGGTCCGATGTTAGGTAGCATTTGTAAAGCTAAATTCTACCATATCCATTGTTCACCGCCATCCCCCAGTAATTCAAAGAATTAAACAGTTTTATATCAAAGAGTAACCGCTCAAACGATTTGGTATGTTATTTTTGTATTCGAAGCTTTTCCAATGCTTCTCAACTGCAAAACGCTGATTTGACATAAACTGTTCGTTGAGCATTCTGCGTCATTCTGCATTTGCTGAGTATTGCGAACGTCGGAAACCATTTTGAGTATTTATTGAACAAGAAGGATATTGAGAGTTACATATTTTTCCCAATCATCCATCGTTTTAAAGCCCTTTTAAAATATAAATGTGATTTATTTCATTATTTATTTTTGTATTTAATTTATTTTAATCTTTACAGTAAACACACAATACAGCATGTGCACAGGTAGTAAATACATGATAAAGTATTTGCAAACCTACTTATACAAAACTAATTTATTATCCTATAAAATTTTACAAAACTTGCATAAAAAAGTTATAATAGGAATAACAGAGCACGTTAATAATACGGAAGTGGGAAAATAAGGTATATAAAGCAGAAATATATTCTGAATAAATGGATATTAATGTTACAACATAATAAAGTGTTAGAATTTAGTAGGCTGGCAGTTAGTTAAATCTTAAAAAGTAGGAGAAAAATAGGTTTTATCGAAATCATTAAAAATGTCTAATCTTTTACATGTGGTATCAAAAACACGACTCATTCTGTTGAGAGGTCTATTCGACACGATATTTCTACTGCAAGCGACAACAGAAAATGTCTGTGAACTTCTCATTGGTCGCGGTGTCACACGAAATTAAAATTTGCTGAACTAACTCGACTGTCTAGTGACTAATCCCTCCCCCCCTCCTAACAATCCGAAAAATTCTATCACTTGAGAAGTCATGGTTTTGCACTTCGTTCCAGTCAGGATAATAAAATTGCGATTCCTAGTCATAATTCTTCTTTTTTTTACATATTCCTTCACCGTTCATGCAGTTAGACTAGGGAACCAGCTCCCTTCAAATATCAGAAATTCACCAAAGGTTTCTACTTTTCAAATGTCTCTGAAAAAGCATTTCATGTCCCTAAATTCCTAGTAATCCTACGCCTTATCCTAATCTCTCCTATCCTCCGCTCCTTGCGAATATTCTCCAAATCCTAATTATATGTCTAAATAATGGCATTTTTGTTAATTGGTTTATTTTTGTTATGTATAAGTTTCTTTTGTTTATATTGCTCTAGTGGCACCTAAATTCTTACCCTTGCAAGAAGCTGGAGCTGGGCTGTAAGAGACTATACTTTAGGCAATAAGTCCGCCTGTTGTATGTTTTTTCAGAAATGTGCTTTAAAGAATTTCTGTCTACTAATTTATTGTGTAAAAGCTTAATAAGAAACGTTATATCGTTAATGGCCCTGCGAGTTTTTGAATCTACGAGGTTGAAGTGCGAAAACTGCTCTATTTAACTTCTCAGACTATCTCTAAAGCCACATTTGTTCGAAAGTATGCGAGTGCATTGCTTTTAAATTCGATCTATCCTATCGCTGTGAACACTGTGAAGCGATTTTCAAAATACTGGTCCATACTTTAGAACCGATTACTAGAACTGATTAGAAATATAGAAAATAATTCGCTGTTTACTTTAATGATTGAGAATTGCTGCCTTTAGAAACACAGCGCGATTCCATTAAAAGGCGGATCCGAAAATAATGAAAACAATAACAACCCCACGCACAATAAGTATGATATAATTTCGCATCTCTCTCTGACCCACAAATGTTGCGTGGGTACCTGGATTTAATACAAATTATATCCTTCTGGGGTTTTATTTTCTGTCGGATATATCATTTTCCACTTGAGAGATCCATAATAGGATCCAACACACATGTTACAGGGTTTTTATGATTAAATGGAATAGCTAAACTGGGCCGATGTAATGTGAGATTTTTTCGTTTTAAGCAGGAAAAGGCCGATTTTACAAAGTTATTTTTTTGTCTTTTTTATACCCTGACGGTAACGGCTGTCTAACGACACTTATCCCACAGGCGGTCGTTTTTATAACATCACGTAGCACTACTTAAACGGGCACCCGTTCAAGTACTAACCACACCTCACGCTGCTTAACTTCGGTGATCTGACGGGAACCAAACCTGGGTGAACAGCTGGGCAAAGGACGCTGTGGTTCGCGATAGATTCGGTAAACACCGTTTCACCGCTTCGTAAGGGAGAGGACCGCGCAAGCGACCTCGAACTCGTAACCAATCAAGAGACCGGGGTAATCTGGTCACAATTGGAAGTAAGGGCGTGAGTGTAAGCCCGCCGGGTAACACTCCTAGCTATCTCGTGGTTAAGGCGTTGGGCTCTTACGAGTTTGTGGCGGAGCTAGACGGTGGACTGTTTTTTCCAAGTCTTCTGCGCTCACTCCAGGGAGAACGACTAATCGTTCAAACTTCCTAAGGTGACGGGCTTGCCCGCTGTAGTCGACAACCCTAGTTGTGTTAACTGTTGCACCAGACTTCAATAAACTATAATGGATAACGCCGGCGCAGTATTTGAAAATAACAGCAAAGTTCAACTTTTCCATGATTACACGCACGAAGATATACCTATGAGCAATAACAAACGACAGGAAAACAAATGAATTACTGTTTTTGGAAAATAATTATGTAGTTTGAATGAACATTTCTTTGAATTCGAAATTCCAACTCGAACAAAAAAAAACATCACACCAAAAATCGGCCACTATACAGGCATGAATTATAAAGCATTAGGTTGCTCAATGCCGTACTACGTTTGACAGCTAGGATTTTACCACGAAGGACAACTGCAAATGGCACTTATAGTTCCTAACATTGATTAATCTTCTCCTATGTTCAGTAGCTCAAAATGTAATAATTATATAAAATCGAACGAATTTTTAAATCATAGCTCTAATTATTTAATTATTATTTACATAAGGATGTAAACTTTAGTTTGGTATTCTAATTTCAATACCTACATAATAATTAGTCACTTTAATCTTCGTATAGACTAATAGATGGAATTCATATATCCGTATTATTTTTGTGATGTTATCAGTCTAAATAAAAATGCGATAGAAAGCACTAATAATTTAATGTAATTATTGTTATCATGATTAATTAATGTGTTTTAATTATCAATCAGTTCATTATAAAAAACCTTTTATTATCAATATCATTATAGATGGCTAAATAAATTTCTATCAATTACGCCATCCACGCTATCAGCAAAACCTTCATTTCGGCGGCGCAGAAAGGTTTCCAAAATTTACTATGGCATTGAGTAATCTAACACCCTATATAATCAATGATAAAACAAACTTAACACTATTGGCCTTCCCCACGAATTACCACTTTATTACTTTATAACGCATGACGCATCGCAAGAAAATTAAATCCAAGATGGCCCCGAAAGTCGCCCTTAATTGTCCTTCGCACCCATCCCCTGCGCTCAGAGGTTTAATACTGGGCAAACTTCATTTCGGCGTGCGTTTTTGATGATACCCCCTCCACCCCCTCCGGCCCCGGCAATATTCAACCGTTTAACGGCCGGTCGAGTGTCCGGGAATCGCCTTTATTGCCGCAATACAACCGCGAATAAACGCAACAGTAAAACCGGACTGTCAATATGTGCTTAATCCGGCACCGGAGCGGATGTTCTAAAAGCGAGCCTTATTGTTTCTTTCCGCGCTTCGGGGGATGACGTGTAATTCTCTGGGTGACTCTCCTCTGCGACTGATAGATATCTAATATTATTCGCTTTTCAATTACATAATGTATACAACGTATACACTGCCCGGTGGAATAGTGGTTAAGTCGCCTTATTTTGGCGGGTTCGATTCCCGTCTGGGTCACCTTTTTCCGTTGGGATAAAATTAGAGAAATTGCGTATCAATCTATCGCATTTTTATATACGCTTTTTAAATAGGCTATTAGAATGATATCTATTAGCCCATTTGAATATTAAAGAGCGTAATTATAACGTATTAGAACCTGTATATTTGATTAAATATTGACACTCTGAATATGTTGAGGGCATCAATTTATAAGGGCCTAGATAGGTTCTAGATGCGTGCGAAAATGATCATCTACCAATTCTGATCGCCGCCAGTAGTAGTTCCTATTGTGAGCGATCCCGCGGCGAATATTGTCGTGCTATTCTCTCGCGTACTTTTCAATGTATTGCTCTCTCTCTCTCTCTCTCTCTCTCTCTCTCTCTCTCTCTCTCTCTTTCTGTCACATTTTCTTACGCGCAACGTATATGATATAACCCATTTGTACCTGAAGGCATATCTAGGCATTATATATCGATGGTTGTAGGCAGTTTATTTTTCTCCACACCTGGTTGTTATTCAAATACTATTTTCCCCAATAACGAAATTAAGATGGCAGATATACATCTTAAAAGCAGCAGCTTTAACAAAAGCCAACCGATCTAGACCCAAGAATTACGAAAGATACATCCTGAGGAAAATGCTAGAATAAGCTAGAAACCTGCCACTCAACAAATGCAAGCGTCTCAACGAGACGCAAGCTTGAAGAACAATATGCAAGCGTCTCAACGAGAATACGATAACAAAAAAGATTAAGTAAGATCCATGCGAATTGCTACGGTAACCCTCAATAGAAAGTCACTGCCTCTACCAAATTACTACCGCATGGAGACACTGATCATGACATAGGATATTTTGTCAAAATGAATAAAGAATTGATATATAAAGACAGAGACAAAATATGGAAAGCAGTGCAGGAAATATATATATTGTATGATAGGTACGAATATGGAAACTAGTGAAGAGGGATACATAAGTTAATCAACGGAACAAAGAATCAACAAGCAAAAGGCAAGATAAAAACAATAAATACTATGTATCGCCCTCACAATCTTAGATCCTTACACTTCGCAAATAAATTGGATCTAAATTGCAATTGGAGTGATCAATTGATTTACTTTTTCATATTTTCCTTAAAGGATCCTTAACCTTAAAAATGTGTACACGGTTTACTATCTCAGAAGCACTCCAGGGTGGCATAATTCAGGTGGGCACATTAAGGTGCCACAAGTCATTCACCAAAGTCAAAACCAAAAGATCTATATTTCATAGTAAAGTGGCTTCAAATAGCATCATATTCGTACGTAATAGTGCTTTTAAATTAAATTGAGAACCCCCCCCCCCCCCACCACAAATTAGATGACTTCTTTAAAAGAACTTCCATGAATGACGTCATCAACACGACATCTCATCCTCATTTAATGACATCAATAAATTAAGTACACCATCGACAATTTCTGGCGCAATAAACTGGCGAGAAATCCCGATGAAATAAAGTCCTAGACGCAATCACAGCCAAGTTACGGGGCAACATAAAACGCTAAGCTGGCTTAAGGGTGACTAGACGACACTAAGTTTGGTCAAGGGGGAGAGTGGGAAATTGTATTGCATATGATATGCCCTTTATTGACAATTTCGAATATAGTTTAATGAACAGGATAGGGAGAAGACGAACTTCTATGAAATTACTCCTATCTAAGCCATTATAAAATTATGCCCTAAAAACGCGACTAAGTCCAATATTTTGAGATTCAAATATGACTAGTGTGCCCCCTCCCCTGGTTGACAGATTACAACCACAACTAATACCATGAACAAATCATGCCTGCATGTCAAATTTTAGCTCAATCGAATTGAGCGTTTTGGGCGCTATCGTGGATGAAAATACACCGTCACATAGACACACAAATATACTTCCATCTGGAATGGTTCCGTCTTCATCTTGGAAAAAAACTTTAGCACGTTCACAATACTTTCCCTTGTTGTTGGTTGGTAAGGCGGGAAATTAAAAATGTAGTCGTTTTCCTTTATCAGACAGAGTATGAGTATCAGACAAAGTACAGAAAAGCTACTTGTACCTTAGCATTAAATTCTATAATCTAGTCCCTACAAAATTTAAACAGCTGGAGGACATAAATTAAAAAAAAACATCAAGGAGATGCTGATAGGCCACCCTTTCTATAATCTGGCCGAATTTGAGGGCCATGATTTTTCAAATGTTGTGCCCATTTAAATTACTTAAAAACTAGAGCCTTATTGTCTAATTATTTTATATGGTCTTATATCTGTTCTTTTGGTTTAAAATGCATAACGTAGATTTAATTTGATAATTTAATATTTTACTGACAATTTGAATACTACAATGAATAATTTTACTACGTATCTTTTCGAATTACTAACTACATCAAATATTAGGCTTCTATTTTGATTATTTATATTTATAGTTTGACAATCTAGTAGTTAATTCTTGACTACCTATGTATGTTCAGTAAAGAGTAGTAACGAGACTTACTACCTAACACAATTATTTTGACACGTCCAAGAGCGGTCTTTAGCCGTCAATTGGACACGACGAAAATGTAAATGATAAATATGTAAAATTTGACCAAGAACTCGATTCGACCAATGTGTTGTTAGACATTCGCACCGTGTTTGTTAGACAGTGCCAAGCCGTGCCAAGGGAGTGCAGCTTGAGAGTTAATAAAATATAAATACGGAAAAGCATACCGACAGATAAAGCCGATGTGAAACTTGACGGTAATAACACAACGCAAATAAAATATTACAACGGTTTTTAATTACCTTTTGCATTCTACGAGTAACACACATAGCTCGTTTATAGCGTGCATCGCAACAGCGCCACATTAATTATGATAAACAATAAAAATGTTGCATTCGTACTTTACGATCGCATCTCGATCTGGGAGCAGTATTGTGAACATTGTCAGGGGGGAAAATGGGGACTTCTGTCACATGAATTCTTCAAGCTTTTCAACCAGCTACCATTCTCCACAAGGCAGATGGAAACAAAGGCGCTTGAAAGTTTCATTAAACAAAAGCTTCAATACACACATGCTTTCTATAAGCTAGATGATATTTTGAGTATGCAAATTCATTTAAATGCTATTAAAACATTAATCTGTAACTTTCGGCTCCCTCATATATTTTTTATTACTGTTATGAATTTAACTGCAACGTAACATATTACAATGTTTATCATAGCTTACCTGACCATCTACATACGTTATAAGTAGGTTAATGTTAATATTATAAGTAGGATAAATATGTTATTCATACACGGACGAAATTCTAAAGAAATGGTTGGAAAGGCTTTTCATGAGAGGATCATAATAAAAGCTGTAGAGAAAGAAAATGAATAATCTTTCCAATTCTCATAGTCGATAAATACTCATACAATAGAAATTTTTGGCTAAAACTTTTACACAAATTAGGGATTTTAAAAAATGACAACTTTATTTGGACGATTTAACAACTTATTAATTTATATATTGACACTGGGAAATATTATTTTTATCATTCTTTATCTTAGTTATGAGTAAAATTTCGTATTGATTTGTTTTATTTATATCTTTATATATTTTTGATTTGACAATTTTATTATAAATCATTATTTTATTATGATTTGATTTTATTTGCTGATATTTTTATTTTCCACTCCTAGTTTTAAGTAATTAGTTATTTTAAATATACTTTTTTGCATTTTCATTTTTTTTTCATCAATGATTTAATGATTATTTTAATTGTTCAGTGTAATAATGGTAAATTCATTGAGTAAATTATATAGGCCATTTTAATATATACATAAAGTATGGAGAAAGCACTTACAAAATTAAATGTTTACATTAGACCAGGTTTTGGCCTAGTTAGGTGACATTGACAATGTTAAAAATATTTTTGAGCGTAGTACCTAAGTTTTGAAATAATATACTCACATAACGTATTTGCACTATTGCAATAAATAAATAATTTTTATTGATATTTTGAAGTATTTCTCGTATGATATTATAAAATAAAACTTTAGTTGCAGGAAGCGTTATACCTTTATCTAACGATTTGTGTAACATGCATATTTAGAGCATTTGTAAATATAGGTTTTATTTTGATTATGCGATGTGACATGTAGGGTGTGGTACCTCTAAAATCCAAAGTTTAGGAAAAGGTTATTTTATCATTGATTGGACAAAAGTGGTTCATTGAGTTTGAATCTTCGATCATGCACTGGCTTGCCTTCACCGCTAATATACAGTTTTAAATCAATTGTGTCATCCCGTTTTATATATTTCTATAAATACCCCCCTCCCCCCCCCCCCCCCCCCCCCTTCCCTTGGGTGCACCGCTGACAGCCCGCCCCGGCCTCCTCCGGACTAGTTCAACAAGCTCGCGCATCCTCACGATTAATATGTTAATGTATACGAGAGACCAACTATATATTTTTTTCAGTACGATCACGGTTTGTATTGCTATGAGAAATGCTTTGTAGGAGATGGATGTTCGTGTTCTTCCGTAATTATAAAGAGTATGAATGGACGGTGGAGGGAGATAGTAGATCGCGAAGCGCGCAGTTGCCTCGTCACTGTTAAAGATATATGAGATAGGCTTGTAAGTAATCAGATGCTGGATTACCACGCTCACATAATGAACGATGCAATATACCAGTTTGAAACGAATTGGTACTTCGAAAAATTAATAAAAAATTGGAGACATGGCTCTTAAATAATTTTATCACATTAAGAGAGGTATTAAATCATCATCGTCAGAAGAAGCAGCAGCCGTAGACGTCCACTGTTAGACATAGGCCTGCCCTACAAATTTCGATGACGAACGGTCTTGAGCCACCTACATCCATCTAATTCCTGCGATCGTGCCAATGCCATCGGTCCATCTTGTCATCATGGGGGGCCCGTCTTACATCGCGTCTGCTGCTTTGTGGTCGCCATTCGAGAACCTTTTTTCCTAACGGTTGACGGTTCTGAAAGCTTGATGGTCTGCCCGTTGTAGCTTCAAGTTGTTGATTAAACGACTTAATTCGGGAGATTCTTTCTTGATACCAACGTCATATGCTTCATTGGCATTCGACATTGCAGCCTCATTTTCTAGTGCGATTTTTCCTACCGATGTAAAGGTTGTTGAAGAGCGGACGTATCTCCTAACATCGTATTCATTATAACATGACAAATGTATCTATTATTAGTTTTCAAAATTGTAGTCAGAGATCGAATTATATAATCAAAATACACAAATATTAATGCATCTTTGGGTATGGTCTTATTTGTATAAATTGATATGTTGCATTTAAATATGATGGCTGCAAATTGGATTTCCCGCCCTTCTTCTTCTCTTTCCATCATTTTTTACGTATTTCTATTTTGAGAAATACATTTTAATACATATTTTTATCGTCGTCGTCAAATATGTTACGATTTCAAATTATTTACATATTTTAAAAATCTTATTACCATTTGAGAAATTAAAAGAAGTTATCCGATTTTCCTTTAAGAAAGAAATCTATTCAGAACAATACAAAATATTTACTCGTTATAATTATAACTACCTCGTTCTGTAGCTGATTTAACGATGAAGTGAATAAAATTTATGAATTCGCCAGAAAAGTTTAATAAAAGAAACTTTGTATAAAAATATCATATTGTATCAAACCAAATAGAAATCCAATCAAGTTTATTGTTTACAAAACCTTAAATATAATTGTTGAGACTATGTATGAGGTTGAGACTGTAAGGTTGAAACTATGTAAGAGTACTGTAGTATCCAAAAAACAAAACCAGTGATTACGGAATCGATATAATATTTCAGTAGATGCCTCCTAAGATTAAATATTTCTAAAAATCAATACTGAAGGTTTCAGAAGAGTCTCACCGCATAAATTATAATAATTATATTAGATACTTAAAACTACAAAGTCAATCAAAAAATATTTGACATAATATAGAAAGAAAATATTTAAACTTTTTTTTAACTTTTAACGGTACTTCAGAACATTTTGACGTTAGAATTTTCAGTTACGATGTCATGAAATAGAAAATAATATGGTCCTAAAAATACAAAATACAATTGATTATTGGATAAGAAATAGATTATTTGCAATAATATAATAAAACGGTAAAATATCAAGCTA
This sequence comes from Micropterix aruncella, assembly GCA_944548615.1. Lineage (NCBI taxonomy): Eukaryota > Metazoa > Arthropoda > Insecta > Lepidoptera > Micropterigidae > Micropterix > Micropterix aruncella. Next base: position 3,187,077 of record OX155953.1, on the reverse strand, counting down.
TAGGAATAAAATCAAAATGAAAATTAGAATGCATTGATATTATAAAATAAGGTACCCTTTTATTTTGGACTTAAACTGGGATATCTCTCCGTTTGTACATATAGTTTGAATATTTCGGTTGATTCCAACGTAATTAGGATCCCTTTTATATAATTACAAAGATGGAGAGGGCACTATTAAATTAAGCCTACCTGTGTAATAAAAAAATCCTTTTGAGTCTTAAACTTTCCTATTTGTTTTAATAACAACTTTATGCATTCAAAAATATGTAGTGATGGTAGAGTGACTATACTGAGAGTTCTGAAATGACGATGTTTCTGAAAATAGTGTTGCAATAATAATATAATAACAAATGTTTGTTTATATTTTCTCCAAGGCATATATAAAATATAAAAGTAAACGATAACAAATTGAAGAAATAAACATATTTTTTTTTTTTTTTCAATTTCAATTTATTTCCAAAAAATCTTAACAGATTGTAGAAACTTAATATTTAGGTACATTTAAATTACAGTATATTAGTTCGTTATTACAATATTAAAATTTATCACCACGTACATACAGTTACTTCTTTATTGCTTTTAGTATATTAGTTCAGTAATTAATACAGTATATTAGTTCGTTTTTACAATATTTAAATTTATCACCACGTACATACAGTTACTTCTTTATTGCTTTTAGGGCATCCAAATCATTTTAAAGATTTATTTACTAAAACCACAAATTAAAATGTTATCAAGTCATTTAGTTAAGCTTTGAGCATTAATGTGAGAAAGAAATATAAGACCCTCCTCGATCCGCTAGTCGACGTTTATCTTTCTACAACCCGAAACGATGCTTCGAAAATTAACACGATATCACATTCTTACAAAATGTATGAAATGGCACATCCACGCATTTTTATCAAGTATCTACATTATTCGAAGAGTGCATTTAACTTGCTCGTGCATAAACAATGGATTCGCCGCCGCGGTGCAGCGGCAATATCATGTTTGGCAATTATTACGCAGTTATTATGAATTAGAGGCGCTCATTTGCATATGTGAGATAAGATGTGGCGGAAGCTACAATTTTCTCTGGACGCTCTACGATTTAAAACACACGTTTCTTTGTAATTTCATACTTTTCTCATGCAAGCTACCTTACATTGGTACACTTTTACTCTTTCATAAGAAAATTCTCGAATTCCCCATCGTCTGTAATAAATATGATCCCATTCTCAGGTCTCCGGCAATTTGAAATTCCTCGCCTGCCTGTCAGGCTCTGTTAGCTACCGATTTATACAGATTGTATAGTAAGTTAGTCTGATGTTTTAAACCCCGCGGCTCGTTCTCTAGTGGCAAAGAATACTGAGGTACACTTGCTCTGCCCGAAAATTCTTATGTGATAATAGGAAGGATTCGGCAGATATTAATATGATTAAGCATCGATGGCAGTTTTTTGGTAAAAAAGGCGACAGGTTTTCCGGAAAGCATTTTAGAATAAAACTGAATGAATGAATGAATGAATGAGAAACTCTTTATTGCACAATCAAAAGAAGGTACAATGACGGACTTATTGCTACATAGCAATATCTTCCAGTAAACCAAAATGCTGATGTGAAAAGAAGGGTAAGCGAAAGGTAAAACGCAAAGATACAATAAAATATTAAATGAAATTTCAAATTATAGCAAATATTATACATTATATGCGTATCTAAAGCCAAAATCATATAAATAACTTATTTTTAATATACATACTTACATATATAAAGAAATCCATATATACATACATATATTAAACTGCAAATTAAACTTCCAAAACAAGGTAAGGAAAGGGAAGGGATAACGGAAAGGTTAGAATTTATAGTTCATATGTGAAAGGAAGTGCTTTTTCAATGATTGGTGGACAGCGAGCTAGCGCTTCTAATTGTTGGAGGAAGCTGATTCCACAGTCGAGCTGCATGTACGGAGAAGGATTATGAAAACTAGTTGGTTTTATGTTTTGGGATACGTAGAATATTATTCTGACTTGAACGAAGTGGGAGACCATGACTTCCCAACTCGGTAAAGGCCTCGTTGAGGTAGGAGGGAGATGTCGGATTGTGTAGGATATTATATATAATGAAAGAATGGACTGAGACATGGGAATCGGTTCATATCTGGGTGATTTGAGCGTTTCACGATATATTATGTCCTGCGAAACCTCTAAGATTTGGTGATTTTTCGCAACAGAGTTACGACTGACGCTTGAATAAGTACCGGTAGGAATAAGAGAAACTCCTCTTTGTACTTCAAGTAAGCTTCAGCAGCTTTCGCAGTAATAGCCGATTCACCAACTCCCTTTTAAAAACAGAAAATCAACAATAAGTATGTCTGTATATCTGTGTGTCTCTTCGTATTCTTCCAAGATAGCAACCAAACGCTTAATCCGATTAAAGTAAAAATTGGTATGCAGGCATCAATTGGTCATGGCAAGAGTTGAAAAGGCTGTGGTTGAAATCTGTCCACCAGGGGGCGAACTGGACCTAATTCAATCTCGAAATGTTGGACTTATATACTTGAAATTTGGTACACAGATGCCTTGTTGGGCCGAAATCACATTGAAATTTCGATGGTCAATATATTTGAGTCGAACGTGTTTAATGCGTTGCAATCTCACTATCCGCGGTTGTCGCCGGCTATCTCTTTCAATCAGGTAAACCTCCTTTCCGAAGGGATATTACGCTCAAAATCCCCTACAAGTCCTTGGCTACTAGCCAGGAAAGTTTTAGGGTGACAAACGTTTAAAAATAATAGGTTTAATTGCATGTTTTAACAACGACGATAACTATTTTTAAAACAGCTAAAAGCTCTGTTAGATCAACTATTTCTCGAAAATCATAATACTAATAATTTTTATTTTTATTTATTTGTTGAGTGGGGCTTTTCGAAGGTATTTATAAGCCTTGTCACAACTGCGACCATTGCTGATCTATTGTGTTCGCCACCTACTATATTTCTGCGCTAAGCCTCGTGTCATTTAAAAACCGCAGCAGGCTTTTGGCGCCAGATTGCTTTACCTCTTCAGGTTGGAGGTAATGACCACCCAAGTGGGTGTATCTTTAACGCATCAACGGGCCACACTCGCACATGAGGTGCTGGGGAGTTTCCTCTGCCACTTGGTAGAACCTGCACATTTTTGTGTCTCGGAGCTTGAGGTTGAATATATGTTTGTTCAGGCCACAGTGCCCCGTGAGCGCCCTCACCAATGCGTAGATTGTTCCTATTTAGCGATAAGGCCTCACGGGCCGTCTTACGGTCGTAAGCCTTAATTAGCGCTTTGGAATGATTCAACCCTGGCGTGTATTCCAGTGGCTGACGGATTGTTCTAAACATATTTATTATATATTTATATTTATATATTTATTTATTATATATTTTTAATATTTTTTTATTATTATTATTTTTTATTTTATTATGAAGACCTCATTTTAGGGCAATTTAGTGTCATTAGCTTTTTACTAAAACTTGTACATTTGTAGGCAACCAAGCAATCAAGCAAACTTGATTGTAATATTGGAGTCCTGTCCACCCTAGAACGGGCTAGTCCCAGTTGGGTGACAGAAACAAATAAGCAAAAGGTTAAGGTTTTGCCATTCGGTTCCTGTTATTTTTGTAAGCTAATCAATGTTTTATAGTAATTAATTCTTAAATAAATAAATAAATAAATAAATAAAATTTGTTTGAGCATTATGTTTGCAAGGCTTTTTGGTACGCCACAGCAAGGTTCAGGGCCGTATAACGTTCCCTTTGCTTCCGTCTTAGCAAGTTCATCGTCTTTTTCATTTATAATACTGATAAAGATAGTTATATTTCTCAAGGGATTATTTCCTTGTTAAGCTCATAGATGCAGTTTACACAAAAAACTTATTATACACTTTGATTAAAAACCACAACCGTCCACAGAAGAGAAATAGCGGTGCACGGTCGATCGCTTTTATTTCGGCGATGCCATATCGTTGCTATGAAAAAAGGACCGCAACACGCGAACGTATCACAAAAAGAATTGAAAAACACGCGAACGAATCGAGAAATAAAAAGACCTAACGGCGAAATGATACGGAAAGGCGAGCGCGCGGCACAAATTGTTACCTTTAACAATAATTCCTAATGTGATCCTTTTAAAATAAATACATAATTGCATGAGGGCCGCCGTCAAATGGACGGTTCCTAAACGCCGATCGATTTGGCATTTTATTCACTTCTGACAGCCGATCATTTCCCACCTGATATTCCTTTTATTGTTGGATCTTGGGTATCGATTCGGGATTCGGAATTCGGGATGTGCTGCGGTGTATCGGTCGTTTAAATTGGGTGTTTTATTACGTCGTATTTTTCAACAACAAAAGATAAAATTCTTGCACTGCGGCTATTACCTCATCATCATTTCAAAAATTTTAAGCTCTGAGATATTCCTTTAATACCTGTAATAGATATTAATCAATAGGGGTAAGACTCTGTGAGTATAGAAGATGCTCCAGTTCCTACTTCAAAGCCAGCGTCTTCAATGGCAGCCATCGCAACTCTAGACTTGTGTGCCGGGGCGTTATCTTGGTAAAACAAAACAATTTTAGCGAGTTTACCCCTTCCTTTTTTAAGTATTTCGTTCAGCATTTTTTTAATTTGTTCAGTATATACAGCCCCCATTTTAGTAGCTCCATGATGAAGGTATTTAATCATCACAACCCCTCGACTGTCCCAGAAAATAGAGTCCATAATCTTACCGGCGTATAGAATGGCCTTGAATTTCTTTTGAGTTACAGATGATGGTCGTTTCCGTGCCATGGACTGTTGTTTTGTTTCAGTATCGTATTGGTTAGGTCATGTTTCGTCCATAGTTATGAACCGAGCTAAAAAAACGGTCAGGATCCTATTTTAACAAATGCAAGTAACGTTGCGAAATCTCCAGTCTAGTTTTTTCTGCGCTTCCGTTTTTTTCATTCCTAAGCGATCATGTAAAACGCTATGCGCACTACCTACCTATAAAAATCTTCTCTTCAGCAATAAAACGAACCGTGTCATGACGATCCGTCAAATCATTTTTTCAAGAGTACCTAACCAAGGAAAAATACTAACGAGGAACAGGGGGTAGATTCGTGTTTTTTTCTCTTTACTATATTTTTAAAATAATAACTGTAGATAAGTTGAATATTTTAACTAAACAATATTTTATTTTAAAATATAAAAAAAAGAAATATAATTACAAAAAAAATATATAAAAATTCGTAACTAATGAAAAAATGTTTATTATAACTATAGACTTTCGTCATGGAAAAAATAAAGAAAGGTGTATTCTCATGATAACAATGTAAGTACTTAGGTATGAACGTATAAGCTGGGAATGTAAGTATATGCAACAATGTAAGTGCAGCAGGCGCTCAATGATTCGGCGCTTGCCAATCCACCACGTCCAGTAGTCCGGCATTTAGAGACTCTGCTGACCCGTTCTATAATACGTCAGCTTACACTCTTGAGCGCCGCTTTGACAAAATGGCAGACAAATATACATACATGCTTTATTTCCCATTCAAATCCAATAATCCGGAAATTCCAGCAATCCGGCATACGCGAAACAATACAGGTGCCGAGCGCCTACTGCTGGCGAAGAGCTATGCTATGCTGGCGAAGAGCTATGCTATTATAATCATAGGTCTACACCATTATATCTTGCTTCGGTTCTCTGAACATACCGTTAATGCTAATGGATTTACATTTATTGACCAGAGTACAGGCCTACATTTTAATAGCTTTATCCCTAAAAGCCTTACAATACAAACTACAAATTGAAACGGTTACTAATTTATTGCCCCCAGCAACACGGTGGCTCCCAACTATCCCGATATTGTGCTCGCGGGCGGTTTTATCGTAACGTTTATGGGGTTGCGGAATGCAAAGGAGAATGTTTAATTTATTGACGACTTTTATTCAGACTCGTGCTGTAAATTATCGCGCGATCCTTGCAGGCCAAACATACGACGCGGTGGCGGCGCTAAGTGTGGCGTTAGCAAACGATTTAGTCAGAGAGTCCAATGTTTGTTTCACGAATACAACACATTGAGAAATTTTTAACAAGAGTATTGAACTAAACCTGTGAAGGGGTGGGAATTGGGTGAACGGGTTCAATTACCTAATGCCCAGTAATTACACTATTGTGTGTGTTTACACAGTAATTACACTAATGCCCAGTAATTACACTATTTGCAAAACACGCCGAGCAAACAAGGCTTGCATCCTTACAAAGTGCAACTAAGTATGGCTAGAAATAGTTTCTTTTATCAGTCCAACATTTTTTACAATAACTTTCCATGATGCGTCAGGGGTCTTGGATACGTTGAATTTAAGAAAAAGTTTCAGGATATTCTTATTAAGAACCCAATTAATTAAATTAAGGACTTTGACGCCATTGAATTGCCTAATCTTTCATGACTATTTTTATTCCAACATTATTTGAACTATTCACATTACTAAATCCAATAATTTTGATAATCGGAAATGGATTATTATTTTTTTTTAAAATCTTGACACCATTTTATATTGTTATAATTGTATATTTGTAATATTTCTAATTTTATAGATATAGATAGATAGGACTTTGACTATTCTATAACTGACTATTCGTTTTTATATTTAGACAATATGTATCTTTCATTCATGTTTATCTACATATGTGTTTTTGACGCCTAAATTATTAAAAAAAATATATGTAATAAATTATTTTTTAATCTGTTCAACAATTAAAAAAAAAGTCAATCTGCACATACATGAATTGTGTTAGTGTGCTATATAAGGTGAATCATGTGAAATCGATTTGACAATACCAAGAGTAGGAATCCCTACCAACTGGCTTGTTTTAAAAGAAAAAATATTCGTAAATACTCAAATAAAGCGGAAGTTGTATACTTGAAATAATAATTAACAGATGTAAAACACAGTACTTTAAATATAAAGTACAACTACTAAAACTTATATTATGGACAGCTTACACATTTCGCTAAAACGAACGAATAAGCTCTATGAAGCGTATATGAAACAACTGAATCGTTCGCCAAATCTAATAGGGTCGTGCTGCGAAGGCAACAGGTTTTTAGCAGTTTTTAGATAGTAAGTTATTATTTACCTTCCAGCACATACTCGTAGATAATACTCGCGCATAATCGTATATACGTCGAATTCCCTCTTGTATTATGTGTTGTATTATATATTATAAATATTATAGAAACGAATTTACCGCGCGAATTTAGCACCCGACGTTTCAGCGATGTTGCAACCGCCGTTGACAAGGGTAGACTTTGTCCGCCGTTGCCCTGGATAACGGCGGTTGCAACATTGCAGAAACGTCGGCTGCTACAAACTTTATGCAATACATTCGTTTTATCCTATTTTTATTGCAATTTATTAACATATGCTAAGAAAACCATTTCAAAACACAACATATATGTTGAGGACAAAAACGAAACCCATAGGTACGTAAGTAAAACAAGTTTATTCAATGAAACAATGATGAAACATTTTTCTACCTACGAGAAAGTAAGTAACCTGTGTATTTTTTTGTGACTATATAAGTACATTCCCCCAGTCACTAAATGCTATATTTCACTTTTGTATTATTAGTCCTTTGTGCCCGTTGACGTAGAGTAAACTTCAAGCGGCTATCGCACTGTTTTACAAAGTATAGGCCCTTTTAGCTTGTTTATTTATCGTTGTTTGTGTAAAAGGAATTAATGGTAATAGATTGGTAATAGTTATGGCGAATTTTAACTGGGTGATAATTGGCGACTGAAGTTGGTGTGTATCAACTCGAACAAAATAAAATCAGACATTATATTTTACAAAGGCGACTAAGATTAATAAAAAAAATAATATATATTATATTAAAAAAACTTTAATTGACGGTTGCAAAAACATGCGATGGCGCTATCTACCGACGGCTTTGTCAACTGCTTTGAACTATATAATACCAATATGTGATTGTAGATGGCACCGTATGTAGTTTGTAATCCTGATATGACCAAAACAAGCAGGGAGGGGCATTACTAATTGATCAATTTTCGGTGTCAAATCGAATAAATGAAATCGATTTTTTATTAATCGATCGCCGCCAGTGTCACATACAAATAGTTTTTCGCACATCCGAATTAAAAAAAATACTTTAAAATTAAAATTAAACACACGGGCGGAAGGCACAAAAAAACGCTTATTAGACAATTCGATTTTGTTTTCTCGATTTAGACGATATTACATAGAAATAAAGAGTGTAATAACGAAATAAAAACAATTATTTGAAAATCTATTTCTTATCGCCAAGCCCCTTCCCAGATTGTTAGTTGAGGGAAGAATACACAAAAAGAATTTTCTTCTTTGGTTCTGCGAGTTACGAGTAGATTATTATAAAAGCACGTGGGTCGCCAAAAGCACAGTAGATAGGTATAAAGTAGCTCAACTTTATTTAAAAACTGAAAATACCTCACCATTAAACACACCACTCATACAGCGCGTTTCGAGGCAGTTCGAGAAACGTCAAAGTAGCACAGTAATTGAACCGAAAATACTGATGTGTTAAAAGGTGTCTGTCTCCAGGGACGAATCCAGCATTGACGTTTTTCAAGTAACTCACCGACTCAGAAAATCAACATAGAGGGAAGTCCCCAAACGCCGGACGGCACCTAGCGTCGGATACTAATAGTATGTCGACAATTCGCGGCGCGATCGATACAAAGACGTAGGAAAAGGAAAAGCGTAGGTACGCTTCATCGCACACTTGTCACCCGTCTTTGTATCGATCGCGCTGCGACTTGTCGAGATACTATTAGTATCCGACGCTAGGTGCCGTCCGGCGTTAGGGAACTTCCCCCTAATTTTAGACCCTTAAAAAATATTTTTTTTTGTTTAGAATTACGTACAGAGTTTAATATTTGAAATGACAGTCGTGCTGTATCGAAAACTACTCATTGCCGCCATTGATATAATGAACAATTTAGTAAATATAAAATTACATATTAATTTTAAGACTGACAACGCTAGCATTCCGGGCGACACGCCGCAAAAGCCACTGTTTACGGTATCCAATTGCCGTATCTACTTTGCCAATATCTACTTTTCCAATACCTACTTTGCCAGGTATCTACTACGATTGCCAATAGGGTTAATTTTGAATTTTCACAAGCTTATTTTTTCACATTTGGATTAAACACAATCCTTTTACTTTCCGGGCCCACTAACTGACGAGGAGGGAAGTATTTCGAACGTGCATTTTTTTCAAGATGATGACAGAATTATCTTTTTTGAGCCGATATTGTGACGATTAAGATCATGTCAATCTGTCTGTGTGTGTTTATATTCCTCCACGATAGCGCCTAAATGATTAATCCGATTGAGCTGAAATGAGATCGGCATGCAAACATTATTTGATCATGGCAGGAGTTGTAAAGGTGTGGTTAAAATTCTTCCATTAAGGGGTGCAGTAGGGGTATTGTTTTATTTGATATTAAGGCAGAACTATCCGTTTTGAGCCCCCCTGAGACGGTTAAAACCATTTCCAGATGGAAGTACGTCTGTGTGTCTATGTGACTGTGTATATTCCTCCACGATAGCGCCCAAACGCTTAATCGGATTGAGCTTAAATTTGGCATGCATGCATCATTTGTTCATGGCAATAGTTGTGGTTGAAATCCGTCAAACAGGGGCGCACTAGTCATATTTCAATCTCGAAATACTCGACTTACAGACTTGAAATTTGGTGACATAAAATTTTCGCCGGACAGTATATTTGCGTAAACGATTGAATCGAACGTGTTCAATGCGTTGCATTCTTACAATCAGCGCTCGTCGCCGACGAACGATTTGCTTCATCGAGTCTCGATAGTATATTCGACGTTTCATCGCCATACGGTAAGAGTTCTTCCTTCTGTAAAAAAAATCTTCCTTATGTGAAAGACCCATTGTAATAAAATAAAATAAAAAAATAAAATAAACACCCACCCGGCGGCCTCCACGCAAGAAGTGCAAGCCTGGGCAGGACTCTGGCCTTAGTGCTAGTTTCCCCTAGGAATCAACCTTCTGGCGCTCTTGGACGGTCTGCGCACCGTGCGGCATAAGTCAATCGACTGTGCACTCTGACTAACAGTCAGGGGAGTTTGGGAGCAGTACTGTTTCCTATAGAGCAGGGGTGGTTGCGGACCTTACGGCGACTGCTCTTGAAACGACCATCGGCTACCCGATCCTGAGTGAACAGCCGGGCAAAGGATGCCGTAGTCCGCGATAGATTCGGTTTCACCGCTTTGTAAGGAAGAGGACCGCGCAAGCGACATCGAACTCGTAACCAACCGAGAGACCGGAGTAATCTGGTCGCAATTGGAAGTAAGGGCGTGAGTGTAAGCCCGCTGGGTAACACATCTAGTTATCTCGTGGTTAAGGCGTTGGCCTCTTCCGGGTTTGTGGCGGAGCTTGGCGGTGGACTGTTTTGTCCAAGTCTTCTGCGTTCACTTCACGGTTGATAGAGCGACTAATCGTTAAAACTTCCTGAGGAGACGGGTTTGCCCGTTGTAGTTAACAACTCTATTTGTGAAAAAAATACACCACTCTCAAATCCTTCCATATGCCCTTTAGTACTGTTCGGGAAAAATTAAATTAAAATTCTTTCACAAAATAACTAGCTATTTCTGAGACATCCAGTATAAGATATAAGGTATGTATACCAATGTGATTACACCTAATGACTTATGGGTCAGGTAAGAGGAGGGGGTGTTTATTCGGCGCTCGCGTGGTTATGAAACGGAATGACCGCAATGCAAATTGGTGTGCGGCCGCGGGGCGCGGGTTTCCTTTTCGGCGCACCCGAAAGCGGTCCAGATTAGGCACGAATTAACACCGCTCAGGCAAATATTGAGGTCTGTAAATAATCTCCTTGGACGGGTCTGAAGGCATTGTACGCGGGCGGGAAACAAAACGCACAGCGAATATGCTGAATCACGGAAAGCAGATGCTGTGATCTGTCACGCGCCTTTCCATGGAGTCCATGGAGCCAGTATCACTGTCCATGGAGTCGTCCAGGGACCTAATATGATCGTGCAGCTTGGGCCGGATGATCTGCCTCTGTTTTCTAGGTCGGCCTAACTCATGCTTCAGCTCCCTCAAAGCCTCCTCGAAGAGGTATGACTGTACATAGACATTTGGAGTAGTAGGTTCCAGACCGGCAGAGCACGTCGGACGGAACTAGGCGGTTCGCGCACCGTGTGGTATGACAATCGACAGTGCAGCCCGGCGAATAGCCGGAGTAGTCTGGATACGAACGTATCCTAAGCAGCGGGGGTAGTTGTTGACCTGATACTGTGTGATATTGACAGGCAAAGAGTGCATCGATCCGCAATAAATTCGAACTGCATTACCGCTAACTTCAGGCAGAGGTCACGCAAGCAACCTCGTATCTGTGACCAGACTGGATAACGGAGAAATCCTTCCAAATTTGGTAATAAGGGTATGAGGTTTGCCCGTTGGGTCCTCTTCCAATGGTTCGCGGTAAGCCGTTGGACTCCTACTGGCTGTCCGTTGTTTGACGGTGCTGGGGCTGGCGTTGTTTGACCGGTGGATTGTGCTGTCCACTAAGTATATTACGTTCACTTCATGTGAGACAGAATGAGTCGATGTCGTTACAACTCCCTGAGGTTAAGGGCTCGATCTTTGTTATCTACAACCCCCGATGTCCATGGAATATCGTCGAATCGTTGTGCACTTCGCTAATATTCTCTCCGTGGTGTACGGAGGCGTTAATGTGTGCCTGCTATTTGCCCAACACGCCTGAATGCCCTGCCCCCTCCCTCGTCCTCGGCCTGAGCCATTTTGCTGTTTACACACAAAATAATTAGCTTTCAGCATAAGGTGAGTTGCGTCGAACGTTTTATTACATGAATAGGATTCCCCGCTGCCGCATTTCCCTGTTTATTCTGCTCGGACAATATCAAATTAGAATTTTAACGACATTTGCAGCGGGCGGACATAGGTAAGTGAATTTGCTGAGGGGGCGACTCAGGAATCGCTAATGGTGCGGAGTATAATAGCAATGAATCAAAGCGCTTGAGATAAGTGAGCTTGGAAAGTCCATTGGTAAATGTTTTAGCGTGTGTGAAGCATCGGCGCTGTGCTGAAAAATTACATAAATCAACACATCTTCTGTCTTTAGTGCATAAAATTATATAAATATAATCATAAACGGTTAAAATGCAAAATACTATCACTCGAATCTATAGTCTTGTATTGATCATTACTTGAGTCTTTACTCAACCAAGTATTAATCAGCAGCCAAGTACTACTTAAGTATTGGATGCGTTCTATAGTCGAATATCGTTCATCGACTCAGCTGAGTAATACTCGAATAGAGGGGAACACATAGGGAAAATAAAATATTTCGTAATTTATTCGACAACAAATTACTAATATTTTATTTTACGTCTAAAATTATGATTAAGATTTACAGAGAGTATTTATACCCATTTTATTGTTGTTTTTCTATAAAATATCAATTAAATTGTTCATTTTAATTCATAGCCGGTGATTTAAAAAAACGCCAATTTGTTGTCGCCACGATTTGACAGTTCGATTCTAACTTCATGAATTCTTTTTAAAGCGCGTGTAAGAACATATATCCTGATTGTTCGCATAACTCCCTCATATCAGCTGCTGCGTTTTGTTTGGGACTTTGTTTTATTTGGACTTCGATATGGAGAAAACCAAGTGTGCCCTCGAGAGCGTGCTGCCGTACCACCGACCACGAATATCACTTCATTTCACTTACAAAATATTCGAAATATTAAAAAAATGACATAATTTTAGCATTATATTTTAAATCCCGTTTTAAACCCTTACTTAAAATAATTATGGTTCAGGTTTTACTTGAAAACTAAATGGAAATCTATAATTTCTTCAAACACTAATACTTTAAGAAGATCGTATATGGTGTTAAACAAACGCACCAAGGTTCAACACTAACTATGGTTCCACTATTGCCGCGCGTTATGCATGCATACAATGTTTTAAACCACCAAAATAGTCGATCCTTTGTTAAGGAGGTACGTGAAAAGCTGATTATCAGGTTGGATTGAATTAGCATCCCGCATTTCCATATGCAAATACAAGCACTCACAAGCCTACGCAATACAGATACACACACACCCACACACACACACATACACACCCTCAGGCATACAAACACACACACGCTTTCATACACGCTCTCCATCACACTTCTTCTTCTTCATCAGCGCGTATTCGCCCACCGTTGGGCATACGCCTCTCCAATCACTCTCCACCCGGATCGGTTGTCCGTTTCCCTCATCCAGACTGGTCCAGCTATCTCCTTGATGTCATCTGACCATCGGGCCGGTGGTCTGCCCACACTTCTTCTGCCTAGCCGGGGTCTCCACTCCAAAACGCGCTTGCTCCACCGTTCGTCGTGTTGTCGGGCCACATGGCCGGCCCAAGCCCACTTCAGCTTGGCCACTCTTTGACCCACGTCGACCACCTTCGTGCGCTGTCTGATGAGCTCGTTTCGGACTCGATCGCGCAACGATATGCCAATCATGACTCGCTCCATGTTACGCTGCACCACCTTAAGCTTGTAGATCATCCCAGCAGTCAGTGTCCATGTCTCACAAGCATACGTCATAGCCGGTAACACACACTGATTATACACCTTTGTCTTGAGCGATTGGGGAATTCTGGACTTCAGTACGAAGCTCAGCTTCCCGAAGGCTGCCCATCCCAATTGTTTTCTTCGCTTTATCTCTGCCATCATCGAGTCCCGGCCGAGCTTTATCACCTGTCCTAGGTATATGTACTCCTGCACCTGCTCCAGCGGTTGTCCATTCAATGAAATGGGAATCGGTGTGAGATCGGCTTTCGCCATAACCTTTGTCTTGTCCATGTTCATCTTAAGACCCGTTCGCAGGGACGCGTGATATAGTTGCTCCAGCATGAGTTGTAGGTCTTCGGCACATTCAGCGATTATAACTATATCATCCGCGTAGCGCAGATGATTGAGATACACGCCGTCAACGTTGATTCCCTTGCCACTCCAGTCCAATGTCTTGAATATATCCTCCATAGCGTTGGTGAACAGCTTAGGGGATATAACGTCACCTTGTCGGACTCCTCTTTGGATTGGTATAGGGTCTGTTAGTTCTTTCAGCTGTACGGTCATTGTTGCCGCTTTGTACAAGCTCTTCAGGATCTGTATATACCGGTAGTCTATATGACATCGATGTAGCGATTCGGTGACTGCCCAGTGTTCTATGGAGTCGAATGCTTTTTCATAATCGACGAAGGCTAGATAAAGGGGCCTATTGTATTCTTCGGACTTTTGGATAACCTGCCGAAGTGTGAAGATGTGGTCGATCGTTCCAAAACCCTTCCGAAATCCTGCCTGTTCCCTGGGTTGATATTCATCCAGTCTTTGTGTCAAGCGTGTAGTCAGGATTTTAGAGAATACTTTGTACACCTGACTTAAAAGTGAAATAGGACGATAATTTTTCAGAAGGGTCTTATCGCCTTTCTTATCGTCTTATCGCCTTTCTTTCTTTCCTCCATCACACAACGCACACCAAAATCCAAACACTCGCGCATAGCGATTTTAACTGTTAGTTCTTCTTTTTGTTCTAACTGGTTTCTTTTTGGTTTTCTTTGTATTGTATAGTTTAGCATATTTTGTAATCTTATCGCAAATAATTTAAGACATCATTGGCTTTACTACCATTATATAGTATGCTTATATGTTATTTTTTTATGCTGTATGTTTTTATTTAAAAAAAAACAAAAAAGCATAAAATTTTACGTTTATCTAGATATCTTTTAAGCATCTAGATAGATATTCCTATAGGATATTCCTATTATAGATAGATTCGCCGGCTAGATAAATATTCCTTGTCTAAGTGGTGGGCATCACTTATCACCTTCGCACTTCGGTAAATATTCTCTTCTGTTTGTTACAGATATATCTCGACTGGAGAAGTCACCCCTCTTAGCAAATGGGTACAACGCCCCACCGACACACCTGGGCCACATGGGTTTCATGCACGCGCAGCATGCTGCGGCGCTCATGTCTCCCGGCCTTCACGGAGTTCCTCGGCCAGACCCTAGCATGGTAAAGCAGCCACCAGGGATGCCCAACATGGAGGCGCTCGCAAGGTATATACATTCCCAAACATTATTATTTACATTCATGCCATCTCGATGCCCGTGTGTCATTATTCTTTTAAATACAAATTTGACATACGTCGAGGAACTTAAGCGGATTAGTAATAGGACGAATAAGGCAACTCATCATGTTTTATGAAGTCTCACAAGCGCTTTTAAGTCGTATTATGGGTCAGCTATAAGTTCATTTCGATTATTGAAATCCACTGATATATTAAAACTAATTCCTCACTTTTCTCAGTCCTAAACCATTGGAGTGTCTCATAATTAAATAAAAATCATTCAACCAAACTCTAATTAAAAGAAGCCGTTTTAGCATGTTTTAAGTTAAATGCCGGTGAATTTTCCTTTGAATTTCGAAATAAAATCGTTCAAAGAACGCTCGTAATTAAAACCATCGCTCTTTCTCATGTATTCCGATCTTACTTTTTAAGCATTGAAAATTGATCAATCATTTTGCTCAAAGTCAATGTAAAAGTTTATTTTAATTAAAAAAAACCCCGCAAGGGTATAGACTTACAATTAAAGCATAATTTATAATTTTAATATCTGTCGACCAATGCAATAATAATAATTTCGCACCAAAAAAACTGTAAAATTCAGCAATCTGATATTACTCATAATCTAACATTTTTTATAAATATATAGAATATACAGAAAAAAAGTGTATAAAAAGTTTAATCTATAAGAAATTAGATTGAAATCGGAATAAATAAAACTACGTTAAAAAACAAATGTATCAAATGAAATGAAATATCAATGAAAAAATCAAACTGGAAAAATGAAACATTATATTGCGTAAATAATAAAATAAAATTCAAAAATTAAAATAGGAAATAAAAAATATCCATATTAGAATCACTAAATCCACAACATCCTAATCGGAGATTGGCAAAAGAAAATAATAATAGAATTAAAATCTAAATCTAAATCTAAATCATTGTCTAAATATTAAAAAGAGTACAAAAAATATCCAAAATGGATATACTGAATCCACGACAAGCGGTTAAGAAAGAATGCATTTTTTTTATATTTACCAAAAATGCCTAATTTCGTAGTTTTATACCAGGGAGTCACGTCATTCATAAATCAATTACGTCTAATTAACGAGACTCCCTAGTATAAACTACAAAATTAGGCATTTTTGGTAAATATTACAAAAAAATATTTGCATAATTCCTGCGGTTTACGATCCCCTCCCTGCCCGCGACGCGAAGCTTGTCAAGCATGCTTGATCATCAAGAGAGCCCCTTAAATAACATCGGAAAAAAATAAAATCAAATAGTAAAAAAAAGCAATATTCCTAAATCACGTTACAAAATCAGTAAATAAATTACCTATAAATTTAAATTTAGAAAATAATGGTAAAATTATAATTACTAGGATTCGTGTTGTGTAATAAAACACAGTTTGTGAGATATATCAATAGCATATGTTTTTGTTATCAGATCCGGAATCTGGGAGAATTGTCGAGCAGCCTACGAAGATATAGTCAAGCACCTCGAAAGGTAAGTTGTTGTTTCCAAAATGTAATTTTATTCATCGGCTGATTGTGCTGCTGCTACAACTGCTACAATGTATACTCTTTCTACGATAAAGTGCGACGATTACGTCGACTTTTACGACCAAAACAGTTAGACTGTGATAGACAAATTTTTATTACTCCATAATTATTATCATTTTTACTACGGGCTCGCGTATGGGTCGAAGTCGGCACTAGTTTAGTAAAACTTACTTACAAAATTTGAAGTTGTCTGATAAACATTAAAATCGCAAAGTATAATGGAATTATCGGGTTACTGGAATAAAACTCAAAAACTATAAACGCTGTTAACCCTTTCTATTTGAGCTAACTATTCTTGGTTAGACGCTTACAAATGCCTAAAATGGTATCCAATACTGGTTAGGGCGCTCCGCGCTGTGCTAACTTTGTAATATTTATTCATTATTATATTAATCGTTTTACGAGATAATGTTATAAATGTTTTATATTTCAAATTTCAATGCGATCATTTTACAGTTATTTTTATACGATCCGTATAGTAGTTTAAAAGTTATGGTCGTTTTTTCTCAAGGCCATCGACTTTACGCGCAAAACTGTCCCGGGCAGAAGTGACACTAAATTTTTACCCCGTGATATTAAGGGTTTAAAACGTAATTATCCTCAGAGAACGACACACTTTTCCTGTCGAGTATTTTCTTCTTTCATTGAATATTGCTAAAATATTCGTCGTCATTATCATCATCATTGCGACATTTGTATGGTCCATTCCTAGACACTAGCCTTCTCCAATTCCTTCCACGCTCCTCGATGTTAGGCCCTTCTCATCCAGTCTCATTCTGACATTATCCATCTCAGCGTTGAGGTGCATGGCCTAGTGATCCCATCATATTCAGGCGTGTCTGCATTCGAGTATTTTTTTTGGTCCGTCGATTATAATATAACCTGGCAATGTCTCAACGAGCAATGTTTTTATCTCTTGTCTTAATCCTGATCCATTCGTTGCGTTTCCGGTCGCGCAGGCCGATTTCTAGCATGATTATTTCTATTGCTCTTTGCGCAACTCTAATCTTCTCGGATGACTTTTGTATAAGTCATAGTCTCAGACTAGGAACATTTCTCGAATACTTTGGTCTTCAGTTCTATTGAAAGTTCTGTTCGTATTATTTTTCTATCGGCTTCCCAGACTTGCTAAGTTCGCCTATCGATCTATGTCGTTTGGTTTTCGCTTCTCAACCTAGATAAATAGAGTGGCTTACGACTTCGACACGTAATTAGCTGTCATGATCTTTGGGGTTATGTTGAGTTCAATCTACTATATTATATTATAGAATCTAGTTACTGTATATGGGTAGTTGTAATGTAAAGCTAAAAACATCAATCGCAATGATGTCGATGGCTGTACGAGTAGGGTATATACCGCGTCGACCACCGCGCAGCGCGGGATTTACTGCCAATTTGCATGGAGGATTTATTTGTATTTTTTTTGTTCGGCAGTCGTGCCGGGATTAGCGCGAATGATCCGACGAATTGATCTATCGGCCGACGGATGATCGTTTGTCTCTTTCGGAGGGAGTGAGGGGGAGGGGGAGGGCACATTTGCGTTTTGACTTCACGGATTTGACATCCGCGACTCAGCGAGGGCTATCTATCATTGTAGCGTTTAATCCGACATAAACGGTATACGACGACCGATAGCATAATGATTATAGGTTTTCTATTATTATAGGTATATGCTAGGATTATAGGTATATGCTAAGGTTTTCTACTTCGATCCACATCATATACACATTTCGCATCGCTACTACCTACGTGACTCCTCGACTCTACACCATATCGCCAGCTGAAAGCGACAGTGGGTTATCTTAAGTAAACTTGTATTGAAATAAACGAAATCATATATTTTTAGACAAAACACTCATATTTTTGCTTTAATGGTTTTGAAAAATGTAAACCTTAATTTTCATGGTTAATTTAATGAAAATCTGAAAAAATCGAGAAATAATCAGCTGTTGCATTATACTTTGGCTTAGTACATAATCATCTTAATATGTCGAGTGTATAAAATAACTGTGAATAACTCAATTTAGCGAGTGGGTTGCAATGGTACACGGGAACATACCATTCCAAGCAGACCAGAGCAATCAAAGCAACCTGTCAACAACCTATGGGAAAACACCACATATCCGCATTTTTTCTTGATTGTAATGATTATTGTTACGATACAATATATTGTCTCAAGTTCATTTAACACATAAAACAGAAAGGACAGAGAAATATGTATGGCATCAAAAAAAACGCAGTAGCAAATTGAATCTATAAAAATGGTGCATTAATACAACGCATCTTTATCATTCAAGTACATAGTCGCTAATATTATCGGTCGGTCGGTCGTCAGTTGTTCGTGATACAATGCCTAATACATTTTTACAAGACTTTAGAGAAACGTTCCCGAAGCCAGCAGCAAAGACCAACTAGAATGGCTGAAGGGACGATCTATGTAATTCCTCACGTACATACAACCTTTGCCCAAAGACAGTTGTATTTCATCGCCTCAAAAATTTTCAATACTTTAAAAGAGTCAGTAAAAAATGTTCAAAATGTACACCAATTTAAGATAAAAGTAAAAAAATGGCTCCTTTACGAAGTAGGTCGTACAAAGACTGAAAAAGAATTGCTTCATACAATAATTTAAAATATGTGTGTATGTAGATGTATGTGAGTGTGTGTTATTATATATGTATGTATGTATGTTTGTATGTGTATATATGTATGTATGTTTGTTTGTATGTGTATATGTGTATATATGTATGTAACTAACCCTTTATCATATATATTTGTATTATTATGTGTACTATTTTATGCCATTATATTAGTGTTAGTATTGAAAGTAGTCTATTAGTCAGTACTACTCAAACGTCAGTACTAATCAAAAACAAAGGCTATATATTTCGTATGCCCAGATACAGGCTGTTCGGTCTAGTTGGGCATTCGTCTAGAATGATCGTATGGGTTGTGTTCATTTTCTTATTGCTTATATAAATAATTACAATTCATATCTGTACGATCTCACTGTTAACTCTCTACCAAGTTGTAAAAAATAAATAAATAAATAAATAAAATAAATTATATTATACTTTTTTACGAAATAGTTTTTTTATATAAAGTAGGCTCAAATAAATCTTGATATATCACTCATAATCTTGGTCTTTTTTATCTGTTCTATTCAATTCAGTTTTATCAATTTTTAATCTGACTATTTAAATGCGGTTTAAAATAACGTATTATACGAGTAGAACTATATATTCCCGTAACAGAAATGGGCGATGGTATTGAAGGGGTATGATAGAGGAGTGGGAGAAGGGGGGAGTAGTGTGACGTAACGGATTGAAGGGTTGGAAGGGCAGCAACGTCACGGGTGCACTCCACGTGACTAACGGCTGACGTCATCGCGATGTTTGCTGATCCAGAAACGGAAGCCGGTCACTGTTGGATCCGGGGGGGTTGGATCTGCGCTACTCGGCCCCATTCTTTGCCCATGTTAATTCTCCGTGTGATTTTAGGAATTAGAGCAAATTTAGAGTTTTTATACTTTAAATTACTTAGTGGTTTTATCTATATTTTATCGAAAGAATCAAGGGTTAAACCAACATTCGCATGCACCACCTCATACTAGACGAATATTTTCTGAATGTTTCCATAATAGTCATCTTATAGTCAATTTGACATATGACAGTTATTAGTATTATTTAATATTCTATGTATTATACTACGTGTATCTAATTCAGAATCAAAGAGTTCTATATTTAAAAATGCTATGTGTTGCTGATATTAATATACGTGTGCGTTGTTCTGTAATAAAATTAAAATTTCATTATATATATTAGGTGTCATGGGAAGGATCACTACATAGATCATAAAAATGGCTAGAAGTCTAATGTTACCCCTTGGTACTGAGACCGGTGTAGGCACTCTCATTAGATACTGGATGGCAAACATACAATCGGCGCCCTTCGAGTAAGCAAGTGTCCTGTCTAGCTTTTACATTGGTCGTCGTATATGATATCATACATTGACGTATCTTGTAGTGTTATGTCAACGAAAACATGAAGTGGCTCGTAGAAAAAGTTCCATAAGAATTCTATATATTTTTCGAAAAGGACCACTATAAAAATATATCAATTTAGAAATATAGATAATTTCTGAACAAAATGATTTGTGTCACTTTATACTAATACAAACGTTACAACTCAAAATATTAAGAAATCCTCAATCATCAAAAGTGACACAATTTTTTAAAGTTAATATACAAATTAAATCTTGTTGTTGACACCAGAAACGTCACATTTTGAAAGTAAGCAGCAGGAAAAAAATATACATAGACAAAAAGTGGCATATGTAGAAGTACGGGAAAACCGTCGATGAGCGACTAATAATGGCATACAATGGTAAAAATGTTATGTTATTACAATGGTAAAACTGCTTAAAACTAAAACGCTGTATAAGTGTAAAATCATTGGTGTCACTTTGCTGATCATGGATATTATAATAAAATGCAGCTTCAGCAAATAAAACGAATAAGTATTTATTTCAAATTTTATCACCTTTGTAGATGGGGTGGGTTATTATTTATTTAATAATTTAATTTTATTAATTAAGGCATTTACAAAGCATATGTTATTACTAATATTCCTATCAATTTATTATTATATACATTTATTCATAATATTTTTTAAATATTAACAAGGCCGATATGAGTATTAGCATTATGTGTACTGTTGCCGGCCAAGTACCAGGACTTGTTCGGAAAGTTAAATAATCATTTATATTACCTTAACTATTACAAATAAGGTATAACTAATAATATCAATAGGAAATAATTAAAATAGAATATGGAACATATATAACCGTATAAATTAAATGGAATTGTCGAACAATATTAAATAAAAGTAACCAAAATTAAATAATAAGACATAGTCCTAAGGATAGTCAAGAATAATAAAACGATTAATTTTATCTTTTTTTATGTTCTGAGGATTATTAATATTAATATTAAAGCCAGATTTATTTTCGTTGTCGTCCTACAGTCACCCTTATAGTCGCCTTTTATATTTTTAATGCAAGTTACATTTATTCTTTACTAGATTTTAATGATCTCTGAAATGACTGCTGCTTTTTACGGTTACTTAATCAAAAGCAGATAAAACTCGTCAGTCGCTCTTGTAGCAGTAAGTCTCTCGCTGAGGCGTCATAGGGCGAAGACAGTTGTCACCGCTTCGGGGGGGTTGCTCGCCCGAAGTGAGGGCGAAGCATTAATCAAAAGAATATCAGAGAGGCGGGAATTAAACCCCGCTGAAACGTGACCAAGAATGCGCAAGAGCGCAAAGCGAACGCTCGTAAATCATCGCGAGATAAATCCGCAGATGCTGGAGCTGCCGCGCTGCCCGCGCTGATGAACTGCCACTTTCAATTACCCCGAAACGGCGCTATTGACACGGTAAACTGTGCAAATGGAGGAGAGAAGGGGGGGGGGGGGGGGGTTTGCTGGAGTTGTGCCAGAGCAATGGAAATCCAACCGTCAAATGAATATCTCCAATTCGTCGATTTTGAGTCACCCAGTCTTTGTTTTAGCGACTGATCATGTAGCCACACATGGTAGGAAGTTCATTCCCTATTTAAAAACCATAGAAAATACGACTATTGATCTTTGCTTACTTAGATAGAGTGTGCTCTACTAGCATCTCCAGGTTTTTAACAACCTTTGAGTACAACAATCTAATTTTCGTCAATTTTTAATGAGAGTGTTATAAATCGTCACCAGCTGTCGACTAATAATCACGATTGCCTGAGAATTGGCAGGTTTATAAGTATGCCGTGGGATTTGGCACAATGAAGAACAAGGCTTAGGTTATTATAGTACCTATTCATGGTGCTGATCAATAGATCAAGTAAATTAATAAAATTGATTCGAGTCAAAAAACCTATCTGTTTCTAAATAGATATAATCCATGATAAGGTATCTATCGTTGCTCTATATGTGGGACATCGCCAACAAGGAAACATTTCAGGTCATGAAAAAAACTGAATCATTTTGTTCACGAGATCTTTTCTTAGATGTGTAAATAGGAGAAATTTTAATAAAAGGATAATTTACGGTACTAACGATTATAGTTGTCAAAGAGTTGTTTGTGAGGAATCACTACTAAGCACTTAAGAGGTATCACCGGATAAAAGCATCCACTGATGACAAGAGATAGCACTGCAATGAGAATTACAAGAAAACTAAGCAATTTGAGCGCTCTGGAAACTGACAGAACGATCCGAAGCGTGATTTTACACCAATAACAATACAAAATGCAAAATATATTATTTGACCCGTACGAGGTTTTACATATAGTTCGACGCCGTATTTTTGACATTTTCGAAGACGTGTGCTGATAAGCTTTCCAGGTCATGCTGCTGACCTTCCTGTGGGTGATATAAATCTCACGTAATATTTATTTAGCACGGTGTCACGGCCGAGTAATTGTCGTTGCTGTCGTTCGTCGACATGAATACCTACCCCGCGGAGAGAGAAAAAAGGCGGGTAGTCCTAATGGCAAAATGATGAAGAGATTTAAACACGGAGGCGAAAGACACAGAAAGCCCGAGCGCCACCCGCCAGCGGCCATAATGACTAACGGGGATCATTTATTTGAATATTCCGTCTTTTATAAGGCGCGGGGAGCTCTCCTCACTTCGCCGCCGCCGTCGGAACCCACGTGTAAGCTTTTTTGCCGCGCCGACACCCGCCATGTTGCTTTTTTGCGTTTTGGCGGGAGAAAGAGAGAGACAGGAGACGTCTAATGATGGATTATCGCGGAATAAAACGCTCGACTCTAGATGGCGCATACTCGCCCGTAATTAGAGTAATTAACGTTATAATA
Organism: Micropterix aruncella; assembly: GCA_944548615.1. Classification (NCBI taxonomy): domain Eukaryota; kingdom Metazoa; phylum Arthropoda; class Insecta; order Lepidoptera; family Micropterigidae; genus Micropterix; species Micropterix aruncella. Next base: position 3,163,447 of record OX155953.1, on the reverse strand, counting down.
GAAATTCCACAAATATTTTTATGGTGATTGGGAAGGTCGAAACCTTGACTATGATTCCTTAGTGATTTTCAGCAGAGACTACAAGCAAATTTAACTCTGTATTGGGACTGCGATGCGGGCGAAACGTAAAGTAAATACAGGAAAATCAGTCTATTGATTTGGAGTCTAAATCAATTGAGGTGTTTAAGAAGAAGATTTGTAATTACTTAAAATTTGAAAAGTGGAATATACTCAGTGGCTAGAATGGATCAAAAATATGCTTAACGGTAAAGTGAAGAAACAATCGACAAAAGTTAAAGGGATAAGTATACACAAAGAATAAATATAGTCATGTATCATATAGTTGTAACCTTATAAACAATATAATATGAATTGCAGCTGATGTAACCGTAGGTAGAGCTTTAAAAAGGATACAAAAACGAACCTCTTACTTTCTACGTTAATTTACATAATTATACTGTTCTCACAGACGCCAGATAAGATTAAGTTAGGTTTATGATAGTTCAGATTCAGAAGAAATTTTAGGTTCGTATTTTCTAAAACAACTTTGATAAATGTCGTAAAATATAAAAGTTCTCAAAAATAATAATTTAAAAAATTTAAAATAGATAAAAAGAATAAATATTCTTTTTGACACCCGGTGGCATAGTGGTTTGTCCGCCTGATCTTACATTGTAAGGTTTCGGGTGCGATTCCCGGCATGGTTACCATTTTACGTTGGGGTAGAATTAACGGAATCGCATTTCATTTCTGTCAATCGAATGCAATAACAACATACACCCATATAAACCCTTTATTAAGGTTTTATATGTTTTATAGGTATTAAGGTTTTATATTTAGTAGGGTTAGGTGCAAGAGATTGTCATATGATGGTAAACCCCGCGCCCATTGTGAAATTTCAAAAGACAGAACACAAACAAACCAATAAACAAACAAACAAAGACGGAATAATAACCAGGCAATTGTCTTACGGTCTAAATCATTTGAGGTGCACGAGAAGAATATTTTTATTACTGAACATTGGATAAAGTACATTATACCCAGTGAATAGAATGGGTCATAAACATGCTAAACAACAAAATGAAGAAACAGTGTAGTCGACAAAGGTCAAAGGCATGAGTATACACAAAGAGGAATATAGTCATTGATTATATACTGGTAAATGTGCATATACTGATACATGTAAACCTGCCAATCCAGGAAGGTATAATGATATCGATCATTACACACAGGGTGAACGTTAAGACTTAGAGATGACACAGTTAACCGTCTAACTACGCCAACATGCCCGTGAGAGTACGCCTTACCGCGAGGCACTGGGAAGAAAACCAGCGGGCAGACCTCAAGCCCTCATTACCAGATTTAGCCGGATTTCTCCCCCTCCTCCTGTCTGTTCGCAGGTTCGAAGTCGCTTACACGGTTTCTACCTGATATTAGCGGTAATTCAGTTCGATTTTATCGCGGATTGTGGCGCCCTTTACCCGTCTTTCACGCGGGATAACAACACCATACGAAACAATATAATATGAATTGTAGATAAGATACAAAGGCGAAACACTATGTTTCAACGTTGATTCGCATGATTATACTGCTCTTACAAACGGCAGATTAGATTAGGTTAGGTTTCAGGATCAGTAGAGACTTTAAGGTCACATTTTCTATACAACGTTGATAAACGTCGTTATTGTCTATTTTTGTAGCGTCAGAGATAGCCTATGAAGCCATTTAAATATATATATTTTTTAAATCAATTTGTGTAAAAAAGCACATGTGACAATCACTAACTTTTTGTTACATTTAAAAGCCGCGTAGAATTAAATCAAATGCGCGTTAATAGAAATAACGCATAACATACAGCACAGTCAGATACACACCGTCTAGGTCTAGTTGGTTCTGCGACTTCGCCTCACTTTGAGTATTCTTGCAACTAGAGTTACCTACTACAACGGGCGAACCCGTCACCTCAGAAAGTTTTAACGATATTAGATTGTTCTGTCTCCCGCAAGGTGAGCGTAGAAGACTTTGTACAAAAGTATGGTTGCAATAATATATAGATAGATCTTTATTTTTCAATTACTTACTAATAATGATTGTTCGTAACTATTATGCATGTCCACGTATTTTCTTTGCACATTACTAAATAAAATAAATTAAAAAAAACATTTCCATACGGTTTGTAGACGTCAGACGTTTGTAGACATTAGACGTCAAAGAGACGACTATGAGACTCAGTCAAATAATTTAGATAGGTCCTTCTAACTAAGAGATATGGTAAATAAATATTTTTAATCAGCATCCACATCATTAAAAGGATACATTTTCCGGCGAGGGCGATAAGTGACGCCGCGGAAAAAGCGCGCACGTCCGCCATCTTTGAAAGCGCAAACGCTAATGACATTTCATCACGTAATGTCAACCGGCGAGATAAGAAGCTGGCGTGTAATAATAAAAGCCGCATCGCCGCAACACGTCAATCCCCCCCCTTCCCTCCATCCCTCCCCCGGTCCCTCCCTAGCCGCCATATTTGAAAATTAAATTTCCAATCGGCTAATCCCAGAAGGCGTCCCAGATATGAACAGACACTTTTTTTCGGGGCGTAACGCGTCGCGCTTTGCAAATGACATCCGGATGAAAGATGATGACGGAATAACGAGACTTGGGGGAGGGGGTGGGGGTGGGGGGTCGTGACGCGGATGGGGCGCGGGCGGCCCCCGCCTGTTACGGATAGATCCAATCTAACCGAAGCAGGGCGATATAGGTACACTCTGGAAGTAAACAAGTTTGTTTCCACTTGTGGGGTCTAGATACTGATATCTGAGATGCTGATTATTGAGTATCTTCTGACTCATTGAAGGTAAATGAAGGACGTTATGTGAAGTGGAAGGGGTAGCCCAGTCAATTTATACATCCGAACTTGCAGAAAGTTATGTAGATCTGTTTTTTTTGTTTATTGGGATTTCCACCAAATCTGCAGCTTCAAAAACCTATGCAAGATGCGCAAAGCCCAAAAAACAGCATTTTTAGCATTTCTTCCGGTTTTATTCTACATCTTCTAAAGTTCGAGTCCTGCAGAAAAAGTTATTCTTTACTTTTTTTGATTAGATTAAATTTGTTGTTATTTAAACCTAAACCGCGCACCGCACATCCAGAAGTTTTTGAGATATAGGTCTTCGAAACTTAGCGATGTTTCGCAATTTTATTAACTTGCCCCCTCATATCACTAAATGGCTCCTCGAATCTCCAAAAACAATATTTAGTCCAAAAAAATGTCCGCTTTAGAACAGGCTATTGCCTAGTTAGGCAGTATTAAAATAGGATCACTGGCAACAGTTTCTGGAATAACATATTATCAGTTTTTTGCTACTGGTTTGTTGGCTATGACATTGTAATTGTATAATATGTCCATTTACTGTAGATAATTGTAAATTATTAAATAAATTAAATAAAAGGAAACTAATAAATATAGTGTTTATTGTCAATTTTTCACTTTTTGGGATACATTACCAATTTTTAAAAAGCTGTTTCAAGTTGAGCAACACTAATTTCCCAAGGTATCCCAGATTGTACTTTGGGCCAACGGGGTAGTGGATGCATGGAAAGGATTATCAGAACAAGCAGTTGAAGAGTTGTAAGTGCCTGCCTATGACAAATATTAATAATAAGTTTTTATGGTGTTTATTTTTTTGGCCGATCCCTGGCTAGAAAAGCTTGCGACGTTGCCGCACCTCGCGAGGGATGACTTTCGAAATTAGAACCCCTTCGTTTTTTTTTCGCGCGCGTGCCGCCATATTGAAAACATCGCCATTCATCTTGAGCGCCATCTATCGGGATGCCATAATTATATTTGGCGGGAAAACCACAGTCATCGTCGTCAATTCCGCGACGATATTGTAATTCTATATCCTACCTAGCCTAGCCGGCCTTTTCTCCTGATTCTTATGTTTCATTGAGTACATTTTTCCTTTGATAATGATGATTATGATAAGGGGGGTGGGTCGTCCGGACTTATGCACTTAGCCCTTCGAGAACTATTATAACTAACCCCAGTAACGGTCAGTACTCCCAACTAACAGATTCTGCAATCAGTCTACCTGGGAGACCAGCTGCTGGGCCCACGACGGAAGCCGCATATTCCGGAGATAGCTATCTCATATGCGCCTATTACTTTTCCTCTCCTGATAGCCAACGCTGGACGCGCGCACACCAAATGCTCCACTGACACCTCTTCTGCTCCGAAGCCCTTGCATATGTGGTCTTTCACTATCCCAAGAATGTGTAAGTGTGAAGAATGTGTAAGAATTTCGCAAGTGCTTCGTCATATGGCCGAGAAGCTTTCGAGGAATTCGACAATCCCTACCAGCGTGACGCCAACACATGCGTGTCCTCTAGCCTCAACCACTAGCCGAAACGTATCCCTCTGCTCTCTTACCTCGCACCATAACACCGCAATGCCTTGCCACTCAAGAGAGCGCTTACTGTTCTAACTCGGTATACACTGTACCGCGAGGCACTGAGAAGTGTAACAAGCGTTCCGACCTCACGCCCTCACTACTATATTTGGCTGGATTTCATTGTCCTCCAGTCTGGGTTCGAGGTCGCTTGCGCAGCAGCGATAATTCCATTTGAATTTATCGCGGACGGCGTCAAGCCTTTCACACGGGATCAAGTGGCCAACGGGTCGTTTCAAGAGTAGCTGACATCGGGCCAACAACCGCCCCCGCTTCTTAGGAAACGTATAAGACCATTTCCACCAAACTCTCCGGTCATTCGCCGGAGTGCACAGTCGATTGAAGCTGCACGAAACCGTTAGCTGCCAATCTGTGTAGTGTCTCTTGTTTCTCTGCAGCCGTGCGAAGGTTACACCGTACTTACCATGCAACCGCCCCGTATACTTTTAGCATCGGTCGTAAGAGATTTATAAATAATCAGTCCTTTATAAAAACGCATTCATTGGGCCCGATACGTTAGACGGAATATGAAATGAGCTGTCGTCGATTTTTCCGCACCTAACTACCTGTCGAACTTATAGACGCTTGAATAAGTTTGAATACATTTCGTGCGGTGTTCGATTTAGCTAATTTACCTTCGGTGGGTAGTTTCAATGCGGAAAAGTAACAACCGTTCATTTTACAATCCGCTCTTATGTACTGCTCTGTCTCGTTCAGATGAACTAATTTCCGATTTTAGTTCGAAAGAAACGCAATCGAGTCCAATATCAATGTTATTATAGATGACTAAATATATTGCTATTCGTTTTACCGGACAGTGCTATCAGTGCCACCTGCATGTACTCGCGACATGGAATATCTGGTATGATGAGCCGAAAAACCTTCTGCATTGCCAGAAGGTCATTGTCGCCTCTTTACATGTTACATTTTTTCTTTCCCAAAACTTACCAACGCGACGAAGAAAAAGATAAAGACAAAGCCGTAAAAACCAGGCATGGCGGTCTCATTAGTGTGTAGTCAAATTACCGCGGAATCCGCAATAGGGCCCTGTCGCGCGCGTATTTCCCTAATGACATTACAGGCCTAATTAGGGCCAGTCAATCATCCGCGGCCGAGTGCCGTCGTCGTCGATGTAAAAATAATAATTGGATATTTTCTCCGCGCTCGTAGACACACCTTTGTAGTCGTTGACAAGCGCCCTCGCCGCCTTCAAAACAAACATCCAACATACAACATTATTATTACACCAATATGTAAATGTATAAGTACGCACCTATATATGGGTGTGTTGTATTTGTGATACCTAGGTGGGGGGGTGAATTTGATGCCAGCATGTCATTAATGAAATGGGGAGTTTTTTTTATGTGAAGCCGAATAACTTCTGTTTGTTATTAACAATATTTATTACAATTAATTTATTAAAAAAATAATTAATATTGAAAAAAAAAAACTAAAACCACACTCCCACAGATGCTGTCAATAAGAAGAGAAGATTAGGTTGAAATATCAGTTTCAAGAATTTGGTGTTACCAATTTTCATATAAAAACAAAATAGGACTACATTTTTTTCGAAAATAGGGGGTAACGGAAAAGATGATGGAAAAAGAGTAACGAGATATTGCTCTAGAATTGCAGACAGAAAAAATGAGATATTGCTCTAGAATTGCAGACATTCTATTGAGTTTGGAGGAATCAACATGAATTAGCTTGAACTTCTTTCAAAATTAATTATAGAGAAAATCATGCTACTCAAGAAATCATATTATCAACGTATACCGCGGTAGTTTGATACACTCCACGGGGTACACTGATACTGAGTTCCAGAACGAAGGAAAGCATTCCCTTTAATTTCTCTAATATTAATTTCAATCAGTCTAATATTAATCAATTACTAAATATATAATATTATGATATGAATAAATATTCAGCTTTGTAATATTATGTTATGAATAATTATTAAAGCATGTTAAAACAATTGATTTAAAAAAAATATAATTTGATTAATGAGATTTATAAATAATCAGTCCTTTATAAAAACGCATTCATTGGGCCCGATACGTTAGACGGAATATGAAATGAGCTGTCGTCGATTTTTCCGCACCTTAACTACCTGTCGAACTTATAGACGCTTGAATAAGTTTGAATACATTTCGTGCGGTGTTCGATTTAGCTAATTTACCTTCGGTGGGTAGTTTCAATGCGGAAAAGTAACAACCGTTCATTTCACAATCCGCTCTTATGTACTGCTCTGTCTCGTTCACATGAACTAATTTCCGATTTTAGTTCGAAAGAAACGCAATCGAGTCCAATATCAATGTTATTATAGATGACTAAATATATTGCTATTCGTTTTACCGGACAGTGCTATCAGTGCCACCTGCATGTACTCGGCGCAGAAAGATTGCAATAACGTACTATAGCATTGAGCAATCTAATACCCTATATAATGAATGGTTATATGAAATTTAAGCGAATAAACAGTTATCGACAATCGTATTCTCTGGAAATCCCATACTCTCTCATCAAAAATCCTCTGACTCAAACAAAGGCAGATTACTCGCCTTCCTAAGTGGATGTTTTAATTCAGTGATGCTCTTTTAACCCCCCCCCCCCCCTCCTTCTCCTCTTTCAGTGCTGCCCCCCGCCCCCCACCTCGCACTGAAACGGCTGAAACCAGAGACCTCCACTCGACAATACGCTGACTCGACCCTCAAACGCTCAGCCGCGCGATTTTTTCCTGTTGGAATATGTAAATTGGCAAACGGATATGCACCGCCGCAGTCGCTCCGACATACTTACACGTGTATTTAGTCGGAAGGGAAATATGGAAATGGGATAGCAGAAAAACGCGCATAATCAGTTGAAAAATATTTAAAATCTTGCGAAATCTCCACGAGCAATCGCTCGACCCCATTCCGCGATATTTATCATAAAATTATCGTATCGACATTTACACCGCACTAATTGAGCGCAGGAGTATCGCCGCTAATAAGACCGCGATTAACATCGATAGCAATAATTGTGGGCCTATATTTGGTGCGTCTACGGCGAGGCGGCAGGTCCGCGGGCGCCTCATTATCGATATTCTCGAATTCGTATCGATTAAAATGTATAGCCAGTGCGCGCGTTGACACGTCTGTTATTACTCGCTTATTGCGCAAACAAATGAACGCGTATTCACCTGCCCGGATCGCACGGCCTGTCACCGTACTTCCAACCGCTAATTGTTTGGTTCTGCGGTTCAATTAAAACACGACGCGGTTGACTTTTTGACTATCTGACATTGAATTTACTCAGGGGGCAGTATTCATAGGCAGTAGAGAGTGAAACGCGCAAAAAGTATTTTTTATCGATAACCTTTTTTAAATTGCTATCGAGTCTCACACAGCTACATCATAGCCAATACGTTACATCGTAACCAAGGTTACATGAAGTTTTTTTGATAAGTAATATTAATAATAAAATTATATAGTTTAAAAAACTAAGAAATCACACTTTAATAGCAATCTATATATTTAACAAGTCCAAACACGGCCATGATACGATTTTCCATCATGGAATGCCAGTGCCTATCTTCCGGTTTCATCATCAGACCTTGAAACCTCAGATCAGAAATCATCAGATCAGTTCGACAGTACCATATTATTGTAATGTCATCAGAACTACATACAGCTGCCAATTTTCATGACGCTACGATCCTTGGAAGATGGTTAAATTAGTTACCTTAGATTCCATTACATAGTTAGTTACATACAGGTCGACCTAATAAAAGCGTGTTAAAAATAGGTTTATTCATAGTAACGAAAACAGAAATTATAGAAAAATTAATGAAATAAAATCATGCATCTCATAATCGTTAAAAAAGAAACTGCTATTTAATTTTACATATTACAAAAATACCGGAAGAAAGGAAATCTTCAAAAAAAAATCCTGATATTAGGAAGAAACCTTATCTATAAGGTGGAAGAAAGTAATAAATGTATATTTATAATAAATATCAATAAAGGCAAGTGTCCTGACTTTCTGGCTCACACACTCATTTAACACCGCCTAGCCAAAACTTCTACAGCCAGAGACTGAAAACTGAAAAGAGTTTCATCTGGGTTCAATAGGATTTATAATAATAATAATAATAATAATAATAAAGTCTTTATTTTAAATAAAAAAAGGCGAGCTTATTGCCTTGCAGCAATGTCTATCAGCTAACCTATAGCTTAAGTTTATAACAAATTTAGAACGTTGGCTACGCGAAAGAACAATAAAACACAAATGATAAAAAGAAACAAACAGAAACTAGAAAGAGACAGATAATGAAAAAAAGTAAAACAAGTTACTAACATTAAATAAGGACGCAGAGAAAAGGAAGGAGAGGAAGGAAGGAAAGGGAAGCGAAAAGGAGGGGGGAGAGGTGGATTGGTTAATTTATGGATTTTAGGGTTATATGCTCCTTGAGCCTGGCGTTGAACGAGGAGATGCTGGGGCTGTTCTAACGTCATTTGGTAAAGCATTCCAGAGTCGTGCAGATTCCACGGAGAAGGAGTATGAAAAAAATCACTGCTATGACCAGGGATGGATAACAGGTTATTGCCCTCTGATCTCAAGGGACGGCCGTGCGCCGATAATGCGGTGAACCTATCGGCAAGATGCCGCTCGCCATCCGCGAGGATTCTATATAAGAGGCAGAGAGTTCTAACCTGTCTCGTCTCCCTGGTGGTAAGCCACTGCAGTCTGCTACGATATTCCGTAATATGGTCATATTTTCTGATGCCAAAAAATGAAGCGGATACAGACGTTCTGTAGCCTTTCCATTTAGAACGGATTTTATAAAGGACATTTATAAAGGATTAATAAAGGATTTTTTTCGATATTCGACACATAACGAGAAAGGGGAAAGGGGGGTTAAAGTTTCAGCAGGTCAAATTCATATCTCTGTAGTCTATTAAAAAGGCTTCGAAATTCAGCCTAATTATTTCAATTAGAAAATAAAGGAACACGTGAAAATCGACCTCTAAAAGGGGGTAAGTAAGGGATGATATTTCGAAAAATCTGATCAATTTAAAACTTGGTAGAATTAATATCTTGAGGAAATTAAGAAATACGTGTTCGCGACTATTTCCATTGGTGTTTCAGAAGTAAAATCCCTGATAAAATTTAAACTTGATCTCTATTGCAAATTTAAAAGCAAATATAGGTATACATTGACGCCCGGTAAAGCGAATAATCGATCTATATCTTTGACGCCATCGGCATAAACGCTACCACCTGAATGACTGATTGACGTAACATTTGTATAAAGTAGATCTCCGTTTAATGTAACATACGGATACCAATTACGCGCATACAATGTTACACGGATAAATGCACTTATATAAAGTGAATTAAACAAATTAGCGCATGCGTGCGTGGCGCCTGTCCAAAGAGAGTAGATGATTGCTGAATGGCAATTTTGAAAATTGTGAAATTTTGCTGTATCGTGTCGTATTTTATTGACAATAATAATTACAGTTCTGTGCCGCTTTCCCGGAGCTTACATTGTATGAAATGTTTCGCGAGACTGATAGCGAGAATTCTGTTAAAATATCGATAATTTGTTTTTGAAAATCTGATTTAAACTTGATAACAAAATATACTGCCGATAATAGAGGAACTAAATTACGCTACTAACATCTATAAAATGCGTAAGTACCTACTTTATCTGACTAAGAATTACGTCACAGCGCCTTGAAAGAGAAGTAATTCAACTTTTTAAAAGAATTTATGCACTTTTTAAAATATTTATGCATATTTTATGCTATTGTTGCGCTCCAACTTTGTTGGGCAAATATTGAAACTGTCGATGAAAAATACTACTTATTTTTTTATTTTATAAAATTATACATTAAAAGAAACATATTTTGACAAGTAAAAGATTAAAAATATATTTTTTTGCGAAACAGATTAGATGAGATTTGTCTGGATTTTATCACCCCACCATATTTTATATATGTTCTGGGGGTGATAATATTTCAAACATTTCATTTCATTTTTTCAGATCGTTCATTCATTCCTAAAAACTATAAGAGGTTCATTTAAATAAATAATTTACTAACCGACTAATAATAAATATATAATATATACGAAGGCATATGGCGGTCCGGCCCGGTGGCGTAGTGGTTAGGTCGCCTGATCTTGATATTGAAAGATCCCGGGTTCGATTCCCGGCCGGGTCCCCATTTTCCGTTGGGATTAAATTAACGGAATTGCCTTTTCAACTCTGTCGATGAAATGCAATAACAAGACACACACTTACAAATAGAGTTGTCAACTACAACGGGCGAACCCGTCACCTTAGGAAGTTTTAACGATTAGATACACACACTTATACACACATGTTACATGCAACACATATGTACAATTAAATATTTCATAGTAGGGTTGGTTGTAAGAGATTATCATATGGCAATAAACCCGCTCATTGTGAAACTTCACAATAAAGAGTAGAAAACAAACAAATATTGCTGGATTGACAATAAAATTATTTTACGTTGATTATTCTACATAGAATTTGTATTTCTATTTTAATATATTATTCTCTCTTACTATGTAATGACATTAGTATATTTTGATTAATTGTACGTAGGTAATATTGAATATAATATTACAGCCACGACAACTATCATGATAGTTATGTTTTTAATAATTAAATTTTAAGCATTTAATTTTGTGACGCATCCAAGTGTAGAAATGCATATCTACTGGAGTAGTTGATTGTATTGTATTGTATTGTATAAATAAATAAAGAAAGGAACAAATAAATTGGACAATAAACGAAATAACTTAAATAACTAAATAGATCATAGCAAACTTTAATTAAAACCCAATTATATAGTATAAATATAACAATTTATTTTAAATAAAGTCATGTAAATGTATATATTATTTAGTATCAAATATAGCAAATATCATAGCTTAGGTCAGGATGTAAGTTAATATTTCTTGGCACTCACTTTTACTCATCTCATTCTGTGGTGTGTTTGTCAGGTTTGATTTCTTATTGTCAGTTTTTTTTAAATATTAGGTTCCCTGTTATTGTTTCTTTCATTGACATAAAATGTATCATGATAAAAGGATGAAGTTTCAGTTGTGACTCATCCCAGTTAGATATACAAAATGCATTAATTTTAATACGACCTCTATTTTCTAAACCATCTATTTTATGTGAGGTAATGACTGTTATTATGACGTCCGTCATCACAATCAACCCCTCGCTAACATCACAAAATATGTAACTGAAGTGCCGCCCATTGCTCAAACAACAATTGTTAAAACAAACGAGCATGGGATTTAATTACATCTAGTACGTTTGACGCGTGCTCGCCAAATAGCGCGTTTGTACCGCATCGTACGCCCGGTATGCCGTAATGACAGTATTCGCCTGTCGTTCGGCGCGCGGCCGCAGATGTTATTTTAATTACATCCCTTTCACATTTCCCGGTACCAATTACAATAACGTATTAGTACATTTTAGAGAGTATTAGTAAGCTGTGCACGCGGATGTTCCTCAACAAAACAAGAAAAGTTTCAAGAGCGGATCAAAATTAATACTGAAGCTGGCTCTGAAGTTTCGCGGCGGCGATTGTGTAGTCCGCTGTCTTCCTGCAGAAAGTGAGAAATGATCCCGAACGCTGAATTACAAATACTACTCTATAACATTGTAGCTTTTTTAGCCGAACCAAAGGACGCTGTGGTCCGCGATAGATTCGGTACACACCGTTTCACCGCTTCGTAAGGGAGAGGACCGCGCAAGCGACCTCGAACTCGTAACCAATCGAGAGACCTGAGTAATCTGGTCACAATTGGAAGTAAGGGCGTGGGTGTAGGCCCGCCGGGTAACACTCCTGGCTATCTCGCGGTTAAAGCGTTGGCCTCTTACGGGCTTGTAGCGTAGCTAGATGGTGGACTGTTTTGTCCTCATGTCTTCTGCGCTCACTCCAGGGAAATAGAACGACTAATCGTTAAAACTTCCTGAGGTGACGGGCTCGCCCGCTGTAGTCAACAAACCTATTTATAACTTTTTAATATCTGAAGTCTGGACAGACACGTTATTCAATAGCAACGGTCGACTATTCAGATCAGAAGGCAATACATTGTTATTTATCCCTGGTCACAGAAGCGACTTTTTCTCCTATTCCGTCTTCGAATAATGTCAGAATAGACCCAGCATCACCACGTTGAAGACCGGGCTCAAGGAGTACGTAAACCTAAAACCATAACGTAACCAAACCAATCCTTCCCTTCCCTCGTTCTTGGATCCCTTCCATCCTTCGTCACCTTCCTTCCCTCGCGTCTTTATTTAATTTTAATCATTTGTTTTTCTTTCGTTATTATATTTTTCTAGTTTTTAGTTTATTTTATCATTTTAATTTTAATGTTGCGTAGCGAAAGCAAAAAAATGAGAAAAGTTATAGGTTAGCAGGTAGATATTACCGCAAACTAATAAACTCGCTTTTTTTATTAAAAATACAGAGTTTAAATATAATTATTATTATTACTATTACAGTGGTACATATCGCGTTAAAAACGATAGCTCGACGAATGATAGATCAGCAGGTAAAAAACTGTCTGAGCTAAGACAAGCGTAAATGAGTAACAATGGTATAAACTGGATCGATTAGAGGGCTCTTTACATAGTGCTATACGCGCTCATAATTCAACTCCTGCTACGTCTTTAACACTTTTTGCTATCAACGATCTACAAGAATCTATTAAGAAGTCCTCGTCATTCTGATTCGTCACTCCTATTGTCTTCTGTCTGTTCTTATGTCAAGCTCACATGTTTACGATACCAACAGTACTATAGCTATTGGTCATAATATTTGAACGGCTACTTTATGCTGAAGTATTTTCAATAGAATTGGAACTTCCACTCTCAACTGTGCCAATACGACCTCTGAACTATGAACGCAATCCTAAACTCTGAGAAAGTCTAAGCTAAACAAAACCCGAAAACAAGAAATGAAACCGGCTGATTGACTCAGCGAATTATTTATGGCAAAGCCTGCCTTTTAGGCGTAAAATATTTTTTAAAACAAGATTGCGTAGATATATTGATTCAAATAATATGTATATATTTTAAAAACACATTGTAATAAAAGTACAAAATCAAATAGTTATGAAAAAGTTAAATTAGGTAAATATAAAAATTATTTCACTAATACAACTGGTCTCGTGGATGCTTGGGCCAGGAAGGTCCCGAATATATCAAGAAATCTCAACTATCTAGCTTTGTTTGGCTGCTTTTTGTGACTATTACAATTATTTTAATTTTTCTTTGTGACTATTTTATTTTTTTAGAAACTTTACTATTACTAGTATTAAAATTTTATTGTGACTTTTTATTTTTCTTACAAATATTACAAATTTTATTTATAATTTAAGTTATGACTAAATAGTTTATTATTAACCGAAGGATAAGTGTATTTAATTATCTACTTACTTCAATGTTTCATTTTATTATAATTATATATTTACATATTTTATTTTCATATATATTTTTATTTAATTCAATGTTTTTTTTTCATTTTCGCTTTTTTTGTTTAAACTATTTTTTTTCTTTTGAATATGTTTTCTTTTTTAAACTAGTATTTGTTTAAAATGTTTGCCCTAGAACAAGTGTTTACTTAGTTGGGAGACATGGGACCGATCTTCACTATAAGCGTGACACTACTTGCTGTGGGTTTTATTTAAAGGGTAGATATTAATTATGATTTGTTACGCTTTTTGCATATTATGTATGTACATTACCATAACTAAATTAATTAATTAAAACATTAACGGAAAGTAACATTCCATGACAACAATCTTTATTGTGTTCGTGTGATAGAACAAGGATTATTATCATTCCTCATAATTATGATATAATTACGCTTCGAAGGCAAATCTACGAAATAAAGGAGTGAACCTGGTGTATCATGTACAAAAGTATTTCTGGTAAAAATATTTTTTGGAACATAAATATCTTCTGCAACTCATCAATTTTGAATATCGGCCCCCAGTTTGGTGGCATTCGTAAGCGTGCTCTGCGTGTCAAGGCGCCGATTTCGTAGGCCGAAGGTGTCCGGCAGACGCGCCGCGAATGTCTCATATTATCAGCGGGCGGGCCATATTAATATTTCCGAACGTTCTCCCTTTAGTGTCTAAAGAAAAAGCATAGATAAGCTCTCCCAAATATAAGCGCAGTAGAAGATATATTATAGAAATAGAAATAGAAATAGAAATATATTTATTGTCCGAAATTGTGGTGGTACATTTATGGTGATAATGCGAAAAACTATGTCTCTCACAATTACCTGTTATTAAAACAGATTGACAAATTTACTTATCTGCTAAATTTACCTACTTATCTGCTAATTATAATATCTTATTAAAAAATGTAATTATTTCACTGGTTTGCCTATAATATCTAAATGAAATCAAGAATAATTCGTAATGTCCATTAAATGGCATAAAATAACATTTAAAAGAGAAATATAACATACGTATATATATAAGAAACAGAAATAGAGAAATAGAGAAACAATAGAAATATAACATATACGTATAATACATTATTATACCTTATTATACTATACGTCGTAATCCAAACGAAATAAGGTGATAGAACACGTCATTTGCAATCCAAATCGGCATGTTGTTTAGAAGTTGTAATATTTTTTGATTTCCTGATAATATAAATCCATTAAAAATAATAATTTAAAAACCCTATATAGTGTTTAATGCTTTTTCCTTTAAGCGATGTCGTAACTAGTTAGTTAGTTAGTTATACTGGGCGTTCCTCCGCAAGTCGACATCCAGTGTGCCTATTTTGCGTGTAACGGGGGTAGCTCTATTCCACCCACCCCAGTTCCTCTACGAAAGCCAGCAGGGCTTTCAGGTTTCCTGCTGCCTCGCGCAGGGTGCCTGGAGTCCCAAGGTGTTTTGTCCTGTATACTTCTACCTGTTTACAATCTAGCAGAATGTGTTTTGTGGTTTCTTCCGCCTCCATGCATGCTCTGCACATAGGGCTATTCGTTCCGCCCATGTTGAAGAGGTGTTTGTTTAGTGTGTTGTGTCCTGTTATCAGTCCCACTAGTTTGCGTAGTTGGGGCCTTTTTGTCCTTAGAAGTGTTTTGGTAAGTTTGTGGTTGTATTCCACTACTATTTCTTTGGTTTGTCTGCAGGTGTCTATCTCTTTCCAGTGTGTTTGATGTAGTTGTTTGTAGTGGTTGTCAAGTTGGTTGTTTATGTGCGAGTAGGGTAGGGGCACGATAGGTTCGGGTCCGTATGCCGGTGTGTCTGAGCCCTTACGGGCTAGTTCATCCGCAGCATCGTTTCCTCTTGAGTTACTGTGTCCCTTGATCCATTTCAGTGTCACCTTATTGCCTTTTCCGCATACCTCGAGGAGGCTTTGGTGGCATTCGTATATGAGCCCAGATGTAAATCTATCGCTTCCCAGTGCCTGTAGCACTGACCTGCTGTCCGATAGAATACATATGTTTTCGTGTTTTAGCTGCCGCTGTTTCACTGCGTTGCAAGCTTCTATTATTCCCATACATTCTGCTTGGAATACTGTGTTGTGTGCTCCAAGTGGTTTGGAGATGTGTATATTTAGGTCTTCCGAGAAGACCCCACATCCTGTACCTTTGTTGGTTTTTGATCCATCTGTGTAGATTCTTAGGTCCGTTTGATTCAGTGCTTCTTTTGAGTCTTCTGTTAATGATATGGCATATTCTTTCCAGAAGATCATAGTTTTGGGTATTCTGTCGATTGCCGCATCCAGCATTGGAAAGCTTGACAGTATATAGTATATGTCGTAACTAATGCTGCAATTAGTTGAAAAATATTCCTGAACTTTGTTTCTATGTTACAACATTGAAACATATGATAATATATTTTTATTTCGTCAGAAATAAAAGATCGCTTTTAAATGGTTATTATTATTTAAATGTACTTCAGAAAAGAAAAAGCACTTTCAAATCTTCGACAATTTGTGTTGATTTATCACATACGTGTTTGAAATTTCGTCAGCTGGCTTTTAAGCATAAGCGAATTGTCATCAAAAAGTTTCATTTCAAGTTCCTCATCGCTCGGTAGTTGTTCCAAACCGTGTCTGCTGCAGCTTAAAGCTTATCTCAAAGCTATTGTTAATTTAAGTTTTCTATAGTTATAATATTAAACCATTTATTTGCACTTAAAAATTACAACACTAAAAAACCAGGTTATTTCCACATGGCAATATCTTAAATATAACCAGTGATTGAGTTATAATAATATTAAACCATTTATTGGCACTTAAAAATTAGAATACTAAAAAACTAGGTTATTTCCACATGGCAATATCATAAATAAAACCAGTGATTGAGTTATAATAATATTTATTGGCACTTAAAAATTAGAATACTAAAAAACCAGGTTATTTCCACATGGCAATATCTTAAACATAACCAGTGATTGAGTTATAATAATATTAAACCATTTATTGGCACTTAAAAATTAGAAATTCTTCCACTTGTCTATATGTTATGTAATAACCTTTATTTTCACTATGCGCGCATGTACCACTATGTTTAGGTTAGCTGTAAGACATTGCCATGTGGCAATAAGCTCGCCTTTTTTGTATACTTTTTTTAAGTGCAAATAAAGAGTTTATTATTATTAGATTAGAATACTTAAAAACTAGGTTATTTCCACATGGCAATATCATAAATAAAACCAGTGATTGAGTTATAATAATATTTATTGGCACTTAAAAATTACCATTTATTGGCACTTAAAAATTAGAATACTAAAAAACTAGGTAATTTCCACATGGCAATATCTTAAATATAACCCAATCACTGTGCAGTGGTTCATGCGCGCGCTGTAGAAATATATATTTGTCTATAATAAATAAAGTGTGTCTTCGTAAAATACAAACTACTGTATTTACAAACTAATAATGCCCTAAAAGAGGAAATTGGGGGAGGGGAGGGGGGGGGGGGGGGAAGAAATGGAGAGAAACTGGTTACTTCTCAGAAAAGAAGTAATTTTTAAGGTGAGTCTTGAAAGCGAAAAGAAGGCGAGTTTTGTATATTTGCTGGGATATCGCTTGTCTAAAGCCGTATTGATGATCGGAGAAAAGGCCCTCGGAGTCCAAGAAATGAAGGAGCTGTGATTTAGCATTTTTTTCAATTATTTTTTAAAACAGGCTAAGCAAGGAGATAGGCCGATAGTTGCTAATATCATCACTGCTATATAGTTGCGCGATATTGCTATATAGTTTTGCGATACAACATTAACCCGCTCGGCACTTAACATCCCTTGCGGGATATGTATGGCGGCCGGCTGAAATCCAAACTATCCCATACGGGATATCGCGCTCGCCGCTCAAGAAAATGTCGTTTAAATTTCGAAATGCGATTGTATATTCTATCGAATGATGCCATAATATAGCCAAATATGCAACACTATGAAATTGCTCGATTGCCGCATGCGATGTTAGAAATATGAATTACTACATCCCTTACAAAATAGGTGACCTCATTTCTGACGACAGTCGCGAACTGCCCACCGCTGGCGGCGTATAATTCCGCGATGTGTTTGTGTTGTGAATTGTTTTGTGTATATAAGTGAAGTGTATACCGGATAAAAGTAAGTAATTTCCATTTTTAAGTAGTTTAGGCCTTAGGATTAAACAATTTACACAGCCCATTTGCTGTTTTTCACGAATTTTCGAAGAAAACACTTTGGCGAAACCAAACGGCTCTCGAAAAATGGCCGTCTTTATTTTGTAATGTTTGTGAAATATCCCGTTATATCGCGAAACATGACGTAATGTCGCTTTAATTTACTAATAAAATAGGTATTGCTTCATTTACATCCTAAGTTATCACATAATTATGCGTATTTTGAACATTATATGTTGTTTTCTAATATGGCTCGCGAAAATGAAACTTGTTTTGATAATTACTATGAGAGAAAAAAGTGCGATTTTCCATAGTTTTTCGATGAAATGTGACTCTTTGGAGTATAGTAATTAGTTATTAGACATATAATAAGTCTATGATAAGACAATATAATTGAAAAAATCTAACGAATTTTATATTATGGGCATTCAAAGTTTATTATTAGGTTCGGAAGTCGGAAACTCTCAAAACTTTAGATTTTTCTATAATATCAGACAAAGCTCAAAGTTCTGGTGTGATTTCTAAGAAGAAGTGATGTAGTAATAAAGTTATTTTGAAAGAATTTCATATAAAAAAATACCATAAGTAGTCACAAATTAAAAATTAAAAAAAATTTTTTTACGAGAATACATACAATTTTTCTTGGCTGAATAAATAAATATTTTTTCCGTATTTTTGTATGCAAATAAGTAAAAAAAAAATATCGTTTTGGTAAAGCATTTAATAAAGAACATAACTGTATTTACAATTTTTGATATTTACAAAAACTGTATTTACAAAAAAATCGAAATGATTTTATAGGCGAGTTTTTTCAGTTTGCCAATTTTGTAATATTTATTCATTATTATCTTAATTGTTTTACGAGATAAGGTTATAATGTTTTATATGTCAAATTTCAATGCGATCATTTTTCTATTTATCTTTTTTTAATCCGATTAGTGGTTTATAAGTTATGATCGTTTTTCTCAAGGCCGTTGACTCGCGTCGATTTTTTGCGCGAATATGTCGCGCGCAAAAGTGATGTTTTTGGGCGCGGTGAGTTTTTACCTCGCAACGTGAGGGGTTAAAAACAATAGGATCATCATAAGACTTGTCTATTTAAGCTCTCTGAGATAAATAGTTTTGTAATTCACACACATGGACGAATAAGGCCTGGCCTGTCTTTCTTTTTCTTTGTGCGGTTGTCGCGTTCGGGCTGCGGTGGGCCGCTGTGAAGCGAGACTCGAGCAAGCCGCGCTCATTTGTCACCACATTGACAGCTTACCTGGCCGGCGTGTAGTGACGTTCATCAATTTGTGGCCGGCGATAATGAGTGGAAACGTATTTTGACAACGTACGATGATTCATCGGCGACTGCGGCCGCGGCGCGTGCGCCCAATCCGGAACGCGGAATGAATCGCATGTCGCGCGTCACGCTGGATCATATCGAGAAATCTCCGATGGTGAGAATCCCAATGTTAAGGTGGGGAATGCAAACGGGAACAACGCCAATTTTGAAAATACTCTTAAAAGTGGAAAGAATATTTAATTCCCCACTTGGGCGCCAAAATATATTTTTTTGTATGTTGTGCTTGTTTGAATTCGTGTTAGAATCATGAACCATGTACTACACTACAGACATATACATTACCCCTACCTTAATGTACAGGTCACGCGATAAGAGCTGGCACGTTCACAGTACTCACACTAATGCAATGTCACTATACAGGACCGCGAGCGAGAGAGACGGAAAGACTTTTTATGATGCGCATCAAGTGAAAGTCACGTCGCGCGTCACGACATTGCATTAGTGTGAGTACTGTGAACGTGCCAGCTTTCGCTACGGCACCTGTATATGTATGTAGTGTATAGGCGAGGCCTAGTTAATTTGAATTTAAAACAAGTGACAGTCAAGTAATGGCACTTGCTCTTTAAAATTTTCCTCTGTAGTTTTGGAATCAACTATACGTAAGTTATAGTCCGTCTGTAAGTTTTTCAGAACACATAAAAAAATACAACACTAATAAAACATATCGCATTATCTTTTCTAGTGTTTGACGTTTACACACATGTCAAATCTCTGCAGATTCCTCCATTTATCGAGATAAACTGGCCGCAGATACAAATTTTATCTAGTTGTGGTTTTCAAAGTGCTGCAAAACATGAAAATTACATTAAGGGTTGTGAAAGAACTATCAAAAGATACACCGAAAACTCTAGTTTGCTTGGAAGAAAAGATCCGGTCCGCCGCGCCCAGTTAGGAGACTCCTGCTGTCATTAAAGCAATTAAGGCGCGTATAAAAGAAATTCCCTGCATAAAGGGAAACTGATGTCACTGCAGATGGGATTGGGAGCTAATGGGAGCTAATGGGCCCATGATGAGGTGGCCACGATGACCCATGTGTTCAGGGTCGGTCACACTCACGGGTCAACACCCATCCGATGGCCTCCACGCATGGGGTGCGAGCCTGGGCAGGACACTGGGTCAACCAGTCTCCCCTGGGAATCAAACCTCTGGCGCTCCTGGACGGTCTGCGCACCGAGCGGCGCAAGCAATCGATTGTGCTCTCCGACTAACAATCGGGGGAGTCTGGGAACTGTATTGTTTCCTATAGAGCGGGGGTGGTTGTCTACCTTACGGCGACTGCTCTTGAAATGACCATTGGCCATCCGATCCCGGTCCAGAGTCGGGCAAAGGACGCCTTGGTCCGCGATAGATTCGGTTCACACCGTTTCACCGCTTCGTAAGGGAGAGGACCGCGCAAGCGACCTCGAACTCGGAACCAATCGAGAGACCGGAGAAATCTGGTCACAATTGGAAGCAAGGGCGCGAGGGTCGGCCCGCCAGGTAACACTGGCTATCTCGCGGTAAGGCGTTGGCTTCTTGCGGGTTGTGACGTAGCTGGACGTTGGATTTGTTATGTCCAAAGTCTTCTACGTTCACTGCAGGGCGATAGAACGAGAAAATCGTTAAAACGTCCTGTGGTGACGGGCTCGCCCGTTGTAGTTGACACCGCAAGTTGCAGATGGGATTAAGCAAAAACACTGTATGTACATAGGAAATGAATGATGACCTCAGTAGGAAGTAAGGCCATTTTGTCAACGAGCACCTAAATACTTTACGACTTAAAATAAAATATCTCTAATGCTCACATATAAAATATCTCTCACATATAAAATCAGCTCACATATAAAATATCTCACATAAAATATCTTTAATGGAGAATCGATAGGTGCGTTACTTCCAGGCAGACATAAAACGTAATCAGTATACGAAAGTTAGTACAGTTGAGATTGTTATCACGGAAGTGTTTGAACAACTCCACCCAACGGTCTTCAGCAGCAACATTCTTAGAATTCCAGCTTGTGATTTTGTCATATTTTGGGCTTAAATTATCTTTTGGTGTGTTTGCGAAAGCGGGATATTTTTGCTCTCGCTGGGGACAGCGGGACAGACAGCCCGAAAGCGGGGCTGTCCTGCCTAAAGCGGGACGTATGGTCACGTTATCTATCGACGACAGCACAAACTTCAATACATACATGCTATATTATAATTATATCCGCACAGATTTAATATTTTTAACTTACTGTAGGAAGGAGGTCCTCCATTTCGTCTATCTACAGTTTGATTGTGTCCACTGCCCCAGTATTATATTCATCTGATTCTATATCCTCTTGATTGTATCTCTCGCTTAATCCCAGCCGAAGAAATCGAGTGTAAATCGGCGGGCACGACTCGTCACGAGTAAATGAGCCGCGTTTTTGTTTATTTTCAAGTGACACGCTCTCTCGACCGACGGAGATTATCACACAAAGAAACAAGACAGTGTATAATGCTCTTACGGTGCATCTGACACGTTTGATAGATCGTATCGGATCGTGTGCCCCTTGTTAGCCGGACAACGTGGACGCGCCACGTAAAGAAACATTAAAACTGTGACTTTAATTTCCTGCCTCTATTAATTAGGATCGATACATCTGGAGAACAACTATCGCCGAGAATCTTGATCGTATTCAATCATAACTAATTTGATAATGACGGAGTTCATCTTAGAAGCATCTCGCGTGGGAAATAAATATCCATAATAAGACTTAAAAGTTACATCAATGAAACGCTCAAGATATCTCCGCGTGAGACAAGATTGCATTTAAAGATTAGAAAAACATTAAAACTATTACGTCAGTTCGCCGATGCACTGTTCCAGTGGGTAATATTGTTTCTACTCTTTATCTGAAATTGCACAAAGGGCGGGTTTATTACATGCGAAAATCTCTTACAAGCAACCACTAAGAAATGTTTATACGAATATATGTGCTTGTAACATGTGGATAAGCGTGTGACTTGTTACTGCATTCGATCGACAGAACCGAAATGCAGTTCCCTTAATTTTATCGCAACGGAAAATGGTGACTTACCCGGGAGTCGAACCCGGAACCTTACAGAGCAAGATCAGGCAACCTAGCCACTATGCCATCGGTCCGTGAATCGATCGTTATATCGACCTCCGAATTTTCCGATTGCCAATAGACGTCTACTTGTGCTTCTACTTCTAATAGTCCCTTCAGGCTACGAGAAGAAGCTCTTGCCGAGTGGAACAGGAGGTATGTAGCTGAAACCCAGACCGGCGCAACCACAAAAATCTTTTTTCGCTACGCAACAGACAGAGCACAGACGCTCGAACGTCTCGGCAGAACATATCTCGGAACACAGTTACTGTCCGGACATGGTGCTTTCCGCAGCTATCTCATGCGCTTTAAACTTAGAGACGACGACATCTGCCCTTGCAACGACACCAGCGGACAAACCGTAGAGCACGTATTATTTCAATGCGGAGCACTAGAAAAAGAACGATACGAAATGCGCTGTATCTGCGAACAACACGACCTGGACTACAACAACCCGCAAGAAGTGCTGAAGTCAAAGCAAGTCTCCAGAACCTACTACGAATACCTACAATTAATCATGGCCAAAATAAAATCGATCAACGGAGGAGAGTGAAAATCATCTTGCAGTGCGTCGTATCTTGCCACAACAGATGACTAGCTTATAAACGGTGGTGCAAAATAATCGGCACGGTGGTGCAAATAATTATGACTTATATGTGATAGCATTAATATAGCATAAAATTAAATTTAACACGTTAGCTGCGGCACCAATTTTTGCATACTTTCCGTTCCTGCGGCACGAGGTATAATCGGCCCGTACCGTGACCAGACGTTAGGGCGACACGCGGTCTATTAGACCCCACCTCCTTTTACAGACTAAAATCCATTTTCTGGCGCGAAATCAAAGATAAATGAGAATAAATTATATTAATTCAGTGCGGCACGAGGCCTAAGACATCCGGTACCAAGGTAGGTACACCACCGAGTCCGGAACCATTAGTGATCTCAAATATATATTTATCTCTTTCCTACACTGGACCAAACCAAAGCTATGCCATTCGCACGACAGAGAAATTCACTTTTTTGCTTGCCGCACCACAGGGAAGTTGCATCAGGGGTGATTTAGGCCTCGCTTCGCACTTAACGTGTTAAGCAAATAAATTGTAACCTAAGATTAACGCCTTGACAAACGAGCAAGGCTTTTCTGAATAAACTCCCCCATTAAGTTGTTAACTTAATGGGGAAAAAAAATAAAAATTAAAAAAAAAATAGTCCCTTCAATATAAAGTAACTTTTCTTTTTACTACACGACTGCCCAACAAAAAAGGGGTGTAAGATGTTCATGGTTCAACTATGTATGTTTTCCTTTTCTTTTTTCCACTCTAACTTCTAAACGTTCGAAAAGATTTGAAAGTATGAGAAATTGTTAGAACCGTTATGTCATCTCGAGAGTCATAGGATACATTAACTGTCAAATTAGCAAGTAAATAGTTGTCTAAATAACCAAATCTCCAAATGTCAATAATATAACATAAATATATCGTGTTTAGTGTCAAATGAAAGGTCTGATTGAGTATATTCCGAAAATGTATGTGTATCTTGAATCGCTTATTACTTACGGCATATGTGGATGGGGTGGATAAGGTAAAACCCTGCTAGAGCCATTGCAAGTTGCGCAGAAATTTATATTAAAAATTATTTTACGTAGACCCTATCGCCATCCCACTAATTAACTTTATAAAGAAGCTAATATCCTTGATTGTAGACAACTCTTTCTAAAAACTTCCCTCTTAAGGCTATTTTTGGACAATAACTCAAATCTAGGAATAATTCAGAACCGAAGACCAACGAGACAAGTTATACAAAATAGCCTTATAATACAAAGAATAAAAACATCATTTGGACAAAGACATTACTCTTTCATTGCGCCGAGATTTTACAATCTGATCAATATGGAAATAAAAATGAATTTGACATTTAGGGAATTCAAAAATAAATTAAAGAAATGGTTATTGAATCATGACAGACTAACCATACATCAAATGTTAGAAATAATAGTTTAATAAAACTTAGGTGCACAAATTTAAACATGTTTTTAAACATGTATGTTGAATATATTTTAACATTGAACTAACAACCACAAAATATATGACTTTGTTGTTATATATTATTTTGACAATGAATTGTGATTTTTTTGACTAGATATTTTCATATTATATCCTTTATTACTTAACATACCTAGGTATATTAAATATTAATGACTGTTTCTTTTTTTTCTCACATATAATTTTACTTATATTATTTAAACGAATTTTATATTATAATCGAATTTTACATTATTGCCGATTATATAATGGAATTGCATTTATTTTATTATATTATCTTTTAATATTTTTTATTATTTTTTTTTTACTTCCTTTTTTTTTTGAAGACCAAAATTTTAGGGTAATTTAGTGTTATTAGCTTTTTAATAAAACTTGTACATCTGTAAGCAATCAAGCAATCAAGCAAACTTGATTGTAATATTAGAGTCCTGTCCACCCTAAAACGGGCTAGTCCCAGTTGGGTGACAGAACTAAATAAGCAAAAGGTTAAGGTTTTGCCATTCGGTTCCTGTTATTTTTGTAATCAAATCAATGTTCTATAGTAATTAATTCTTAAATAAATAAATAAAAATAAAATCTATTGATAAATACGTGTTTTTTAGTCCTTTTAATTTATTTACTTGTTTTATCTTTTTTTGAGTTGTCGCAACGGAAGAGTTTTCTTTTCTCTGTTACACCATTTGAGTGGTGCTTGTAGGTGTAGGGTACTAATGACATTGCTTATGTGTTTTAAGCATTATTTGGAATAACCACACTTTTCGATCTTTTAATAAACAGATGCAAAATACGATGGTTGTACCAAGGCGCTGCATTGTTTATAAGAAATAAGAAATAAAAGCGAAAGCTAAATTCAAAAAACGACCTCCAAG
The DNA here is from genome assembly GCA_944548615.1 of Micropterix aruncella. Lineage (NCBI taxonomy): Eukaryota > Metazoa > Arthropoda > Insecta > Lepidoptera > Micropterigidae > Micropterix > Micropterix aruncella. The sequence goes on along the minus strand of OX155953.1, from coordinate 3,137,978 downwards.
GCTACAAAGTGACAATCAAGGTTACTCTAATATACTTACCAGTCAATATTTCTCCGTGTAAAACCTCTGTTTCTTAAAATTGCCAGAAAATAAGAGTGAAACTGTTAGGTTAGTTTACCGATTGATTTATGGCAAATGTGACAACTAGAGTTGTTAACTGCAACGGGCAAGCCCGTCACCTCAGGAAGTTTTAAAGATTAGTCGTTCTGTCTGCCTGAAGTGAGCGCAGAAGACTTGGACAAAAACAGTCCACCGTCAAGCTCCGCCACATGCTCGTAAAAGACCAACGCCTTAACCGCGAGATAGCCAGGAGTGTTACCCAGCGGGCTTACACTCACGTCCTTACTTTCAATTGCGACTAGATTACTCCAGTCTCTCGATTGGTTACGAGTTCGAGGTCGCTTGCGCAGGTCCTCTCCCTTAGAAGCGGTGAAACGGTGTATACCGAATCTATCGCGGACCACGGCATCCTTTGCCCGGCTGTTGACCCAGGATCGGGTAGCCGATGTTCGTTTCAAGAGCAGTCGCCGTAAGGTCCGCAACCACCCCCGCTCTATATAATAGTAAACAGTACTGCTTCCAAACTCCCCCGACTGTTAGTCAGAGTGCACAATCGATTGGATTACGCCGCACGGTGCGCAGACCGTCCAGGAGCGCCAGAAGGTTGATTCCTACGGAAAACTAGCCCTAAGGCCAGAGTCCTGTCCAGGCTCGTACTTCATGCGTGGAGGCCGTCGGATGGGTGTTGACCCGTGAGTGTGACCAGCCCTGAACAGAATTGGTTTTCGTGGCCAACTTAGCAAGGGCCCATTAGCTCCCTAATGGGACATGGGCAAATGTGACAATTATTTCGTGGTATATTTTAATCCCGAAAACCGTAAAACGTAAAACGCGTTTAAAACAGTCAGTATGTCCGATACCAAAAACCCCCCTGTTTAAATAAAACCAAACGAGTAAAAGAACACGCCGCGCGCGCGCCCGCCCATTATGACGTATTCGCCGGGGATGGAATCAGAACTTAACCCTTGGAGTAAATGGGTATTTTCATGGATGCATCTGTCTCTTTTGCAGGATTTTCGGCGACATCGACCTTAAAGTACTATAACTACAAAACTACTACACCAATCATAAAAAGAACAACTGCACAATGATTGCATCGAAATTTCGAATATAGAATATTGAAATATCATTTTGTAAAACAATTAGATGATTATGAATAAATATGAGAACGTCAAAGAAGTGAAAAAAACGCGGAACCAGATCTGGTCGTATCATACTCAACGGATAATTGTTTCAGAACCAGATTTGGTCGTATCATACTCAAGGGGTTAAAACATAAGGCGATTACGTCGCACGAAACAGCCGCAATAACACTCCCCTACGCCGCCGCGGGACCGACGAAAAAAAGTGTTCCAACCTAACTTAATGACAACTGAAGACATCTAGGTGGCGCTTTGAGATATTAAAGGCAAATTCCCGGGACTTACAGGGTAATTCATTCCGTCCACGTTCTCGACCGGGGAGCGAGGGCAGACTTTTTTCCGAAGGAAATATCAAGCGGTGCTAGTGATGTCGTGCATATTTATTTTCGCAGAGCAGTATGCGATAAAATAGCGATTAGTTGCAAGGTGTTCTGAAGGCGAAAGGAGAGAGAGAATTATTTTAACAACATTTACCACATGATGGTTTGTGATGTTGGGGCAAACCCAATTTATGGTATAAACCCAATTTATGGTATAAGGGAGTTTGAAAATTCTGAGTTTATTTTCCATGTTGATGACTAATGAAATGCGTAAAGTTTTAAACATAATGGTATTATGATAGCTGACATTCTAATTTTCATATAATTTATTATACATCTATTCATTTTAAAATAAAAATACGAAGGCATATTGCTGGATTGACAATAAAATATATATTTTTTGATTATTCTACATAGAATTTGCATTTCTATTTTAATATATTATTCTCCCTGACTCTTAAATCACATTAATATTTTGATTATTTGTATGTAGGTAATATTGAATATAATATTACAGCCATGACAACTATCACGATAGTTATGTTTTTAATAATTACATTTTTAGCATTTAATTTTGTGACGCATCCAAGTGTAGAAATGCCTATCTACTGGAGTAGTTGATTGTATTGTATTGATGGTAAATGGCCCAAGAATGAATAATTTGTAATTCTGCAGTATTATATGTACAGTGATATATATACCGCGTGCTTTACTTTAAATACATAAATTTAAACTTCAAATTTATTTAATTTGTTTTTGGCGATACTTGCACCAAGCAACATATGATAAATCATGGATATAGACATTAGATCAGAATCATATCGTGGTATGTGTAGAGTACATTTCTGTGACGATTTAGAAACTAGCAATTTGATAGCAGTATCAGAAGCGCCAGCAGATAGCAACGCGATACTCGACCTTATAAAAAGCGTTGTTTTCTTCTACCTCCATGAAACTATAGTATATATTACCGAAACAGAAAACGTGTAAAATTTGACGGCCCACTAACGTTTTGAAATCATATAATCTCTATATTATCTTGAAATGTCTCGAGCTACTGGCTTTCGTACTTAGTAACTTAAAAACACTTTAAGAGCGCCATTATTTTCCGACTCCTTTACGACACAGGAGTGCACCCAAAAAGTAAAAGCGCCAATGTGGTCTCGTATGAACATTAAAACACTAAAAATAGTGTCGAAAACATACCTTAGAGTCCCATATATGAGGCAATATGGGTAGTATCCTTATTTGCGTCCGACAGTTTCATTCTTGGAATGGTCTACTAGATATCCCTTCAGCTGAGAATATTTTTTTTTGGCGGAGCAGCACGTATTTAAACGTCTCAGAGGGAGGACGTCTTTTACAAAAGGCAAATCTGTATGTCCGGAACAAGTATTCTCGTACACGGACTCACAATTTATTCTCGCTCCCTTGTTCACGCATAAGCCTTCATCAAGTGGGTATGCTGACACGGTCGTTAGCCACTCTGAATGCACTAAACTTATCAGCACCACAAATTATCCATATATTTGACTGTAGATTAGGAGAATTTAGAATATAAATTACTAATTACCTATTTATAAAATCATTAGAATAGTTACATATTATACATATAGATATATAGATTAGTTACATATAGACTTTACCATTATCTGTAGATTATTGTAACAAGATATATTAGCCAGAATATAAAGCGGCCTCAAATATAACGCGACCTATATATTTAAAGCAGGAATGAAAGGAAAAATTCAAATATAAAACAAATAATAATTTGGTAAATTGCATTAAAAAGAAAAGTTTAAAAAAAATTTAGACATGCTTGAATTATGACACGTGACACTTTAATAATTACTACTCGATGCATCATTTTCTTCCCATAAAATGTTATTCCCATTTCCATCCAGATTGTTGGAAATGCAACATTTCTTAAAACCTCTATCAGTAGACGTCTTCTGCCAGGCGGCCATGATCGATTCCCCTAAGACTGGAATTGATGATTTTTTATTTTGTTCTGTAGGGGTGAGAAGATAATTTCCAGCTATAATTAACGGCTGTATAGCTTTTTTTGTTTTCATTTTAGGCGACGAAATGCATCAAGTACGAGCATGGCGCGAGGTTTCCTTAATGCCACAGGACGCTGTCCCCATAGAATGTTTAATCCCCTAAACCTAACGACATGGCCGAAACGCCGAATAAATGGTGAATGGTTTCATTAGAAAAATATTTATAATAAATAATATCGCCGTATATTCAGGCTAAGACGGTATATATAATTTCTTGGTTTTTTTATACTGCTCAGACGCATTAGAAAGATATAATTAACAAGCCCTACAATTTTTACGACGTTTCGAATCGTACGTATCATGACAGTCCACCCCTATTCTTCCTCGCCCAAAACGCCGCTGCACTTTTATTTGGGCATTAAGTGATGTATTTTTTTTTCATATAATATTATTTAAATTTAAATAACTGTCTCCCGCGTTTCGCTCCCCCGCGCGACTGTACCCTCCTTCCCTTCGCAGCCTCCTCCTTTTACCCCCTCGGGGGCTGGGAAAGGCGATGTTTTTTCTCCCAATATAAAGTATTATGCTAATTTTGTGTGGTTGAAAATATTGCTGAACCGTAATTTGTACATAAATATGTACAGGCGATGCTGCAACGCGGGGTCGAACGCCGACTGTTTTAAGTCATACTAAATTTAACGAACACTATTTGATGAATGTATAGAAAATAAAGAGGAATTTTGTGTAAATGATACGGCAATCAGATAGTTTATTGATATTACAACAGGATAAATTTTGTGGTAAGGGGAGATATTAATATAATGTCCACTTCTTTTGAAAGATCAAGCATTAGGCTATTTGTGTCAGCGTCCCAATAAGTACATTCCATTCAATATCCCTTTCTTCCAGCAGAAATAGCGTAATGTACATATTAAGTAAATTTTATTTATCTTACTGAGATATTTTCATTCTCAGATCAAATATTTATTTTTTTATTTATTTTAAACAAACAACGAAAATACAGAAAATCGGCTTACTAGGTAATGGTACGAAGTAAACGACGTCCCACTTTCACTTGACCAAGCTCAGCGCATACCCAACTAGGCCGAATATAACCTGTATCTGGGCATACAACGTATTGTCTGAATTGAGCGGAGAAGCATGATTGAAGTATACGTATAACGTAACTGAGGACTTTTCTAATTATATGGAGGTATAAATATGTACCTTCTAAGTATCTGAAAGATAAATAATTATTGTTAACATAATGTTAATTAAATAAAAATGTTTGATATATGTTCATACACATATAAACATACATACATACGTATATAAATATTACTAATATATATTATAGCACCATATTACGTAGTGTAATAGTAAATTTATGCAGGTATATTATTCTGAGATAGTTTGCAGAAGTTCGATCTATTTCATCAAGAAGCCATTCTTTTATTATTAAACAAAATGGTACTTTCTATTTTTTATGTCGTCATCAAGACGGTTTAATATTTTAGGTGCTATATAGTGTATTTGTTGGTGTATTCGTATAAAACAAGTAATCTTCGACACACCAACATTATGATTTGTTTACAAATGATTTTGAAGAGCACTACCAGTATTTTGAGATTCAATGCTATATAAGTAAATGACGTATTTACTAAAATGTAGCGTAGTCTCCAATTGTCGACGCGCCCCCGCACGCGGGCGTCATCAACCGTCGAAGTGCTGGCACTTCGCAGTCCCTACTGCGGGGGAATCTCCCGGCAGTATTTTATACTTAAACGGTACAAATTCCATTTGTACGCTTTCCCTTGTCTCTCCGAACGCGTCGTGTGTCAACGGGAGTTAAACAACGATTTGTCATACGCCGCTTCTTCATTCGGGCGACAGGCGCAACTCACGAACGGCTGCTACCTCCACAGCTGAAACGTTTATGATTTGGGGGTATGACGATTCATCACTTGCATCGGCGTATTCGTTATATTTGAGCGTTGTTTTGGGTCCAGCCACTGTTACATCTTCACCCGTTTGGTCTTAGTTTGTTGTTTCGATGTTTTCGTAATTGTTTATCTTGTAACTTTGGTCGTTAGAATCGTTAGTACTACTTACTAAAAAATCACCAGTTACTCTCTTTCTTTCTCATTCCTCTCCCGATTATCTCTCCTCGGGAATTTTTCGTTTTAAATGTGGTAGTTGGTATTTTATGAAGGCAAATTAATTTGTTTATTCTTATTTAATAATCTTTATTTCCGCAACGTGCGCATGTACCATTGCAATGTGATTAGGTTATATGCAAGATATTATGTGGCAATAAGCTATGTGCAAGATAGCAATGAAATATATATGGCAATATTGCAATGCAATATATGTGGCAATAACCTTGTCTTTTTGTATTTAATTATTAAGTGCAAATAGAGAGTTTAATATTATTATTACTATGTTAGTTACTTTATTGATGTCCTCTAATTTAAATATTCTCTATACTCTTTCCAACGCCTTTCAGAAAGCACATGAGAGCATCTACAGAAAAGGCTTATATAATACCTTGCTCGAATTTCTAACACTTATAAAATTATAAAAACATCATCAGGATATATGTTGAAGGCAACAAGATCAGTGTATGACTACCTTTCTCCTCTTCTATTATACGTAGTCCTCGAAAGGGTTGTGCAATCCACCCGAGCTTAAATGCTGGTGCCAATCAGAGAAATAACCTCAGAGACTTATTAATCCTTGCTGATATCATGGTGGACCTGGCATATATGCTGCGAGCACTGAATGTGCAAAATGGTGGCTTACTTAAATAATATTTGTACGATTTCTGTATATTACTTTTAATTCTTGCATTCCATGGATGACACTTAAATTTTTGTATATTAATTTTTCAATAATCTCAAATACTTTATGTCATCATCAGAACTTGGGTTGAAACTAGGCATTAAGATATGAAACTCGTCTCCAAAGATACTTGTGCTCATCCACTCTTTCAACATTTGTAATTTTACCGTCGTGCAATACGGGATTTGGCAGCGGAGCCGATATTATTTACCGCCCATTTTACAACTCTTTAATTCTCACGCATACTGCCATCTCACTCGTATTACCCTCCCACCCCCACCTTATTCCTAACAGTCTTGGGAAAGGCTCACCAGATATTGGACAGACTATAGCATGGAAAATGTCAGTTGTAACATCGCCAAAACGACGGTCGCTAGAAACTTTACGCGGTTAAATCCGTTTTTTATCTTATTTCTGAATGTTCCTAAACGCGAAACGACTGCAAAACATAATCCAGATGGGACAATAGGGATCGTTCCTAGAATTTGATTACATGAACGTGACACGCGAAAATACGTCTTCCTGGCGAGCAAAACTCGTCGCGGGGTCGCAGCGCAGCGCACAAAGTGAGCCGGAGAAAAATGAAAATTTCCACCAGCGCACAACACAATGGTAATGAGAATAATGGCGGCCCCGGCCTCCCGTGGGATGGTCGGCCCGTTCGCGTAATGGGCCAGAAATGAAAGGAAAGTCCTAACAAGATGTCTCCGAGCCGGAAAAACTTCCCCAATGGAAAGCGCAGGATGAAAGATAAAGCGGTTTTTAATGGATATTTTTGGGGGTGGTAAGGGGGGTATCTTCTAGCATTGTGTGTTATAAGCTGTTGGTAAGATACACTGAAGTTACAGCGAATTCAAAAAAATACAAGACTCTTGAATCTCAAACAGATGTAAAGAATAAAATATCCACATGACAAAATATTTGAAAAGTTAGGAAAAACAAAACCGCGAAATCTTCAATCCTTCGTTATTTTATCTCTTGACGTCTAATAATTCTAAGTGTTATTTGATTATCTTCGTATTCATCATTGTTATAGATTTTTAAAAGCCTGCAGTTAGATGTATTACTGAGGGACTAGGTAAATATAGTTGACGAAGAAATTACCTTATAAAATACATTATTTCAGGTGCGTCGGGTGGTATCTAGGTATTATAATTAATTACAAAGGGTATTACATTACTCAATGCTATAGTATATTTTGGAAACACATCCACACCGGCGGTATGCAGGTGGCACTGATAGCATTGACGGCGAAATGTATAGCAATTTATTTGCCCATCTATAACAACATTAATAAGGAATGGTTGGTTATTTATAAAGGACTGATTAATAATATAAACCCAATAATTTCACCAATGATAACAATAATAACATTCAATTATTAGTGCCAGTTGTCGCATTTTTATATAGGTTGATTACATCCCAGAAATAATACAGAGAAATAGAAAGTCATCTTTTAGTGTAATATAGCATGCGAAATTATTAGGTATTGAATCCTGTATACCAAATTAAAAATTGACATCTTTGTGTAAATAATATTAAAATAATACAAGCTATGATTTTTAAAATTCGTTTGTTTATTTGTTTGTACCTTATAGGCGTGCTTAGTGCCATCTACAGTGCAACGCCATACTGCTATACCACGAAAGTCGCCATACTGAACATAAAAAGAGGATTAATCCATCTTTGGAACAATGAGTGCCATCTAAGCTTTGCGTTTCGTTGCCTTTCAGATTACTGGTTACCAAATCGTAGTACAACTTTGAGTAATCTAATACGCTGTATAATCAATGATCATACCTAATTTCCGAGAACTTATTTTGAAAGACATTGGGAAGGGAAATCAATTCACTTCTTTTGAAAATGAACGATGTTCAATTTTTTTTGCTTTCATGTACATTATGATTTAAAGTTAAGACTAAGTGTATTTTCTGTACACAGAGTAATAATTGAGCAGCCCCATTTGCCTGTGTATATTCTTAAAAACTAAAAATACAATGCGAATAATACAGATAGTTGATGTTGATGTGATACAAAATACAATTTTACCATTCTCCCACTTCCCTACTGCAGTATCTTCTTTCATGAGTCCTCTTTTTAAATATGCTAAGCAAAGTTTTGAGCTTCATAGCGATTTAATTTCGGTACCCCAGCCGCTCGTCGGAATCCCCCCCTCCCGCCCTCCGTTCACCCCTATTGTACGCATTGTAATACATTATTGCCGGCAATGTAAGACTTTCCGCGACTGCCTCCTTGTTACGCCTTTATGCCGAAGATATACTACTCGCGAGATATTGCGGTTTTCTTTGAACGGGATGTATTTCCATCCACTTTTGATGTTCACTCCTCTGCCGGGGATTGGAATGTTTTACATACATATTAGCCCCCGCTCCTCGGGTGGGCGGCTCGCCCTATAAATTACCAAACCGTTCCTGGTGGAGCGCTCAAAACTCGGGATGACCTGTTTGCGAGGACGGAATTCTTCCTCGCCCCTTATTGCCATTTCTTCGTAATTTAATATGAGATGCGCGCTTCCTTATTTAATTTCAAACGCAAAGCTTTTGTACAAAAATATTATCAATACAAGCGTTCTGTACTAGTAGTAATAAACTCGCCTTCAATCTGAGATGACAAAAACTATCTACATTCAGACCACGTCGGGTGAATCGATTTCATTTTCGGATAAATATCTACATTTCCAAATAGTTGAGAGATATTGGATATTATTAAACACTAGATGACCCGGTGAACTTCGTACCTACCACCTAAAATTGATTTGATTGTAACTCTTCATAAGCGTCTATTGATCCTAATCAACCTTCCAAATCCAATTCATTGACATCTATAATATGGTCGAATCATGTACGGTTGGAGTTTCGTTTGGTGATTAAATGTAATAATAATAATCGTTTGTAATTATAATAAATTCAATGTATTTAATTTACATGATGAAATATAAATGCTTTTTCGACTTTTTCGACTTTTACGACTTTTTCGACTTTTTCGACGTTTTCGACTTTTCGACTTTTTTTACTTTTTTGACTTTTTCAACTTTTTCGACTTTTCGACTTTTTGAAAATTTACACAATCGCACGTAATGAATAACAGTTATGGATGGCGCAGCTGTCAAACAATAGGATCGCCGCGAACGCCATCTATTGAAAGTGGCCCATTTCCTAAAATTATCAATTTCGATTTTTTCGATTATCAGTTGTTTCTTTTAATTTTTCCTAAATATTTTTTTTGTAAACCGCCCTTAAATCAAGGCAAATAAAACAAAAAAATAATAATTCAAATCGGTCCAGTCACTTTCGAGATCTTGCGAGACTAATGCACGGCGATTCATTTTTATTTATAAGATTTTTAAATTTGATATTTTTAATACATCATAGTCTTTATTTAAATATATCCTATTAAATAAAGTTAAATTAAATTAATTTTCTAAATTTAAATTCATAGTGACAGCATATTTTAAAAAAATCAACAATAAATATTAATATAAATTATTAAATGTAGTGGATACAGTGCAATTATGCAGTCTAGATTCACTTGCGGTTGACACAGGACGCGTCCCGGATGTACTCGATCGCCGTTTGCATATCGGTCTAATTATAATGGGAAGCAAAAGTATATAGCAAAAGACCGAGTCAATGGGCATTCCCAACTGTGCAACTGGTTGAAGAGGTCTCAGCGGCCTAAGGTCCTAAATAGACCTAAAATGTCTGCTGCAGTAGGCAATGGGAGACCACTGCACTATATATCCCTAGTAGTTAGCAATGGAAAAGTCAAAAAGAGCCATGGCCCCGAGTGCCCGTCGGCGATTTAATGGGTCAGGGGTGCTAAGAATCCCCGGGTGGAAAACTGGACCGGGATCACCAGTACGGAACAGCTATACCGGAAGGCGAAAGACCAAAAAAGTATTCAGAGCTAACGGCCAACCTCCAGTAATGGAGAGGCACTTCGAGAAGAAGAATAAAATAAAGACAAACTATAGCAATTGATTAAATGTTAAATTTTAAATCTTAACCGCCAGATTATTATTGAGATCTATTATTACTTGATAACTTAAGAGCCGTATTACAAAATAGCGTAGGTATTCTTTTAAAATGAGTTGAAAAAATGAACGCATTTTTTTTTGGATGTAACCATAAAAGATAGGATAAATAAATAAATAAATAACTATTCAACCCTGGGAGAAAACCGCGGCACTGAGCGCTCTTCTCTTGCGCAAGCAAATATATACACAATTTCTAATTGTTTTTTGCAGTGTTTTCTCCTTTCTAATGACAATAATTTATATTATGTCGTATTGCTAAAAGAGTGAACTTTAATATAGTATAAGTATTATATAAGAATCTTATTTTATTTCTGAGAAAATTAGAATGATACAGGAAGTTTTTTTTTAAATTTTGTGTAATTGTAAGTAATGTATACCTTGGATATGTGGTCAAAAAACGAAAAAATAAGGCCGCTATGGTCAACAAGAATACATGACGGACATAAAAAAAAATAGTATACGGTTTTCGTTGTAGTGATATTACTGTATTAAGGAGCTCAAAGTTTGCCTTCCGAGCGTTTTACGAATAACGACTTTCGGAAAATGGGCTGAATAAGTAAATAATATTCGTTATATCTAAAATTAAAGGCCGCTATGGTCAACATCAAGAAATGGTCCAGGTAATTCAGTAATTAAAGTTTGTAGAAATCTCTTCATTTCTTGGAATTAGAACGCCAAAAATCCACTTTTCTTGCCTTTCTGGAAAAAAAATGTGATAGGGCTCTTAAATCAATATTTTTTTTTTACATAGGTACTATTTCTCGTATATTTTCGATTTGTTTCCCTTTTGATTTGAATGTATTTCTTTCGATTAACCTACATTGTTATATACTTCTTTTTAGACATTTATAGCTGTTTTTTTCTTCTTCTTAACTAATTCTGTAATGGAATTGTAAATTTAATTTATTAACTGTAATTACATCATTATATTATTACATTTATATTTTGCTAATTTTGGTGTTATGTTTTAGCGCCAGAACTCTAACATGTCTATGTATATATTAATGTATACATACGTACACTACAAATTAAGTAAACGTATATTTGATTACAGACAATATTGTACACCTTATAAATAAACTGTATGGCACGTAATGTATGGTGCGATGAATTATTTACAGTTCTCAATAAATATTTTTTTTATTATTATTATTGATTACACTTCTATTGTATAATTATTCTATGTTTATATTCTATTCAAAGATGGCTTTTTGATTTTATTTTATTATTTCCCTTTTTGTTTTTGTTTTTGCATATTTTATACATATTTATTTTAATTTCATTCCATTATTAATTTTTCCGTTTGAAAATAAATAAAATAAAATGCTTCAATCACATCAGGCAGACAAGGTTTTATCCTTATTCTGAAAATTGATATTATAAATTTTCTGATTTTGATTTTGAAAAATTTGAAAAATGATGTTATATAAATGATATGATGAATATAAATGATAACCTATAAATTTTCTTTATAAAATACCCCATCTTAAATCCCTCTCCCCCTAAACCAATCACTGGAAATGCAGGCCATCATTAAATGTCAATTCCAAAGACAGCAATAAAACTGCAATTTGGCCCTAAAAACAGCCTGCAAAACACCCGATTCTACTGGCGGGGAAATTATGCAAAGAAGTTTCAGTCGCAGAAGCCATTCTTGTCACCCCAGCTAGTATGATGCGACATCGATGGTAAGTCACTGCGGGGGGGATTCAACTTAGAAAAGGTCGCCCGCGATTCAGCTGTCAACCCTGACTACTATGATCGATATGAGTGGGGTGACCAACATGTTTTTGCTGGTTTTACAGTTTTTTTTTTTGAAAATGAGTTAATTTATTAGGAGCTCCTATTTTAAACCCGTTGTGTAGGGATTGTATGATTATTCCAAACGAGAAATTTTTAGATTCTTGATTAAGATTTAAGAACAAACCGTCGTGATTCTTTTTTTTTACTGTATATTTAACGTTGATTTTTAAAATAAAAAATCGTTACGATTTCCAGGTGTATCTCTCCTAATTTCGCGTTTGTCACCCTATCCCATAAGAGCGTATCCCCTCACCTTGATCGTCCTTCGGAAGGCGCGAAGAAAGAGCATCAAACCGGCTTATGGGTTACGGAAATGTATTGACAGGCGGGGCGGGTGGAGTCGCCCGCGCGATTGTGTTTGATCCACCCCTCGCGTTTATGTTGTTTTTTACCCTCCGCTTGTCGCTTTCCCTTCTTTTCTCATGGTTACAATGTCATACGCAGGGTTGACACAATCAATAAACTTAATATATATTTTTAATAATTGAAAATGCGTCATTATCGCTCGTTTTTCTTAAAATCTAAAGGATGTTTTTTTTAAATCACTCGTTGAGACGTAACAGTAATTGTTCGTCAATTATTATTTCCTATTCACGGCATTACATATTAAAGCAATATTATTTTATCAAGCGCTGATTAATTATATTATAATGACACTTCTGGTGGGATATGTCGGATAGGTTGGACGTCTGGTCGGATAGGTTGGGGATATACAGCATGTTTTATTTTAATGAAAACGCATTGTAAAATACCACTAGGGTAACCATATAAATATTGCAAATTACCATTTATTATAAACACTTACTTAAAAAAATATATTTTTGTAAGATAAAGTTTAAGAAAGGAAAAGAAACAAGCTCAAATTTATCACTATAAATACTATAGAGAAGAATAGTGGAAAACATGTGTAATCGATATGGTTAAAAGTTGTATTGAATATTTAAATAAAATACAGATATTACTTATAATAATATATATAATAGACATGTTCATATTTACTTATTTACACACATATACACAACAAACACACATATATATATATATATATATATATATATATATATATATATATATATATATATATATATATATATATATATATATATATATATATATATATATATATATATATATATATATATATATATATATATATATATATATATATATATATATATATATATATACATACACATACACATACACACATTTAAATTATAATGATACACACACACACAAATAGAAAAAATTGTAACAATAATTATTAACAACAATAAATATAATAGTAATAAATATTACGAAAGAATCTAGATTTTTATGACATATCTGCAATAAAACGGCCAAATCTTACGCCTTGTAGAGGTTAAATACTTAATCATATAATGTAGATAAGCGCAGATAAATCATTTGTATTTCAAAGCATTTTTAGCAACCCTGTCTCTTGTTCAACCCCTCCCGAGCAGTCATATCTTCCCGCCGCGCTTACTACTGATATTTTTTATTCGATTAGCAAACCCCAGCGGAGTTTTTAGCCTTTTTCGCTCGATTTTCCTTAAAAATGTTTCCGCGAAAGTAGGCACGAATACTCGTGGGGCATATGGCAGTACCGGAGCTCCCCTAAAAAGAAATCGGCTGCTCTCTCCCTTTCCCTATTTCCGACGCATTGCCAATTTGGCGGTAATCAGATACGCTTACTTGTAGGATTTCGAGAATGACTGTTTGGGTTTTTCAGAATCGGATTAATTCTTGATTTTTATTTTATACAATATAACTTTACGAAATATATGTCAAATATTAAATTAACAGTATTAAAAGTATTAAAAGTTTCGAAATAAAGCCAAACAATACGAAATAAAGTTAAACAAATATATAGTATTTTTTTTAATTTTATTTTATTTATTTTATATATACCTACCTACATTCAAATGCATGAGCACAACAGAAAATGATTTGACGATTTAGAGAATGCCGTTGTATGCTTTTAAAGTTACATACACATGCACATACATGTGCAGAGTTACATTACATACACATCTGTTTTAGCCCAGCTTACATAGCGCATACATTAAACGCAAATGATTATTTTTCAATTGTGCTAAGCAAAGAGCAGCCGAGCCCGCCTTGCTAGGCACCCCTGTGTTAAGGCGAGCTCACTTCGGAGTCCCACTAGAGTGCCACGGTTGTGTCAAAGAAAGATCTAAGATAACATTTTTAAAATTATTTTAATTTTAATTTATAATTATACCAAAATGTGCGATATCCCGCCTCGTAACTAAACCGTCTGACGGGGATATCAAATGGGTTGCTGGTGGATCATTTGGTTGCTTGTGCAAAGTTTAGTTGACAGTGGAAGCGTTTGAAAACTTATGATGAGTATTGAGAGGTGAATTATCGATATGGCGATCGCTAATCAAAACTCACGTACCTTGACGGTCGTGTAGCTTCAGCAGTATGATGCGCGCTGCTGATTCCGCTTCTGCGTTTAATGATAATAATAATTATTATTATTATTATGATTATTAATATTATTTTTTTATTTCTTTTTATTTTTGATTCCTTTTTTTCAGTATTTCAACCAATTGTCTAAACCGCAGACTAAAATCTACAAGCGCGAAACCCCTCTTTTGTGTATAGGTGACTGTCGCATCGTATTCATACGAGCTCCGCTCGTTTCACTGTAAATACTGCTATCCATAATGCAGGTAGGCAGATAGTTTCGTATTGAACGCAACTGAAATGATTATCTAGTGATTAACGACTTCAGGGGTTCGCAGCAAGGAATTTTCTAACAATGTAATCAGTCGACTAGTTCGTCACAATGGCTAACACTTTTTAAATAATAAAAGTTATACAGTTACTAAATTAAACTAAAAGTTATATACATGGGTACATTTTATAAAAGCAGCCGTAGAAATAATTAATTAAAAGGAATTTAATTATATTAGAAATTGGTTTACATAATAGCGTTCCACAGTGCCAATATTACATGATATAAAGATTGAAGAAGGCGCTGATTATGGAAAAGAAGATAAAAATGTACGTACTCTAAAATATAATAATAAATATTAAAATTTATTATTTTTGATCGAAATTCATTATTTTGATATATTTGATGTTATCAAGCGAAAGCTATTTCTGGAAATGAAAATTTCTTTGAGAATTCATTTTTTTTTAAATAAACAAAATATCCCAGAAATGAACCAGGACAAAACGACCAATATCTTACAAGACAAATAGGTGACGATTGAATGTACTATCTGAATGAATCAAAAACTAGTGGATATTAATTTTGTTTGTTTGCCAGTTCAAAACCTCTACACTCTCCTAAATAAGCAAGAAAGCCATCTCGAACCACTTTACATCGCGTTATTTAGCACTAACCTTTAGGCACTTGATTATTATAATCTAAAATATTCGTGAAATGCTAAATAATGCGCCCTGGCATGTAAAGCGACCGGTAGATGGCTACTATTAACGTATGACTATTTAAACTAAAACTTAACGGGGTTGTCGTTTCCCAATCTTTTTATTTTATTTTTTTCCTAATTAATTTATTTATTTCATAACAAATCATCATTACACCATTTAGACCAATTTATTGAGATGTAATATAATCATACAAAATATTGTAAGTACATACACAACATGACTTAAATAAGCATAGAATATGCAAGTACAGAACACATAAAAAGTAAAAACAATCAATTTTATTCTGACATAAACAATTAGCACAATGCCAACACCTAGAAGAGATGAGGGCACGTTGTATAAAATATCTAGGTCTGACGCTGTCGAACATAACACATGTATGTGCCGCAAGGCACGCGTAAGCAGACTCCATGGACTTAGGTTAGTTTGCGAGGACGGCTTCGCAAATAGAGTATGTCACCGAGCTTGATTTTAATTATCCGGAACAAAGAGACAAATCTTCGCTAGCATGCTAAGATTATCCTCTCTGCCTCGAACCAGCCTAAAAACGTAGGCTATCGTGAACATTTCTCTACGCATTTATGAATTATAGTCCACCTTGTCTAGTAAAAAAATAGTAGGGTATAAGTAGGGATAATATCCGTATCGATTGAATTAATGAAAAGTGCAGAACATTTTTTTTTTTTCAACATAGTGATATAAAGATCCTCATGCGGATTTCATATATGGTAACATTATTGGTTACAATTATTTATAAGCAACAACAATATAAATGTATTTTATCAGATATTTTACATTACATTAGACATTACATTAGACTTGTTTTAATATGCAGTATCACACATATCCACACATCTATCTAACATACAAAGTTACCAATAATGGGATTATTATTTACCCAAACGCCAAGGGAATAAATAAATATCCATTGGAATCAATTCAGTTATCAACGGTTGCGCATCACGCAACGTAGCAAGGTCGAAACAGACGAAATATAAATCCCTGCATACACGTATCAATTTAGTTAAAAGCCCGTTCATAGTGACGTCTAAATAACAGCCATTAGCCGCACGATCAGTCACAAGCGGAGGCGGCATCCGGGGGTTTGGTGACTACTGACGTCATCGGGGAACTTTGAAGTAGATTGGTTAGTGACATTTTTTTGATCGGTCTATGGGATTCTTACAAATCGAAATGAATGTTATGTCCAGATGTATCACCAGGCGACGTCACTGCTATCGTTTCCCAAACTTTGCATTAAAACAGAACAAATAAGCATTGTTCTTGAATATAAATTGTCATTGGCATTCATATATCTTCTCGTCACAAATACCGCAGATCCGAAAGTCTATAAAATCAGTGCGTGTTGCCAGTTATGACACACGACTTTATGACTTGGTCGCTAATTATTGGCCTCATACACAAGCTCAAAGTTGCGCAACGAGCCATTAAGAGAGCTGCACTTGGAGTTTCACCACGTGATAGGATCCGAAACAAGGAAATTCGCAGAAGAACCAAGATCACTGACATAGCTCGTAAAATTAGCAACTTAAAATAGCAATGTGCAATAAATATTAATTGATATGAATATTGGCAAGAGACACATTCTTTGTAAATGAGTTAAGTTAAATAAATAAATAAAGCCAAGTTAATTTACTAAGCCACCCAGACGATAAATCACTACGAAAATATCCCATAAATAAAGGGGAGTTCCTTCAAGATACTCTTATTGTCTACGACAAGGAATTTAGTATTACTCTTTGATCCTACATGGTGTTTCGAAGAACATGTCAGCAAAAGGCTTGGATGGGATTTTGATAGTCTGAAGACGCTCTTTTTTATATGTGGTATAATTTATATGTGGTAAAATCAAGCAATTTGCCCTGAGAACATGCAGTTCTTGAAGTTCCATTGGGTAGTATTTTGTATTAAAAAATCTGTCCGGAATTTAATGAATATTTATATTTATTTTACCTTTTTAGCTGCAAATAAACAAAATATATTATAGAAAATAAATTATAGATCGCATTAACTCAAAAAAACCCTCCGCCGTCCCTTCCGTTTCCCTTTAAGGAGTTGCGCCGCTGTTTCATTCTTTTCAATCTCATTCACGCGTCGAAAAGAACAAATCGACGCTATGACAATAATAGACTGCCGGCTGAGATGATCTCTGCTCAACAATGCTGAGATTGAGTCTGCTGCAGCATCAATCTCGTCGCCGGACCATTAATCAAAAGGCGGGAAGCGGCAGCGCAGGGCGAAGCGAGAGGCCACAGAATTGAATTCCGAAACGTTATTGATACACAAACGAAACACTCAGACACCTGTTAGTTCGTATGAATCAAAGAATCGCGAAATGTATGAATTCTAGTTTCCCACGGGGATAGCTACCGCGGTTTTGATTATATCATTTGGGACAGCTGATACATTAAACATGAATGAGACAGATAGCGTCATTGATTATACCTGTATATAGTTAATGGGCCCTTGCTGAATTGGCCACGAAAACTCATTCTGTTCAAGGTTGGTCACACTCACGGGTCAACACCTATCCGACGGCCTCCACGCATGAAGTGCGAGCCTGGGTAGGACTCTGGCCGTATTGTCAGTTTCCCCTGGGAATCAAAATTCTGGCGCTCCTGGACGGTCTGCGACCGTGCGGCGTAAGCCAATCGACTGTGCCCTCTGACTAACATATTGAGATGTCAACCACAACGGGCGAACCCGTCACCGCAGGACGTTTTAACGATTCATCGTTCTATCGACCGTGCAGTGAGCGTAGAAGACTTTGGACATTACAAATCCGACGTCTAGCTACGCCACAACCCGTTAGAGACCAACGCCTTACCGCGAGTAGCCAGGTATGTTACCTGGCGGGCGGCACTCGCGCCCTAACTACCAATTGTGACCAGATTTCTCCGGTCTCTCGATTGGTTCCGAGTTCGAGGTCGCTTGCGCGGTCCTCTCCCTTACGAAGCGGTGAAACGGAGTATACCGAATCTGTCGCGGACCAAGGCGTCCTTTGCCCGACTCTGAACCGGGATCGGATGGCCAATGGTCATTTCAAGAGCAGTCGCCGTAAGGTAGACAACTACCCCCGCTCTATAGGAAACAATACAGTTCCCAGACTCCCCCGATTGTTAGTCGGAGAGCACAATCGATTGGCTTGCGCCGCTCGGTGCGCAGACCGTCCAGGAGCGCCAGAGGATTGATTCCCAGGGGAGACTGGTTGACCCAGTGTCCTACCCAGGCTCGCACCCCATGCGTGGAGGCCATCGGATGGGTGTTGACCCGTGAGTGTGACCGACCCTGAAACAGAATGGGTCTTCGTGGCCAACCCAGCAAGGGCCCATTAGCAGTCGGGGGAGTCTGGAAGCAGTACTGTTTCCTATAGAGCGGGGGTGGTTGCGGACCTTACGGCGACTGCTCTTGAAATGACCATCGGCCATCCGATCCTGGGTGAACAGCCTAAACTTATCATTTTAATATAATTTACCTTATTGGGTTTATAAGTATTGGTGATTTCAGTTTCATTAAAATTTTAAACTCCCATACTTACCCCTATTAATCGCCTTCAATTTACATTCACCGACCCCAGAAAACGTCTGTCCTATCCTGCATTTTTTTGTAAAGCTTTCCGCTTGAGCTCCAAAAGCGCCTAATCACTCCACTCTTAAACGCACTACAATGACTGCGGCAACATTAATATTCCCATCTCCGCGGGAGATGAGTCTTCTGTGGATCGGACAATCTATTTGTTTTCCTTTCACACCGTCATTCGAACAATCCAAATGGATCTTTTCTTTTTATTAGTTCAACACCATCTATAACCCTTCAAATATAGGGTGTTTTATAATGCGATTCTGAGTCGAGAATTGAATGTGGTGTTACTACTATAAGAATATTGTGTATTCATTCAAGTCTTTAGTACAATTTACAATGCTCCACTATTCCGAAAGCAAAGTTGTCATATGTTATTGATTGTTAGTTTAAACTTCTAACGGTGTATGCATTTCTATGAACACCGATCTAATATTTATATAAATATTAATGGATTCTTCTAATAAGTTGTTTTTTTCAACCTCATGCATGGGCAGACATAACTGAGCTTCCATTTCTTGGACCGTTTTGATCTTTGTCGATGTTACTCCTTATTGTATTATAAGCTGCATCTTCCACTTTATTTTGATATGTACAGTACGAACAAACAAATACAACTTACAACTTGTACATACTAGTGCAAACTTGCTCATACTCCCGTTTTCATATTACCTCTATAGGTTAGACTCTATATTGTTTGTGATTTTCATTATACATTCTTCGACTTTGTATTATTCTTCAGTTGCACACCTAGTCAATGACGAGCTATACTTCTTTCACACTAATGGATATGAATGCAGAATTATTTGCGTTTCTCATATTTCATATATCAACGAGGAGGAGAAGTATTGTGAACGGGCAAAAAATTTTTCGATGTGAAGACGGAAAATCCATTTTGAGCCACTCTGAGACGATTAAGACCATTTCCAGGTGTAAGTCAGTCTGTGTGTATTCCCCAACGATAGCATTCAAACGCTTAATCCAATTGAGCTGATATTTGGCATGCAGGCATTATTTGATCAAGAGTTGGAAAGGTTGTGGTTAAAATCGGTCCACCAGGGGTGCACTAGTAATATTTCAATCTTGAACTATTGGATTTACAGACTTGACAATTGGCACATATATGCATTGTTGAACAGAAATGACATTGAATTTTCGCTGGTCATATTCGCGTAAACGATTGAATCGAACGTCTTTAATGCGTTGCACTCTCACTATCTGCGCTTGTCGCAGACTATCCCTTTCAATCACGTCAACTTTTATAAGGTATAATATGCTCAAAATCCTTCCATAAGTCCATGTCTACTTGACGGGCAAGCTTTGGGGTGACACAACCGATTTTTTCCTTTGTGTGCAACATTCATATTGATAATTGTAGCACTCTGTAGATGAATTTCTCGCACTGTTGCGGTGGCTGTATAGAGAAGCATGGCCCAGCGGAAACCGATCAGCGCTCGTAGCAGGAGGAAAATATAATATCAATCAAATCGTAAATTGAAATACCGCTTGACGCGTTCTTCTTTGTAGGCGATTGGCTACTGAATCGCTTCCCGAAGTATTTGAATCGCCTCGTTAGTCATTGAACTTTTTGAGGAAGACTCGTTGATATTTTCACTTTCCTCTTTAACCGTAGCAGCTTCTACGCTTGGATCCAAATAAAGGACTGTAGTGGTACACTCGCCTATGGCTTTTGTAAAATATAGTACATCCATTATCCGTTTTCGTTGGTTTCAGTAGGCGCTTCTGGCGCAGTGGCAGGACCGTATGGTGAGTTTCAATTTCTTAGTCGCATCTTTAAATTTTCTATTATGCTTTTATCTTCTAACAGTAGAGCAATATAGATAACTCGTCAAATGATATAATATAATATTAGAGAACTATAAAGCCAATTGTTTGGTCAGTTTCTAAAATCGGATTGTTCTTCTGATACATCACTCTAACCCCTCTAGGCCTATGTGGCTTTGTATGCTACTTAACTATTAATTCTTTACGTCTATTTTATTTTGATTAGCTCTTGTTTCATCCACTTTAACTCTAGGCATTTTATTTCCGGAATTAACTACCTTTCGTTCAGTTTCGTTTGCCAAACAGAAATATACTTTTTTTGTGCATTCTCTTCTATCTTGATGCGTCGTACAATAATATTTTTCCGAAAAGGCGAAGGCGTTGAATTTTGTTAGTCGAAAGGCGCTTTGCGAGTCGTTTGCGTGCTGGCATAGAACAACTTTCTCGAGGGTGGTAGATATTAACCCCACCGCTTGATGCAATAATTGTGGACGCGTTGGGGATGCCGAATGCTTGCGGACAGTACAAGCACAACAGAAGGTGCTCTGTTAATAATAATAATTATTATTATTAATTGGGTAGGCAGCTCAAGCTGATGAGCCCAAATCTATATTGTTTCGTCAGCCAGGCTGGCTAATAACTACCGTAGCATTATTTCATTATCTTTTTGAATATTAGAATACCTCCAAATTTCAAAAGTATCTTGGACCGTCATCCTATATTTAAGAAACGGCAATTTGATTTATCCATTCTATTATAATAAAATTTAATTTAACCGGAGAGATTTTTTTGCAAAAGGATGAGCTTTGTTTTAGAGATTGATGAATGAAGGGTGATCATTCATCGGTGACAAAGTGACTCCCATTAAACCAGCACAGTATTAAGTTGTGCACATCTATACGTTCATCACGTTTAAACATACACATTTCCTGATCCAATCCGGGGACTCCTTCGCTGTCATTGAGTAGCTCTTATTTGTTTATTTCTACATCAAAGCATCATGCTCGAAACGTTTTCTTTCAAAATATATTAGCTTTTAAAATCATTATTTATTGATATCGTTATTATTCGATATTGATATTTATTGATAAATTAGTTGTGTTATTATGGGGACAGGAGTAAATGATTAAAAACTTCTTTTTACACGACTGCCCAACAAAAAAGGAGTGTAACGTGTTCAGGGTTCATCTATGTATGTTTTCCGTGTATTTATTCCACCATAGCTTCTAAAATCTAAACGCTCGATCTGATTTAGAAGTATGTAGTATTATTAGAATCGCAAGTAAATAGTTGTCTAAATGTCCAAATCTCTAAATCTCAATAAATTATCATAAATGTATCGCGTTTGTAACTTCCTAAATATTTTCCTCGAGTAAAGTAATGACTTTCCTACATGTTATGATTTATTTTTGCTATTTCATTTTAAAGTTATATACTCTGATAATAATTTTGCATATATGTGATCTATTTACAACCGCTTGTGTCCGCACATTTTCTAATAATTCTTCTTTTCCGGAATCGAATACAATCCTTTTCCTTGATGCCTAAGGTTATATAGTTATCGAAAACTATATACATAGAGATGAGCTCACGTAATAGAAAGTTATTATAGCAAACGGGAAAGATGACGCGCCTCCGTTTTTATACTTAATTTTCATTCACGGGTCTATATGGCAATAAAAACTGGTCAAAATTTGATTTATGAGGTTTTTACTGTACTATTTTCCAATGGAGAGCATCTTCTCGTATTCCGCCAAAAATTCAACCCTTTCATCCGGCGTCGGCGTGAAGGGTTGAAGGCGTTTGCCCCCCGCCTGTCGCGTTTATTATGTATGAAAGCCTTTTGCTTTTATAAAATAATTTATATTCAAATAAACCGCGATTAACATGTTGCTTTTAATGCCGTCTCGCTCGCTTTCCATTTATTTTCCATTCATGTTTTCCGCTCGCCCAGCCGGCTTTTCAATTGCTCACGTCTTCTAGGAAAGTAAGGCCACAACCAGAAGCGAGGATTCCAGCAAAAAGACCAAAGAAGAAGAAGTTCATGACTACACTTAAGATATATTCACCGAGGTGCATAATACGGCAATAAAAATCTTATTTTTGGAGTAAAATTAATAATAATTTGAGAGTAAAACCTTATATGCCAAATTGTGGCTGTTTTTTTCATTCCTGGATCGCAAATAATGCTCGTAAAGCAAGTTGCCAGAAGAATGTTGTGTTTAACGCAATAAATAAAGTCCCATTGAAAGATAATTCTCTTTACTCTCTCTCGTTTGGTGGCGCTAGAAAGATTTACATGGCTCTTTTACACATAATAGTTACATTATTTGTCTATCCGGCAAACGTCCACAGTATACATGTAATGGGATAAGCTTATTTGCACGGCACTCTTCATTCAACATTAACATATCACTTTTACTTTCCTGACGACCTATCGGAAAGGAAAGTATTGTGATCGCGCTAAAAAAAAATTTTGAGATGAAGATGGGAATATATATTTTGAGACTCCCTGAGACGATTGAGACTATTTCCAGACCGATCTCTGTCTGTATGTATGTCTGTATGTCTGTATGTCTGTATGTCTGTATGTCTGTATGTATGTATTCTTCCACGATAGCGCCCAGACGCTTAATCGGATTGAGCTGAAATTTATAATATAAGCTTCTGTTAACCGTCGGAGGAACCCATTAGTTTTTGGAGTCCCTACGCCCTACGGTTGTGGTACCTCCCATACAAATTTGGGGTTCCCGGCGAAAAAATTGTTTCCGCGATAGCGCCCAGACGCTTAATCTGTCTAAGTTAAAATTTGGCATAGAAGCTTCTGTTAACCATCGGAAGAACCTATTAGTTTTTGGGGTACTTACGACCAACGTTTGGGGTACCTGCCATACAAATTTGGGGTACTAGAGTAAAAAATGTCGCTGTTTTTTCGCACCTCCCCGGATACTAGTCAGGAAAGTCTTGGGGTGACACAACCGATTTTTTTTTTATATTATGGAAACAAACAGATCTACATTACATATAATAAAAAACTTAATATTAAATGAACAATCACAATTTACACTTTTCCAAGTGTAACAATAAAACGGTTGCTCTTAATTATAGGTTTTTAATCAAATAACAAAAAGAGTCTTTGCTTAGTAACAATTAATCGTGTGAGTTTGAGTATGGAGTAATATTTGCGGAAATTAAAAACAAGCATTTTCACATATCTGAGTGGCCATACAAGTAGGCAAACACAAGCGGCACATACGCTGGTACGGCAGAAACTATCCTACCCATCTCTGCGACGTAACATCTGCGCCGTAATAGCAAACATATGTCTTTCAAAATATTTAAACATATGCTACAGAATTAAAGAGAGAGCATGTAATTTCTTACTAGAAATTGTTTGAAAATGTTAATATGAGCTAGATTTTCAGTATCCGGAAAACAAAATGAGATACAGTGTATACTTATGCCTCTTATAGATATTTAAGATAATCTTTCCTGGAAAATATTCACAATGAAACTCCATGGCTAGTCATGAAAATACGCAGATAAAATGCGTTTAGATAATAATTGAGGTCATTTTCTCAAAATGATAAATCACCATTAATCTTTTTTACAAGAGGAATATTTTCATTCATAAAATGTTTCCTAAGAATTATATTTAATTTAATCAAATAATAATGGTAATTTCTTAAGTCAGTAATAAATAAAATTAAATCTAAACCTATACTGATAAATATAAATGCCAATATTCGTCAATATATAAATTATATAAGCAAGTTACTTCGAAACTTTATATTTTCAGTAAATTTATAGAATTGACAAAATCACGCACTAATTTCAACATCGACAGTTTTCTAATATTGGTAGGTACTACGACTCATATATACAAAATAATTGACTTCAGTACCTTGAAAGGGTTTCTTCATTATTACTTCCTGACACGATTTTATTTTATTTTACAATACAACATTTTTTAATTTGATTTGTTTTAATTGAATGCTACTAAATACTATTATTATTGTGATTTGATATTTTTGAATGACATTTTTCATTTAATTTGAATCGTTAAAATATTTTAATTTAATTTCTCATTCTTTTACTTTAAAATATTTATCATGGATTTAATTATTATTATTTGTTTTTTCTTTATTTTATGGTTTTTAAATTTATTTCTTGATATTAGAATTTGTTCTTGAATTTTATTCACACATATTTTTGATTGACTGAATTTGTAATTGTGTTAATTTGGTTTGAATTTTCTGTGAGTTCTTTAATTTGTAGTTGCACAAACTGGTTTTAATTTAAATTTGATAATAGTATATAAGTTTTCTACAATCTGCAAACATTTTTAAAAATAAAGTGAACTGAACTGAACAAGTCTTTATATTAAGATCTTCGTTAATGATACAAAAAAACTCACAAAACACAAAGACAAAGATTGTCTGTAGATGATGTAACACTTTGATGTAGATCACATTTCGCACCGGATACAACAAAGGTTTTTGTATAGATTCCTAGAAATTTTATTTCACTGATGTCTTCGTACCTGAGAAAAATACCCGAAACTCTAAACTCTAACCCATTAAAAACCCCGATGTATGACTTTGAGAAAGCTCTTCTCTATTGATCTTAGCTTGGTTTTATTATAAAGGTATACACAGCAATTGCAGCGTTATTCACAGCAAGATCTGTATCACACGGAGTTAATAGCACCCCTGGCGTTAGATTAGCGAAACAACGAGACATTCGAAGTCAAACAAACCCCGCGCGACGGAGGGCGTCAAACAGAGGAAAAAGATCTAATGAAACGAAATGAAAAAAATGGGGAGCGGAGAAATGACTTTTTAAAGCCCGCTAAATCTTGGACTAATTAGAGAAGTTATTGCTTGCCTCCTGCGTTCCATTTGCTCTGTCCGTAAATACTAAAAGGAAAAGATGGCAGGAGTTGTTGCAAGCAGGTGGATGTGTGTAGTAGTAGATGTAGGGATGTAGTGTATCGACAGCGACGAATCGACCACCTCTTTTAATCGATACGTATAGAGAGGTATCATCCAGTTATGATAATGACGATGGTGATTGATATCCTGAACGTCAGGCGGCGGACTGCAAATTTTAGCAAGGGCCGGTAAAAGGGCTGGATAGCCAGGTGTGGATAAAGCTAGGAATTAGAAAAGCAGTACCTTGAAACAACGCTTATTACTGGTCTTCCATGGCTGCTCTGCTGACGGGCAGCTACCCCAGACGCTGGTGCAGATCCCGATGATTATTCCCGAAATGCACGACACTTTTGAGAAAGATTTTAATTATATATTCTCTGTCACGGACAGAGCAAGAACTCACGTTATGTGGCGAACACGCACGAAATTTAAACTAAATTTTCGACTTATGCTTATCATTATTGTGGTAATATATACTGTAGGTACTCAAGTATATACTTAATAACTGGAGGGCATGAAATAGAATGAATTGAATTAAGAAGGGATAGGAATTCTGGATACAAAGGCGGGCCATATTGTGACTCTTTTTTAAAAAGCAATAGCACTAACAATCAACGCAAATTAAACAAAACACCTCATCTGTAACCTTTGTGAGCAGAAAGTCCCTCAACACAAAGTTAGAATCGAAAGAGTAACACTGCAGCCAAAATGTGGAAAACAGTGCAGAAAGTATATAACACGTAGTAACGGATAGTGAAATCAACGAAGAGGATTAGACAAGTTGGTCACGATTAAAAGAAACTTTATTATAAAGTTGATAAAGGAAGGTTCAGAATATATTAACTAATGACGAAAGAAGTGGGAAAGATAGAAATAAGTATAATAAATACTATTTACAGCCCTCACAATCCTTGATCCTCACCTTACTGCTTTCCTGTATCGTTGCCAAGTTGATATTATACTTGTCTATTGATGAACCTACCTTTCCTTCCCTTCCATTACTGGTTGAAGTGGCACAAGTCGTTTGTTCGGTAATTACGTAAGTATCACCAAGTGACTAGTTGGTTGAACCAATTTGATTCCAAAAAAAAAAAAAAAAGTGAAATTAGTTAATCTCGACATATCTTTCCTTTCCGTCCTTTGCGACATTTAGTGAAATAAGTCATTTTATTAGTGGTTCTTATTCCGACTGCAGTATCTCATCTGTCATTTGTATTTCATGGGGTTAAACGTCATTTTCTTGTTTTTCCTAAGTGTTGTATTTCAGTCTATCGAGTTAGTCGAGACTAGCCATCCCTAACGAGTCCACCACACCCGCATCCGCTGCCCTTGCATTTTTATTACGCGAATTAAGGTGGACCCGGGCGCGTTTTCCGTCTGTGATTTCGACATCATAAAGTACGAGCATTATTAAAACACGGGGGATGATTCGTAATTTGATGTACGCCGTTACTGTTTAAAAGCCACCATTACTGTTTCGGCGGGAAAAAATGCGGGAAGGGCGACCGCTTGCATAATTGTTCCGGGGTTTGGAGGTTTCGCGGCGAAGTGCGCGAATTTTGGCGTTTTTTTATTGCGCTGTTTGTCGGATTTCGGGCGCGGATTCTCGCACTTTGCCTTTCGAAAGTTTCGTGAAAAGTGTCGGTATTTCTTTGTTTATTTCTTCTCTTTATTTTGAATTTCCCAATGGCGGGTTTATTATCATATGAAATCTCTTACACAAATGAAGTGTTTATATGTATATGTGTGTCTTTTTATTGCTCTTGATAGACATAATTAAAATGGAATTTCTTTAATTTTATCCCAACTGACAATGGTAACCCAGCCGGTGATCGAATGTAAGCCGGGCCTTACAATGTAAGATCGGGTGACCTAACCACTATTCCACGGGGCCGTGTATTTTTAACACGCTTTTATTAGGTCGACCTGTATGTAACTAACTATGTAATGGAATCTAAGGTAACTAATTTAACCATCTTCCAAGGATCGTAGCGTCATGAAAATTGGCAGCTGTATGTAGTTCTGATGACAATACGATAATATGGTACTGTCGAACTGATCTGATGATGGAACAAAGATATGAACTGGAACTTCATGATGGAACATCGTATCATAGCTGTGTTTGGACTTGTTGGAAAAGTCTTGAAATGAACTTTGACCACGATTAAGTTTCAAGGTATGATGATTAAGCCGGAAGACAGGAACTGGAATTCCATGATAGAATATCGTATCATAGTCGTGTTTGCACTTGTGAGAAAGGTCACGTAATGGACTTTGAACACGATCGGGTTTCAAGGTTATAACAAACCTATTATACATTGACATTTATAAAAGCGTGTTCTTAGTGGGTTTTTAAAACCTAGTTTCGCAGCACCTAGTTTCGTTTTATGTAGGTACTCTTAGATTTGCGACAACATTTGCATCTAAATTTGCAACATGCACTTCCAATTCTGTTCTTCGGATCGCCTAATTTTTTAAAAGTAAATTATGCTTCGAAAATTCGGTTCCGGATCCCGCTGAGCTCGCCATTGTGTGTCCTATATTCCGGCCTGGAAACTTCGCAAGTAACTCATTAATAAGCAAAGTTGCGCGTTGTGACGAATCCGACTGACGCGTCCGCACAAAGGACGAGGGAATGTTAATTTGCGGCTGCAACCAGAGAGAAGAGAAGCGAAATCGCTCGCTTTTGTCCGCGCGATCGTGTGAATCGACTCAGGATGCGGGATTAATCGACTTATTTGAGTCGTCAATTAAAGAGCGATTCTCATCAAAGTCCTCCTGTAGTTCGTTTCGTTTAGGCAGCTAACGTTTCCGTGCAGCTTGGGCCATATGACCCGTTTGTTACTTTGGGTCGGCTCAACTCACGGTTCAACTATGATCCGGTAGCATCCTCGAAGAGGGACGAACCTGGAAATGACCCTGTTTCCCCAGTCACAGCTGGGATCGGATCCTCTGGGGGAAGACGGCTTGCGCATAGTGCGGCGTTAGCTAATCGAATGTGCATTTCTGCTAATAATCAGGGGGGGGGGGTCTGCAAACGGTCTGATACGTTTCCTAAGAAGCGGGGAGGGTTGTTTACCTGATATCAGCCACCTTTGCAAGGACCCGTAAGCCACGCGATCCTGTGAGAGCTTGTCAATTCTTAGAAGTAAAAGTTCTTAGAAGTCATCGCTGGAAGGAACAAGGAGATTTATGTCGTAATAAATTATAACGTACGTAGCTGTGTTTAAACACTGGTTTCCATCAGATCACCGAAGTTAAGCAGCTTCGGGCCAAGTCAGTGCTTGGATGGGTGACCGCCTCAGTGCTGCCACGTGGAACATTTATATAAAAAGCCGGCCGCCTGTGACATAATTGTTGTTAGACATTAAGCTGCCCGTAAAGGGTATAAAAGATAAAAAAATAAATAAGTAATCTGTGGCTTTCAGTAAATATATATTTTTTATTTCTCGGTTGTTTCAGGCTGAGAGATGAACGCGGTGATATGGACAGAGCCCTCGCCCTTGACAATAAAATAAGAGAAGGATCACAAAATGGTGAGTATACAAACATGTTTGTAGTTTTGACGCCGGGCAAAAAAACAATTAATTTAAATCAAATTCACACCATGGTCAGACGAGAAAACAGTCGGAAACTGGATGCCATTCCCCAAATAAAGGGTTGATTTAAAGCGAGTGTATCAGAGCAAACAGAAGGGGTCAGCGATACTTTTTCAAATGTCCACCAATTAATTACCGGGCTAATACAATCGTATTGGATACGTCAAGCTGCGTGAGCGGCCCCATCCATTGCGCCCCCGAACGAAATCTGAGCAAATCGGGGCCGACGCACGGGATTCCGATGCCCACACACACGCTCGTCCCATTCCCGGTCCCTCTATTTAATTACACCGACGACGGCTCACCGTGCAACTCGATAGAATGGACACGTGACGTTATGGATAATTTGGAATTGTTTAAAGAAGATGGCAAGCAACTGGAGAAGTAGAAGCCATCACTCGACAACGAATTTTAGCTAAATTTGGAGGATTAGGCCGCGATGAAGAGAGAATGACGTAAGTCTGGACGCCAGATCGAAGAGCCTGGATCAACAACCCTAATGATATCTGTCTCACTTTTAGGCGATGCTTACAACAGCGAGGTAGGCATAAAGCTCCTTCTGTATGCAGGAGGAGATCACAATTAGAGACGACTAGAAGCCAATGTCGAGACACTGTATGTCAATGATCTTAAAGATGTAAGGAGAAGAGGTAAAGCGACTGATGCCACTACTTGAAATAGGTCAAAAGGACAGGATTGCATATACCATTACTAAGAATAAATACACCAGCAGAATCGCCTTATAAGTCTTCTGCTTTATAATTTCGATGTAATCGGCGATGTCTGTGTTCAATCTTAAGGTGCTATCTGATTACTTCAGATAAATAAAAGTGCATATTTTTACTAAACATCTAGGCACTGTATCGCCGTCTCTTAGGCATATTTCGATTTCGCCAGGATAATATTTAGGCCCAGGATAATATATAAGAGGACACATCCGTCAAACAACTATACTTCTACGCGTTTGTCCACTCTTTCTCGTTCACTATATCAAACGCCGTCGAACGTATCCGTGCGTGCACCCAGGTATGGAGTTTATAAAATTTGACTTGTTAATATTTATTTTTATTAATTTATTTATTTACATATACATTCAAATGCATGAGCACAAACAAAAAAAAAATACAATTAAAAATATGACGTTGTATGCTTCTAAAGGTTCATAGCGCGTACAGTTTACCTTTCTATTTAGCTAAGCAAAGTGCAACTGAGCCCGCCTTGCTAGGCACCTCCGTGTTAAAGCGAGCTCACTTCCGGAGTCCCACTTTTTTATATTTCAACCAATTATTTAACTGCAGACTAAAATCTACAAACGCGAACTTTTGCCGTATAGAGGTGACCACTCTAAAATTGCTAATCATAATGCAGGTATGCAGATAATTTTGTATTATAATTTCGTCTAGCGACTTAAATGAAATGTCTTTATCACGTTTGTTCCTATGTGAAGTTTTCGTGCACTAGTCGTTTACGGAATTAAAATTTCCGTATTTTCACAATACTGTTTTAATCGTGAATTAAACGATTTCAAAGATTCCCTTGAATTTACGAGGTAACTCCCTATCCCCATTGCTGACCTCACATCAAACAAACCCCGAGCCTCTAAATAAATGATACAGAGAGTGCAGAGTCGCCGTTCGCCGCTTGGAGCATTGTTAATTACTGCCGACCATATTTCACTGCCAGTACTTTTTCTGTTAATTAACTAAATTGCGTGCGGGTTCAACGATGACGCCTGCAGTTTTGCCCCGCGCGTCCGTCAAATGTCGATCACACCGCACTGCACCGACGTATGCGGCACGGCGGCCTTTGAACACGGGATGCAGTGATTGTCTGCTCACACAGATTCCCAATAGGAGAGATCATACCAGATATGCTGGATATCTATTGCATTTTTGGCTCGCTTTCTCGGTTGGACATCTGATCTTCTATACCACGCTGTTCAAAAATTATACAACTTTTGTTCGGCAAAAATACATTTATTTTAACAAAATAATACTCTAATCTCATGCACAGTCTGCTCCCAACGATTTCACCTTGGTGGAAAACATTTCTGAAATGCAGTCAGAAAAAATAGTCACTTATATAAAAACAATTTGAACTTCCGACATAATAGAGCGCCACTAAAAATTAAATAAAAATCTCAATAAACCCATATTAAAAGCGTAGAAATAAATCTAAAAAAATAAATAAATAAACAAATAAAATAAAACTTAGACTGTGAAACGTAGATCGTAAAATAAAACATTGAAAACGGTTCATCTTATCACGACTTTGATTAATATTTACGGTGATAACAATTGTGGATGAAACGAATAATTATTGATAAAAACCAGGTGGTATACTTCCTGCGTTTAAATAATAAAACTCCATTGATTGAGCCCAGTGGTGTAACTAAAACAAAATGGGCTTCAGTGCAAAATTGAACAAAAGAATCCTCACCCTACTTATTTACATTCATTATGGCATATATTATGAATTTATTGTATGCCTAGCTATATTACATATGTATATTGTAGCTACATTATAAGTCGGCGTTTTCATTTGGGGTTCAACAAGTTCCCAAGAACTTTAGAGGGACACGCGGGATCAGATAGAAACAATGTTGCGGGAGAATGTTCCAAAAATGTGCTACTATATTTAATACGACGCTTTACTATAATTAATTTAATTACTGAATTAGATTTCTTCACCTTTGAATGTATGTGAAATATAAAATCAGTTTTTATTACTTTATTTTGAGTGGAACTACTAAGTGTGAAGCTGGTAAGACTAAAATATACCCACATTTTTACAAATGTACCATTTCTTGCAAATCTACATATTTAAATTCCATTTTGGGCCCCCATACTACCGTGGGCATCGGTGCGCCGCACCGGCTGCACCGGCTGAGTTACGCCACTGATTTACCCCAAGAACATTGCATTGCCTACTTCACGAAACAATCACCGTGTACTTTTGGAGTAATTTTACAGCGATAAATCAGGGCCACGGAATCGACCCTTACGGCGTAGAGCAACAGTCAGTCAAATAGTCTGAATCAATCAACCGGAAAGTGACCCAGCCACTCTATATCTTAATATTATAAAACCCCTGAAGTCGTTAATCACTAGACAATCAGTTCAGTTGCGTTCAATATGAAACTATCTGCCTACCTGCATTATGGATTGCAATATTTACAGTGAAACGAGCGGAACTCATAAGAAATACGATGCGACAGTCACCTCTATACGGCAAAAGAGGGAATTCGCGCTTGTAGATTTTATTCTGCGGTTTAGACAATTGTTTAAAATACTAAAAAAGGGAATAAAAAATAAAAAATAATGAAATAATAAAGTTAAAAAAATATAATAATAACAATAATAATAATAATAATATTAATAATGATTATAAATTAAAATTGAAATAATTAAAAAAAATATATCTTAGATCTTTCCTTGACACAACCGTGGCACTCTAGTGGGACTCCCGAAGTGAGCTCGCCTTAACACAGGGGTGCCTAGCAAGGCGGGCTCGGCTGCTCTTTGCTTAGCACAATTGAAAGAATCATTTGCGTTTAATGTATGCGCTATGTAACCTGGGCTCAGACAGATGTGTATATAATTTTAAAAGCATACAAAGGCGTTGCCTCATTTCATTTTCATTTCATTTTTCTGTTGTGCTCATGCATTTGAATGTATATGTATATGTAAATAAATAAAAAATAAATTATACTGCAATTTAAGTCAGGACTATAATAGCATTTTTTACAGATAATATTATTTATTTAAATTTCGTTAAAATTTGCAGGTTCGTCGGCCGGTCACAGTCCTGTTCTGAACCTGTCGAAATCGGGGTGCGGTCACACTGCCGGCAGCGGTGGCGGCGCCGCCGGCTCCGGAGGCGGCGCGCACAGTGACGACGGCGGCAGCGAGCCGCGCTCGCCGGGCGCTCGATCACGCTCGTCGCTCCGCGCGCCCGACCCGGCAAGCGGTAGATCGACTCCTAGCCGAGACCTCGACTCAGACCCAGGCACCGATCTCGACGAACGCGACGATAAGGACGATCAAGACGGTAAGTCTTCCGTTATTATTTCTATTATATACATACTGTCGATGATATGGTTTTTCCCGGGATGTAATCGACTGCAGGATCGATACCTCGTACTTGATTGCTGGTTTACAGCAGCAAGTTTTTTTCAGGAGTGACGCTGTTAATGCCCTTTGCCGCGAATAAACACAAATTACTCAATCAAGTTATTTCTTTACCGCTTATCGGATACTTATATAATACAAGTTTAATTGAGTGCGACACCTATCACCTCAAAAGAAACAGTTTTCTGAGCAGGTTACGAAATAGTCACAGATAAATACAGCCGTCGTAAATGAAAACACAGTAACTTTATTGACTGTGATTATACAAGTTTGGTTCTTTAAAAACACGAGTTGGAGTACTATAAGGCATTTTTTTCTGTTTGTCTGTCGATGGATAGTTACCGAGATACCTTAGATAAAAACACAGTATTTTTTAAAAATCAGAATATTTTTAACAAAAAACACAGTACCTATATATATTTTTTAAGTTAAAATACAGTAACCTATTATTTATTGTGATCTTTTTTAATACTTATAAGCATTTAAGAAATATTTTTGTTTGGTTACAACACGGCTTCTTCAGATACTGTGGTTTTAGGTAAAATTTTGTTAAAAGTTAATTTATTAATACACGAAATAATCAAAGTATCTCAATTACTGTGTTTAAGGTGCCTGCAGTTTTTTATTTATTTAAAAAATATATATTTATTTTACATGGTTAGAACACAGTAATGGGTAAAATTACCTATAACACAGTAACCGCTCAGTTACGGTGTTATAGCTTAAAAATATAAAATTTATCAAATTATTTTCCTAATTTAAAACACAATATCTAATTTAATTAATTAAACAATTATAATTTTATATATATTTGTATGCAGAATTGAAGTTATAACTATTTTTTAACATTAAAGATTAAAAGAAATAATCTATATTGATTACTTTGTTCATGAAAACAAATATTTAACGACTGAACTTTGACCGCGTTTTTCTTAAAACGTCTTTTTTCAAGTTACTGTGTTTTCATTTACGACGGCAGAATACAATTGGCGAAAAAAATACCCACACTCACACTAAATAAATCGCCCTGGTGGTATGCTTTGCCCATCACTCTCTTACATCCTCACACAATAAGCGACACAAGGAGAACGATTTTCAACAGTTCATATTTAAAAATATTTTTTTATACTTCTAACTTGAAACGTTAAGAATGCATTACATATTATTATTATTATTATATCCGTAATAATATTTTGGTGCTTTATAATTACATAAATATAAAACTGTGGCTTCATCTAATTACATGCAAAACACCTTTAGGTGGCGTGCGAGTAATAACCTCAATAAACTGATTTGCGACGACTGTGATATTGATATATTTAGGACTAACGTTGTAACAGCGAGACGTATCCTCAGTAACAACTTCTTTTAATCCTCTTTTTCTCTTGTTTAATGTTATTATTGCTTTGTATTCAATTTATTGATCCTGTTTTGTGTTTTTTGCCTCTTTTTCAAGTACGTAAAGTAAATCACGTAATACACTAATGTATAGTGTTTGACCCTGACGTGCGTTTCTGCTGGCATCCCATGTTTTCTAAATTATTTCTACATATGATAACCTATTATTGGCTATCACTTAGTATTATGGCTGTTAATTAATATTTTACATGGCTGTTGGTTTCCCTTTAATAAATAAATTATTAAATAAATAAATAAAGTTCAGTTGAGATCCTAAGACAGGTCGAAAACCCCAAACTTTCTTAAAGACTTTGACAATGCGTTGGCAAATAGACAATTGTATATATTCATATCCATAGGATAAGAAAATATACAAGACAAGATTAAAAAATATCTTCATCGATGGGAGTTATAGAGACAACAATTACGAATCGGCAGACACAGCGCAGACGTGCCGTCATTACAGCTAGAGGAGATCCCTCGCACATCGCGCCTACCGCAGCTCGATAGGATGGATGCGCGAGCGTCATGCGGGCAATAATAGCGGACAATCTTCGATAATAGTTAGGAAATTATCGGCCATAAAGCGTCGATACGTTTTTGCGCAGTCGTCGTCGCTTCGGCGCGGCCGGAATTACTTAGCGGATAATTTTGATCGCGCGCATTGTGGACGCGGCCACAGCGCGGCGCCACACAGTCACAGGGGTGACTCTAAAGTGACGATTTTTGGGTTAGAAGATCTATAAAGCCGTGTTTTGTACATTCCTCTCCATTATCGAATATCATTGTGGAGAATATTTCTCCGCCCAGATTTGCCAACAGAGCGCTCAGCGCGCCCTTTTTGAACAGCAAAATT
This sequence comes from Micropterix aruncella, assembly GCA_944548615.1. Taxonomy (NCBI): domain Eukaryota; kingdom Metazoa; phylum Arthropoda; class Insecta; order Lepidoptera; family Micropterigidae; genus Micropterix; species Micropterix aruncella. The sequence continues at coordinate 3,102,021 of OX155953.1, read as the reverse complement.
CCAAAATGGAAATATACAAATTTGTTAGCTATATATTATGTGCAGTGGTCCAGGGAGTTAATAGGCCCAGTGCAGTTGGGAAAAGATGGCCTATGTATTAGGGTCGGCCTAACTCCAGGTCACCACCCATCCGATCGCCCCCACGCAGAAGTGCGAACCCGGGTAGGACCCGAGCCAGTTCCCCTCGGAATCGTCCTTCAGACGCTCCTGGGCGGTTTGCTCACCGTTCATAACATCCTTATGTCCCACTATAGCACACACTAATATGGACAATAATAGACATATTGTAAAACCGGGGTCTGGTCACACCGCCGGCAGCGGTGGTGGGAGGCGGCGCACACAGTTATGACTGCTACTTGCTGATTTCTTCTAAGTTCCATATTATATCAAAGCACTCCTCCATTCGCTCTTATTGTTCAATGATGAAAAATAAAATTCCTAAAAATATAATACATGCTTTAAAAAAAGATATTTGCCAAAGGCTGTTTTAACTTGCGCACCGTGTCTGTAGCGGGCTTTGAAACTGTACGCAGTGGCGTGCATTGGCGGTTAATTAAGGTAGGCCACTCGTAGGTGTTGCTCCAATAATAGATCCCGAAGTGGGTCTTGCTTCAAGCTGTTGGAATGCTATACTGATATAAAGGCCTTTATGCCTTTATATATTAGACGTCACTGCTTTTGAGGATAGAAAGTAAGTGGAAGGTAGTAGGTTTTGGAATATCACAGTAGGAAAGGCGCATGAATATTGATGTGGACGATTGCCTTGGTTTAAAAATTTAGGTCAAGGGTTTAAGAGCCTCATCGCGAACGTTGACGGGAAGAGCTCACGGAAAGCTCGCGTATCAGTAATATACCGAGTCGCCGAAGTCAATTACTTCTGAGACGGCTACGCAAAATTACACCTTACACGTTCGAACCTTCACCTAATCTTCCAATCCAACGTGGCAAAGATTGCTTTCGAAAGCCGCCTAGCGTTATGGTTGCGCGCACGATGGCGATCGACGCAATTTAATGAGTCTTTTAAAAGTTAATTGAATAGTTTCCATATACGATGGTCCCGCGCGGGACATGGCTCCCAATAGCCCACGGGATAATTGCGGGAATACGCGACGCCGCGCCCCGCGCACCGAGCGGTTGTTGAATTATTTATTTTGTGCGATCGCTTATTGGTTGTCGCGGTGCGCCATTAAAGCCCGCTACGTGCTGAGTGAGAGATCACACTTAATATGGGAAAATCGGACGTTCAACTTAATAGCCTATCTACTAATATCCGAGAACACAATAAAGAAACCTCGAGATCGAGTTCAATAAAGTGACTCTCCCTGACTGAATTTAAAAACATCCAAGATGGCTGTCGCAGTAGGCGACTTTAAACTGCCACAAACAAAATTGATTTATCTGTTATTTTCAAGAAGGGCTACCAGATACTCCGAAGCAGAGTATATGTAGATGCAAAAAATAAGGAAACCACAAGAAATCAAGCAGGATAACAACATATACAGGTCCCGCGGCGAGAGCTGGCACGTTCACAGTACTCACACTAATGCAATGTCGTGACGCGCGACGTGACTTTCACTTGATGCGCATCATAAAAAGTCTTTCCGTCTCTCTCGCTCACACACTGTATAGTGACATTGCATTAGTGTGAGTACTGTGAACGTGCCAGCTCTTATCGCGTGACCTGTACCGAAGCTTCAGATGAAGGCCCTTACCGCTCCCAAAGCGGTAAGGGTTTAAGATGGGACGAGACGGTGATGAAAAACTATACTTTTTTCATTTATTTCAAACAAATAACGTAAATACATAAAATGGTCGTACTAGGTAATAGTGCGTACTAGGTAGTAGTTAAACCTCCTAAATGCCGCCGTAACACCATTTCACGTGAGTACGATATATTATATGTGGAAACATTGCGATGCATTTCGACAAGGAGGCAACGGCATATTCACCTTGTCATATTAGGAACCATTCAGGTAGGTATAGGTTTACTAATCTCAGAGAGATATTAGGGGGGTCGAGAGAAGGTTCCGTACGGCAAGTCTTGCTGAAGCTGTTGCGCGGCGCTTCGTTGAACAAAGACAACGCAGTCAAGTGAGGATTATCACGACGCCCAATGAGTTAACCCCTCAAATGTGAGGCGTCCCTTAAAGGATGCCTTGGCAAAATGTATACAAAATGTATATAAATTTATATATATAAATGTAAATGTGCGCCGCTTTATAGTAATCCGCTCTATAGTAATGCTATAGCTCTATAGTAAACCCCGCTCTATGTAAATGTAAATGTAAATGTAAATATAAATTTATATACATTTTGCCGTAGGCAACCCGAGCTAATCGCCATTCATTTGAGGGGTTAACAGTACGTAACTGCATTTCTACATCGCTCTAAGATTATACGACAATATTAGACAATACGAGACAAGTATAACACAACCAGGGAATAGCTTATCTTATTCAAGAATCTGGTAACATTGTCAATGTGAGCTGAAGTTATTATAGACTGCTGGAAAATAGTACCAGCATCAGCATATACTTTATCATCTACTTATATAACTAACCCTTTTATATGTTATATACTTATATGAATACATATCGGACATATGTTTACTTTATCTATGTGTAATATACCGTTAATTTAGTATTTATATTGTAAGTTGTTTAGTTGTCAAATAACTTCAGTAGGCAGCAAGGGAAGTGTATGGCATATAGCCAAATATAGGCTGTTCGGTCTAATTGGGTCTAGAATGATCATATGGGTTGTGTTCGTTTCCTTATTGCTTACATAACTAGTTACAATTTATATATGTACGATCGCACTGATAACTAGAATGTAAATAAATATATTCTATAGTTGAAGTTGAGGTCATTTCCTTTTATTTATTTTATTTTTATTTATTTATTTAAGAATTAATTACTATAAAACATAGATTTGCTTACAAAAATAACAGGAACCGAATGGCAAAACCTTAACCTTTTGCTTATTTGATTCTGTCACCCAACTGGGACTAGCCCGTTCTAGAGTGGATAGGACTCTAATATTACAATCAAATTTGCTTGATTGCTTGATTGCTTACAGATGTACAAGTTTTAGTAAAAAGCTAATAACACTAAATTGCCCTAAAATGTGGTCTTCAAAAAAATATAATAATAATAATAATACTAAATATTAAAAGATAATATAATAAATAAAATGCAATTCCATTATATAATCGGTAATAATATAAAATTCGATTAAATAATATAAATAAAATTATGTGTGAGAAAAGAAAGAAACAGTCATTAATATTTCATATAATGTTAGGTAATAAAGGATTTAATATAAAAATATCTAGTCAAAAAAAGTACAATTCATTGTCAAAATAACAACAATAATTAATATATGAAACAACAAGTCAAATAACTTTGAATCCGTGTTTCAATTTTTGTTGTTTAATAAAGGCAGTATTTCATTATCGACAGTTGTGTAGTTATGCCATATACCTACGCATCGTATAAAACATCGATGCTCATGCACGAAGTATCTATCGAAAACGAAACGCTAATAATGCACATCGTTCTTCAAGCCGGAACGCGGCGTCACTAACGTCCGAGACCTTCTCGGTGAACAAAGCCAAACAAAACACATCATTTCGAGCGAGAACAAAAGCGGCGACGTGACGCCTCGCCTCTCGACGATGTGGCAATTTTCCCGTATTTTGTGCAAAATTGATATGCCATCAATAAAATTGAGTGGCGCTCATTGGCGCTGGCCTCAGCGGCTAAATTGAATACGATTTGGGCCCCGTGAGAAAGGCGATAAATATTTACGACTCGATACTATCGGGGTGGATGCGCTTGGCAGTGCTGAGTGGATTCTTAGCTGTGGCTGGTCATTGAGAAATCTTGCCTCGGACTACCTTCAAGAAGTATTGTAATCCCTACCTCCCACGTCAAAATATGTTAGCGCAAGGACGCGCGAATACCAGGCAAAAATACTAATAACATGCTTTTGATTAATGTCCCTTTGAAATGAATTAATGGAAGACTGATTATAATCCAATTAAGTGTAATTATTATAGCGTGCATTGTATTTGCATACGTATTTAACTACATGCAAATAACCTCTCTTAACCATTGAAGTAAGGACATGCAGTTATTACCACAGTTTATTAGCCCAGAGTATTTAAAATTTGGAATTGCCTACTTACCTACTAAGGTGAATCCAAGCATCGGCTTCAATAGAAATTGATTCCTTCATACGATTTGTAAATATAGAAGTATTAACAACGTACTTAGTTCTTGAAAAAATATGCAGAATGTTACATTTCCCCGAAACAAATTTCGTAAATCTTTTTCTCCGTCGCTCCCTCGTTACTGAGGATCGTGGCCACTAGACAACAGTTTGCCTACGAGGCTCCTCCACTTCGACCTGCCTTCTGCATAGCAGGTCGCAGATTGTATTGACCCTTTTGTAACTTCTTTTATGAGGTCATTCCGTCTGGCCGGTGATCTGCCTCTGCTTCTTCTTTCCTCCACTTTTCATTTTCTCCAGATTCTCCGGGTTTCTCCTGGCAACATAACCATAGTACTGCAGGGCCCTTCTCATGCACACGGTGGAGAGCCTCACTTAGGCGATGAGTTCTTTTAGGATGGCTTGTTTGGTGCGACGTGCTGTCCATGGAATTCCTAGCATTTTACGTCAACACCACATCTCCAGTGCATTGATTTTGGTGCGTATCCGAGCCTTCAGGATCTACGTCTCTGATACATAGAGAAATATAGAGAAAACCAGAGCTTGAACCAGCCTGACCTTAGCCCGCTTTCTAAAACCCCGATTCTCCACAGCCCTTCTAGATTGCTCATGTCCGACCTTGCCGTCTGGCTTTTGCGTGAGACCTCTTTTTCGCAGTTTCCGACCTCGCATACCATGGAGCCCAGATAAACAAAGTCTTTCACAGCGTCCACACTTATACTACTACTTCTACGGCCTACGATCGACGCTCCTTCCGACTCTGCTAGGAAGTTAAGGAAGTCAACAAAATAGATGTCAAAACTGATCGATGATTTTACAGAGTGCAAATCAAGACAAAAACCACTCTAGAAATGTATTTGTTCATATGTATTTTTAATACATTAAGTAATAATTAAAATATGTAGATTTGCAAAAAAAATGGTACCTTTGTAATAATATTATGTGGGTATTCTTTAGTCTTAACCGTTTTGCACTTGGTAGTTCCACTCAAAATAAAGTAATAAAACCGTCCCTTTTTTTTTATTTCCCACCAACATTCAAAGGTTGAGAAATATAATGCACTATTTAGACTAACAGTAAAGCGTCGTATTAATATAGGAACACATTTTTCGAACATTCTCCATTTCCAAGTTCTTGAAACTTCCTCCGCAACATGTTCGAGGTACTTAAAGCTTAAAAATGAAAAATCCGATTTATAATTTAGCTATGTCATGTAGCTCGATGTATAAATATGTCATGTAGCTCAGGCAGAGGACTTTCGTTATGCAGAAGCGTGCAGTCTGCACAATAGCGCGTGTGGCGCTTGATACGCCAGCTAGGCATCTGTTTAGAGATCTCTGAATCATGACGCTGCCGTCCATTTATATAATGGAAGTAGCGCTGTTCGTTCGCAGAAATCTAGCCGATTTTGAAGTGAATGGTGTGCATCATCACTATCCAACAAGATCCCGTAGCATGCTACGTTCGGTAAGTCATGCATTATCCAAGTAGGAGAGGCTAGCTTATATCGCCGGCCCAGCGGTTTACAACAAACTCAGCGAGCACATTAGGCAGGCGCAATCTCTTGGCGTGTTTAAGAGACGCCTTAAGAGATACCTTACAGATAAGGCGTTTTACTCACTGGAGGAATATTACTCGAGTGAATTCTAAAATGCTTTGGTAGCTAAAGTATTTAATGATCTCTTTGCATGTTGTCTTGTATTTCTTCTTTTTACATTATTCTTGTGTTTTTTTTTCTTCGTTTTGTTTTATTTATTTTATCGTTTCTTTACGATAAAAATTTTTTTTGTTTGCTAATATGTATGAATGTTTACTAATCTGTATCTGACTTGTATACCAGTATACTAATAAAATGAATATGAATATAAATATGTCATGTAGCTCGGTATGTAGTAATTATTACATTCTATATAATTTAATTAATGTAAGTAGGCAGAGGGGCCTTTTGTTGAATTTTGCAATGGGGCCCATTTTTTTAAATACTCCACTCTCCAAAGTTATAAAGAAAAGAAGTTAAAACGCACAGGGACTCCTGCAATGATCACGGATAAAAGCCTAAAAAAGTATAGAAATATTCAACAATTACCAAAGCGATTACCAGACGCTTACAAATGAAACGTCGTCCTACCGACTGACAGCGTAGCGGCGGCAGGACTCAACGCAAAGACCGAGATTGTGATCCTTAACCTTACGCTGACCCTTGGCAGCTGGCCCGCCTACGAAGATAGCTAGCAGCTGATGAGATCAGTTCGTGTTATCTCGCAAACCCCGTTCTGCCTACCGATTGATCAAGTCCGACAGCAAATCGGAGTTACTGAGTTATGTTATAGTAAAATGTGTTTAGTTTTGTAATCGGTTCCACCTTATCAGTAAACTTATTACATTCTATTCGTTCCAGATTATTTAGTTGTGCCCGTGTGTTATTACATCGAAGGCTTTGATTATATCGAAGCAATCTTCAAAGCATATCCTATTAGAGCCTACATAATTAATGCAATATTCGTAACTTTCAAAGTGGCATATCAAGTTTATATTTCTGGTCTAAAAAAAAAATCTTATCGAAAGAAGGCCATTGAAATCCCTATATTTTTTGAGAAAGAGGTTTTGCCTGACGACATTAGTTTCTTCATCAACCGTGATATAAAATATTTATTTATTAATTTAATTAATTAATGCATTCACAAGGCATATGTGCGTTATTAATATTTATATGAATTATTATTTATTACATTTACCCATTAAAAAAAATAACACAGCCGATATGAGCATCAGCATTTGTGTACTGATGCCGCCCAACTAAGTGCCAGTACTTGTTCCAAGGCAGCATGCTTTTTAGTTTATACCTATGTATGTATATATATTCGTCCATTTAGAAAAAAACATGGATGTTTAATATCATAACCATTACGAATAACTTTAATAATAACTCACTTATATTCACCTATCTAAATTACTGTTCAAAATCTTAATTAATATTAGTTTTGAATAGTCATTGATGTCTTCCTATATAAACACGTTGAATTTTAACAGTAATTTATCGCATATTTTACAAATTTATATTTACATCAGTTTTAATACTGTTTAGTGTTTTGATTTGTATTATAATGTTATTTATTTATAATTATATATTATTCAATCTTAAAATAATAATAAAAAAATAAAAAAATAATTAAGTACATTCATTTATTATAAAAATAAAAAGTTTTTTCAAGTTAATTAGGCTAATTGTTACATAAGTTGTATTACTTATTTTAATTACTCTGACCCGCCTAGATACGGGACAGTTTAGTCCTAGTTAGGTGGGCAATGAGCATTAGCTGCATTTCGGTGTTCAATTTTTCCGAGTTACTTATAACATTGATAACAATGGGGCTAAATGTACAAAAATTAAATGAATAAAGTATTAAACCATAAATAATATGATCTTCGGCTAACTTATCTTAGCATTATATAATAGTAATCATCGATGATTTATAGATCCTCCACCCGCTACCCCATTGCAACATGAGTATTGCGTGGCGCCCGAATGATAAACTTGCGCAGGCGCATCGGCGATGACCAACCGCGGAGATGTTGTTCAGAAAGCGATATTTATTAATACTGTTCGTGTTTCGAGGCGGCGGCGATCCTTTAAATATAAATCGCAATTAATTGCGCAATAACAAACGATTGCTAATTTTGAATGTATTTGCAGTCGCGCAATTGTTGGATTTCTTTTTTCGCTTTAGATCCTATATATCATTTTCTGTCTTGGTTTGTCTGTCGGTTTGGGTCTATCTGTATTTTGCATATCTTCCGATCATTGATTCTTAGTCGTAATCCCCATTCGTATCTCGTCTCTCTTAATTTCTCACGATTTTACCGCTTGTGTCGTTTAGATCTCGTTAAGCAATAGAAATTGCGGAATCGTAAGCGATTTCGCATGGATACTTGGTGATTAATCAACAGTTGAACCGTCCCACTATTAAGAATGCAGCAATCTCGCTGCGGAGTCAATAAACATGAATGAGCGTCGTTCTCCAGTACAGACCATTTAAAAGCAGGCCAGACAAGAGCTCGGTTATTAAAATACCGTATTTAATGTCTCCATACGTTTGTCGGTAACGAGGTAGAGACGACAATACGAATAGTGCAGTTATCTCAATACTTATCGCTTGCTTTTATATTGCTTTGAATTCGTTCTTCTGTATGCTCCTTCCTCCATGCACTCATGCATGGCTTAATCTATTATCCTATTAGATGTTTTCGCGTAACTTTTAAGTATCTTTTAGCCTTGACTACTTTTTGGCTTGATTGGCTTGATTGGCTTTTTGGCTCTTGGCTACCTTTTGTCTTTTAATCTTGAGCACTTTTTAGGTAATATCTCAAAATTAAAATCAAATGGTTTATTTTTTCAAAACCGTATATACATAGTTGTTTAGACATTAGTGTTCAGTACATTGGATACATGGTATTATAGAAATTGGCTATAAAATCCAAAGAACAAAACTAGCGATTACGGAATTAATATAATATTTTAGTAGACAGCCGCTTAAGATTAAAACAATTCTTACCTCGATATTAAAGGTTTCTGAATAGTCTCACCATGCAATTTATGATAATCGTATTAGATAGTTAAAACTGCAAAGTAAATTAGATAATTATTTGACATGATACAGTATTTTTTTTTGTTGAAATACTAACTTACATTAGTATATTTTGACGGTAGAATTAACAATTAAATTGTGATGAAATAGAAAACAATATGGTCTGACAAATACAAAATACATTTAATTATCAGAGAGAAAATAACATACTTATAATAATATAACACTCAATGAATTTCTAGCTAAAAGAAGAAAATCAAAGTAGAAATTGTCATTCCCTAATTAGAATTCGTTGATATCATACAATTCTCTTTCAATAGGGGCAGCCATTTAATTTAGATTTAAACTAAGATTTTTTCCCGTTTTTAAATATAATTTTAATTTTTTCGTGTAGTTTATTGTAACTAACCATTCAAACGAAGTTTGGATCCCTTTTAAATAATTCCAAAGACGGACAGGGTATTATTAATTATGCCTACCTCTGGTAAAATGTGCATCTTATGTGTTAAATTTGGAAACAATTTCCAGCTGTATCGATAAAGCTTTATAACCATATAGTAGAGTCATGATTTAATAAAGACAGTTGTCTTGAAGACAGACTGTGCTTCGAAGACTATCGCATTGTTAATAGGTTTTTAAACGAATTTACCGCGTGAAGTTTGTAGCATCCGACGTATCGGCGATGTTTCAGCCGCTGTTGTCTAGAGTAGACATACGCAACGTTGGGTGCTACAAACTTCACGCAGTTACGCATGATCTTCAAACCGACCTAAAATATAGCTCGATTTTTGAGGCCTGTAATGGATGTAATACCACTGCAAACCCCGGGTGTGTATAAAGTCGAATGCAGTTGCGGTCTAGCCTACGTTGGACAAATGAAACGGCCCATAGTCACGCGACTGACAGAACACATCAAAGCTGTTAAAAACGTTCATCGAGAAAAATCGGCGATCTGCGAACATATATTGGATAGCGGAAGTAACCACTGGATGCAGTTTCAAAATCCCATTGTGCTATCCAAAGAACGATTCTACTGTCCTGCCATGATCCGGGAAGCCATTGAAATAAGAAGAACCCCGAACTTCAATAAAGACGACGGTTACAAACTCTCTTCTACGTGGAACCCTCTTCTTAAAATGTTCCCGCCGCCGAACGCCGAATGCAAAGACGTAAAACAGGATACAGTGAGTGTTGTGTGCAAGAGGGATTTTTAAAATTCCCGCGGTCCGAGCCCGGCCCCCTACCACCGTTATAACCTAGGCAGTGGTGGAAGCGGTATGCGGCCTACCCGCAAAACAACGGATTGACAACTTTTCAGTCTACCCTAGACAACGGCGGCTGTAACGTCACCGAAACGTCGGGTGCTACAAATTTCACGCGGTAAATTCGTTTTCTAACCTATTTATGATGTCAAACAACCGCGATAGTCTTCGATTTTATATTCACGCAGTAAATTCGTTTTTAAACTAAAACTGATGTGCTTACTTCTCACGCATGTGCCGATGTCGATATATGACACAGTAAAGATCTCGTTACAACAAAGTCGATCGCGCAGGAAACGCTAGCAGCGTTTTAGTTTCCGTTACGTTTTCGCGCAGCGCAACAATTACGCAGATGTAATTCCACAGCAATCTGCGTTTTTCCTGACACTTTCAGCGTTATAATTTAGCCATTGTGCGGTGCGGATAGAAAAAAGGTGCTCGCATGCCCCGAGAGCGACGCGCGCGCGAGTGGTACAAGAATAAAATAAAAGAAGGCCATACGTTTCCCAGCCGGCGATATCTAATTGATATTTCTCTCCTTTGTGGATATGGCAACAATTACACATTACAGCGCGGGCGTCGCGCAGCCGAAGCCGCGAATTATGCCCTCAGACAATACGAATATATTAGTTTTATTGGCGGGAGATAAGGCCGTATCGTTCCGCGCGGATCGCTCTCGGTAATCTTCCGTAATTGTAATTGCGCTTACCGTATGCCGATTGAGGTGCTCTGCAGATGGTGTCACTGGAAATAACATACGGTTCACAAGAAGACCGATCTCATAGATTATTTTCAACGAGGATTCGATATACAGTCCAGATATTTGAATGTAAAATCAGGAAAAGAGGTATATAAAATCAGGCAATTGGAGAAGAAGAACAAATATAGAACTTTATAATCTAGATAGATAAATAGATAGATAGATTTTTATTCGAAGTAGACTTACAGTACTTTCCGAACGTCTTATGTTTCTAGACATTTATGCCATGCTTGTAGGCTTTACCATTGATTACTACACTATATAATCAATGGCTTTACGTAATAGTAATAATTTTAATAGTAATAACAATTTACAAATGGTTTTCATAGCTATGTTACACAAAAACGACTTGACCAGACCAATGTATCGCTTAAAAAATCTTCAATTTTATAATAGCCTTTATTGCACAAAGTATCTTTGACAATTTTTCTAAATTTAGTGTCTGGTAAAAGGGTTAGTTCCTCAGGCAAAGTGTTATAAAAGCGAACACCGTCTCCAATGAAAGATTTACTCACTTTTGCTAACCTATAATAGAGCCCGTAATGGCTAGTTTATTTTTGAACCTGGTGTTCCTATTGTGAATGTCACCCAACCTACGGAAGCTGTGCAAGTTATACGATGGTATATGATGTTACCTATATGATGCCATCATGGATATGATGGTATCCATGTTGTGAGATTCCTGAAAGTCAGAAGACTCAGGTATTTATAGCAAGTGGAAAGAATGGAAACGAACAACCTTTGAAATTAAAACTATATAGAAAACCCGAAGGGCATTTGTGGTATTAGCTTTTCTGGTCTTTGTAGCATTTGTGAGTATGTTGTCTCTCCTGTTTTCGCAACCTTTCAGTTGTGACGGAATTTGCAATGCCGAAGAATAGTTCTACCGCTGTGATTGCTTGCAGAGCTTCTTTTTTAGCGAACATGTCGGTTTTTTCTTTTTTATCAATCCCTTCCTGACCAGGTACTCATAGCAAAGCTATTCTGTTTTGCTATCCAGAGGATTTTGGGCCACCGGTATACCAGATCCTAACGCCATTTTAATGGCGAATACTGCACTCTAACTCTAAAGCATTTACATTAAATGTAAATGCTGCAAATATACACATATGTATATTTGCAGCATTTACATTTTCTAGTTTTACAAGAGATCCCGCTTTACAGCACGATTAAATAACTCCGTATTACTAAATAAAGAATGTAAATTTAATAGCAGTCTTCAGCCTGAGTGTGAATACTATGTTGTTGCAAAACTAGAAACCGCAAATCGCGATGCCCGTAGCCTTGACCGTGAACCGGCCGCGATGTGCTCACCGCACCGCGCCGCGCTTCCCCCAACTCGCATGATGAAAGTCACATTTTAATTGCAGAGTTCGTTTTGTAATATATCATATTTAATTGCTGGTCCGCGTGTGTATTATATCACTGTTTGGGGCCTCTTCTTTGCATTCTGCGTGATAATTGCAAATAAATTACTCTTCTGGCCGCGGCTGCGGCGGTCTATCCTTTTGCATTCGGCTTCGAGCCGAGCAATACCATGTTCCTGGCTCGCCGATATGCTGATTTACTCATATTCTTTAGTGAAAACGCCACGACGATGAAGGATTGCGTCTTGGCACGATGATTGTAACATGCGAGGTGATGAATTCATTGAACGAGTCAATTCTCCTAGCTCGTCAAGTCATAGCATAGTTAATAAAGAAGCACTGGCGCAAACAAATATTTGAAATTGATCAAAAAAATATTTTCTGATTGCGATCTATTACCGGTGTCAATGTTTAACATAAATAAACTTTATATATTTATAGTTTCTAGTCACTTTAAACTCAGGTAAATATTATTATAAAATATCAAGATTGTTAATAATAAGAAGATTGATAACAACATTGATTATATAGGGTATTAGATTGATCAATGCCACAGTATGTTTTGGCAACCCTTCTGAGCCGGCGAGATGCTGGTGGCGCTGATATCTTTGTCCGGCGAAACTAATAGCAATTTATTTGGCTATATAAGCATTGATAATGAATTGTTTTTTATAAAGGACCGATTGTTTTTTAAAAAACAAATATTTAACCAATGATAACAATAATAACATAAAATTATTAGTGCACTCTATCGCACATTACATCACAGAAATTATACGGAGAGGTTAGAATGCCATCTATTAGATATTTTGAATATTTTATCGCCTAACTAATATGAATTGGAACCTTAAATATATAAATATTATGAAAATACCCAAATGTAAATAATATGAGAAAAATAGGAGATATGATTTAAAAATTCATTTGTTACTATATTATTGCTTTATTTTGATATAGGATACCGTCCAGAAATGTTTTAAACGCCATATATTTGGCTACTCAACTTAAAAGAAGATTAATCAATGTGTGCTACAACGAGTGCCATCTATGCAACACTATGAGTACCATCTACACGTTGCGTTTCATAATTAAATACTGTCTGCCAAAACCTACGGCATTGAGCAATCTCGTTGCAGCACTGAAATAATTAAATTCTAGTAAGGTGTACCCACGATCAGAATACTGATATTCGTCTGCTCTATTTGATTGCTTGTTATATGATTTTGAGAGACATTAAGTTAAAATCGACATATATTTGAGACATGTTGACGTTTCTATTTGTTTTATTTCGAAGACATATCGAAATAGAAGCTAGCATCAAAAAATAAATGAGTACAGGCCGATGATGCAGTTCTGATTGCTGATAAGTCAGATAGGCAACGCATACACGAATATGATGAGGGCATCTGTCATAGTCCTAGAAACTACTTTCGTAAACAACCTTTATACGAGCGCCTATTTCAACTCCCAATAGGTAAGCAATTAACGCAACGATTTATCCGAAGATCGCGCGCGCTCTCCCAGTTAATATCCGAGCAATAAGATGAGGTGTATGCATCATCCGTTGAGATGCAGTTGCTAAGTAGGGTGGCCAGAAATAGTGATACCATATTTGCATTAGGGTATATTATTAAATTCGCATTATCATTAACTTTAATAAAAATAGGCTGTAATATATTTTTATAAATGAAATTCATCTATGCAACGAGCGAAATTCGATTTCGCCAATATCCATGCGTTCAGTTTTAGAATTAAATTTATGAGTTGGTACCATTGATTTTATAGTGTAATTAAAATCAATGGTTGATACTAACATAAATACTTCAGAATCGTGAACCTTTCCCTAAAGCGGATAACAAAAATAGTACACGTATTTGAAAGATAACTACTGCGTATATTCTTCTATTCTATAAGGGAGCATAGTTTTCTTGTGCCATATCTGTTACCGAACATTCTAACTTTGGGACAATATCCATATCATAGACAATAACCATATCATATTGTCTATTACAACTTTATTCGCCGTGACACATGACGAGTCCTGTGTGAGTATGCGTATCTGGTTCCTGCTTTGTTTTAGTAGCTTGAATATTTTTTAAATGAGTGCTTTGTTATTAGCTCTCTCAAAACTTTTTATCCTGGTATATTCTGCCAGTATTGGTGAATCTGTTGTCTCTCCTGCTCTAACTATTTGGTTGTTGTGGCCTTGGATACGTCGAAGAATGGTTCTGGACCTGTGTTCTGGATATTACCTTCTTTTTTAGCCAATAGATCGGCTTTTTCGTTCCCATTAATACCAAAGAATTAATGGCCCAATGTATGACCCAGAATAAAGCCACCGTGCTTTATAGGCAGAGGTCTTTTAATACTTGGGTGCATTCCAAGACAGTATAATCACTAATGCAAACGACGGGATCATTAGTAGTCTAATATACAACAGGGAGAGTATTTGATAAACTTTTGAACATTATTCGTATATGATGGTTAAACTACACGGTGAAGACGGTATAGAACTGATTCGAAAAATATAGTTATTACGATATTCTGGCCATCTTCAGGATGTATGTGATTGAGACCGAAGACATGGCTGAATCTGCATAGTGAATAGACTAAATACACGAATAGCATGCTACTTTCGAGTAACTATAGGTATTTTATTAATTAATATTTTTATTGGTTGGCAGCATTTATTTTCGCAAATGATTACTCAGTTGCCATAATAAATGTGAGCAATATGCGCCAGCGCGACCCGTGTATCAATATATTTGCGTAATGAAATAATATAATATAATAAAATGCATTTACTGAAGTACAAACTAGTAAAAGGGATGTACTGATAGGGTTTATCGATGAAATCAACGTTGCCTCTCTTTGTTTGAGAGAAATCAATAAATGTTTTGACGTCGTTTTTGTTATGAAGAGTCAATGAATGTTATGAAGAGTTTTTGTCCTGAAAAAAGTTATTCAAATTTTGAAAAAAGTTGAAATCTGTTGGTGCAAGGTGTGGCTGGTGATAAAGAGTCTCCAGACGCGCTACCTGCAACTTTGCGACTGCTTGTTGTTGTAAACAAGAGCGATTGGCCAGGCTCAGTTATTTAACCGAGAGCTTTTTCTTCACTGTTTGCAATTCTTGAATGTACACATTCGCGTAAATTGTCGAATCAGACTGCAAGAAACTGTAAGCTAAAACTCAGGGAGCTAATGGGCCCATGATGAGGTGGCCACAATGACCCATGTGTTCAGGGTCGGTCACACTCACGGGTCAACACCCATCCGATGGCCTCCACGCATGGGGTGCGAGCCTGGGTAGGACACTGGGTCAACCAGTCTCCCCTGGGAATCAATCCTCTGGCGCTCCTGGACGGTCTGCGCACCGAGCGGCGCAAGCCAATCGATTGTGCTCTCCGACTAATTGTTTCCTATAGAGCGGGGGTGGTTGCCTACCTTACGGCGACTGCTCTTGAAATGACCATTGGCCATCCGATCCCGGTTCAGAGTCGGGCAAAGGACGCCTCGGTCCGCGATAGATTCGGTGCACACCGTTTTACCGCTTCGTAAGGGAGAGGACCGCGCAAGCGACCTCGAACTCGGAACCAATCCAGAGACCGGAGAAATCTGGTCACAATTGGAAGCAAGGGCGCGAGTGTCGGCCCGCCAGGTAACATACTGGCTATCTCGCGGTAAAGGCGTTGGCTTCTTGCGGGTTGTGGCGTAGCTAGACGTCGGATTTGTAATGTCCAAAGTCTTCTACGCTCACTGCACGGTCGATAGAACGAAGAATCGTTAAAAAGTCCTGCGGTGACGGGTTCGCCCGTTGTGGTTGACATCTCAATATGCAAGAATGGATGACGCCGGCACAAGAAAATAAGACAAATTTTCAAGATTTTCACGATCGCGTACACGAAATTATGTAAGAAATAAAAAATACAGAACGACAAATAAAAAACTGATTTGTTCACTTAAATTTGGCCAGTGTGAAAAACGGTATTTACGTAGATACTGACTTAATATTATGTCCCCTCTGTAGCAATACCCCTTGCACAGCTAGACACATTCTAGCTGGCTGCAAGGTGGCCTTAGATCAAGGACGGTACACTTACCGCCATGACAAAGTTCTCGCTGTTATTCGCGAGGTAATTAGTCTCTCAGTGGCTCGTGCCAACAAGGGTTTGACAGTATCCTCCAAACCCCCAATACAGTTTGTGCGGGATGACTCTAAAGGCAAAAAACATTTAACTACAAAACCTTTCTCAATAATCGAGAAAGCTACAGATTGGATTCTGGAGGTTGATTCGGTCTCTAAGCAGTATAAATTCCCTGAAAGTCTCGGATGCACAGCCCTCCGTCCAGATATAACTCTTTACTCTCTATCTCGGAAGGTGGCTCTTATTGTAGAATTAACTGTTCCATGGGAATCAAATATCCCAAAAGACCACGAGTACAAATTAAATAAATACCATGATCTTGCAAATGCCGTAACCCGGAACGGCTTCACTGTTCACCTTCACGCGGTGGAAGTTGGCGCTCGTGGCCTGCCAGCTAAATCTCTATTTCACCTCTTTAAAGATCTGGGCCTATCCAGAAAAATAATCAACTCTTTCTTAGAAAAATTATCTAAAACTGCGATTTGCGCATCTCAAATTCTATGGCTTCGAAGGGGGAGTGAATGGGTGGCAAGGTGAACGCTCACATGTGGCAAGACAGCTGTCCTAAACCTACCACAGCCGGTTCGTAAGTCCGGAATCCACTGCTCACCCCCCAGAAGTGTAAAAAAAAATTAGTACTTATTATGATGGGCCCGACTCCGGTCGGTGAATTCCATGGCAGCTCCGTTTGTATTTATTTATATTGCGATACTTGAGGTATTTATTGAATCTCTAATATTAAATACTAAATCTTGAAATCGGATGAAAATTGCCGTTGAGGAGAGTGCAATTTCGATCATGTAAACAAGTATGTATGCCAAACACTGAAAATTGATCTTTCAAACGCAGGCGATGCAGACGGTACTTATCGAAGAAATGATATTAAAAAGATATCAAAAAACCCACGAGACCTGTATGGCATTCGAAATAGAGTTGATTAATTCCTATAGAAACCGAGATGCTCACGTATGTTTTTCTCTTGATTCCAGGTGACCTAAGTGACGTCGAGCGAGACCTCCCGACAGCATCATCCCCGACGCCACCAGCTATAAACTACACGGCGCTTGCTGCAGCGGCAGCTGCAGCCGCAGCAGCGCAAGCACCAGGAGGCGGCGGCTCTCCTGCTGCACCTTCTGACGCGCCAGCAAACGCTGTATCTTCCACGGAGACGCTCCTCAGAAATATCCAAGGGTTGCTCAAAGTTGCCGCGGACAATGCACGCCAGCAGGAGCGACAAATTAGCTACGAGAAAGGTAGGATTTTTAACACGCTTTTATTAGGTCGACCTGTGTATCTAACTAACTATGTAATGGAATCTAAGGTAACTAATTTAACCATCTTCCAAGGATCGTAGCGTCATGAAAATTGGCAGCTGTATGTAGTTCTGATGACAATACAATAATATGATACTGTCGAACTGATCTGATGATGGAGTCGGAAGATATGAACTGGAAATTCATGATGGAACATCGTATCATAGCTGTGTTTGGACTTGTTAGAAAAGTCTTGGAATGAACTTTAACCACGATTAGGTTTTAAGGTCTGATGATGTTGTTTTTACGTGCATTTATAAAAGCATGTTTTTAGTGTTTTTTTTTTAAACTATTAATTATTTGACAAATTTTAATTTCAAAAACCGCTCTCAAATATCAAACGCCTCTGGCTGGCGAAACCATTCGCTTCGGTTATAATGTATTAAGTGTAACAGTTGAAAATTATGTTTAAAAATGACACAACGAATTTAACATTACAAGCATTACAAATAGCTCCAGGAACCTAGCATTACAAATAACGCTAAGTAGTGACCAAGCAATCGAATAAAGAATGTACTGAAAAATCAACTAAATATGACCAAATGTGGTCTCATGCTTAACGACGAGACGTGCATCATTAAACTCCTCCACTTCCTCTTGAGACAGAGCTCTCTACACGTGTGCCGCTGCACTGCATCGGTGCCCATATCTTAAACGTTATAACATGTTACAATCAATAAATATATTAATCTGGAAACAATTACAGAGGTAATAGCGCTGCACTATTACCTCTGTAATCTAACAATCATCAATGATGAATGTATTTTATTCGTATTTAATACCTGCTATTTCTCAGTGTAACCGGCTACTTTTACACACGAAAGCCATTGCATAAATAACGACTTATTGATATTAGTCGCATACAAAAGCCGTCTCTCGTTATTTAGTAACTGAAAGCGCGCACAAATTCACCAACTGGTTTTACGGCCGCAATTGGTTCTAGCCTATTACCATTACATATAGCTTATGGAGCGCCATAAAATTAAATCCAAATAGAAATGGCAAAGCTGATTAAATCGGTTAATTTGCCTGTGTGTCCAAAGCCTGTGCTACAGAGTTAATTAGATTTAATACTGTCGTATATATACGTTAAATTAGTCATAGTGGAACCGTGGAATAATTTGCCTATTGATTTGTTGTTTATATAGGTAGCTATAAGTCGCTATCTAATCAGACTGAAGATCGTGTTTTCAATTCAAATTCTTAATTTCTCAAAAATCATAGTAACAGATACAAATTAATTAAACCTAACCTAACTGGATCGCAGGGGACGTCCGCACTAAGGTAGGCTCAGATACGTATAATTAAATACTGCCTAACGATAATTAAATAATACATTGAAGAATGCCGTGAAATCAATTATTCTTTCAGTCTCTTTTCTTCCCTGGGTGACCAACTAATGGGTTAGTCTTTTGATGATAATAGCTAAAGCATAAGATATAATATATATTATTATTATTATTATTTATTCTGGACAGGCAGCTTTGCTGATACGTCCAGATCAGATCTTGTAAAGCTAAACAATATTAACAATATAATGTAAACAGTATTAATAAGTTTAAAGGTATAAATCAAGTCTGTTTTTAAATTGATTGACAGAGATTGCACTAATCACTTTAAATGGTAGTTTATTCCACATGTCCACCACTCTAATTGGCAGAACGTTCTCAAGAGGATTAGATTTAAATTTTGTACGGTTGAGTTTTTTGTTGTGACCTCGAAAATTTGTGTTGACGTTGAATTTGTAAATATTCTTCAGTGCAGGTACATCGTAATAATGTGTTAGAATTTTATATGTCTCAATCAGGTCCTCTCTTTGTCTTCTTTGTTTGAGTGTGGTAATTTCAAGTAATTTCAAGCGTTCTTCATAATTCCTATTCTTCAGGCCCACTGGCATTTTGGTTGCCCATCGCTGAACCTTTTCCAGAATATCTACATCTTTGCAAAAGATGATCGTTTGGAAAAGATGTTCTCCTAGATCAGCTTTTCCAAACGATCATCCTACCCAGGATGATCGTTTGGAAAAGATGTTCTCCTAGATCATCTTTGCAAAAGATGATCTAGGAGAACATCGTTTTGTTGATGAAATATATTTTGTTGTGGCAACCGCTTCTTAGTCGGTTTCAATTTATAAATGGACTTGCCTAATATACTGTATACTATATACCCCCAGTTCATTCAGTTATAGTCATCATCATCATTTATTAATTCCAATACCGAGGTATTATGATCGAACATACACAGGTATTCGTCAATTAAAAATAATAATGGGGTCGATTGCGTTTCTCTTGAACTAAAATCGGAAATTAGTTCGTGTGAACGATACAGAGCAGTGTATCAGGAGAAATGAACGGTTGTCACTGTATCGCATTAAAACTACCCACGGAGGCAAAACAGCTAAATCTAACACCGCACGAAATGTGTTCAAACTTATTTGAGCGTCTATAAGTTCGACAGGTAGTTTTGGCGCGGGAAAATCGACGACAGTTCATTTCATAATCCGTTCTAATGTAATGCTCTGTTTCGTTCGGTTGAACTAAGTTCCTATTTTAGTTCACGAAGAAACGCGATCTGCACTAAACAAAAATGTTATCAAAAAACCTCATCAAACGACCTCAAAAGATATCTTTGCATACACGATGACTTTATAATCAATTTTCAGAATATTTGTGGCCAAGCATACCTATCCAGCCCACAAATTTCATTTAATTGCTTTCCAATTAATTGAAACGTTTTAGACGAAACAATAGCACAATCCACCGTATCCATATCTTTACTGCCAACCATGAAGAAGAGCTTTCCGTTGCCTTCGTGGACTATGAGAAAAGCACTTTATAAACGTCCAGCTGAACGTCTCAGGCGAAGTTCCACAATCCTCCAGGGCAATTAGAATCCGACCAAAATTAAAGTGTCAGTGGCGGCTCCTCTTCAAATTGCAATTCGCCGCAGAGAGGAGCCCGAAAAAAAAAAGAAAGAGACAGCAAAACATTTCATTCCGCTAATAGCACATTTCGCATGATACCTGTGCCCCGTGATCATTTATTATCCACTACATGCGTAAAACAATACCACACACACGTAGGCGATGTGCAGGCGCACGTACACTTTCGTCTGGACGTTCGTCTGGTAGGTACTGCCTTCGGTAGGCTTCGCAAACCGTCACAAATACGATACGCTTAAGTGTAAAAATAAAAGAAAACCTAGTTTCCAAGTCCCTCTTTATAACAATAGATAACACGTTGGGTAAATATAAGCATTAAATGGATCACGTTACAAATATTTGGTGAGCTTTCAAAAGTAGGGTAGAATAGGGGCAAAAATATAATTTATATATAACTTTTCTCTCCATGATTTGGTTATTTCTCTACGAAAGAATAACATGTAATTACATTACATTCATATTATTTCATATCAATTTGGCGAATTTATTGCTCTCGGAAGTATCACAATATACTAGCAGCAGCTTAAAAGCTTGAACAGATACATACCTGTGCAGAATCACACACTCTCATATATACACAACTATGACACATACACGTAGATGTACATACACACACCCATTATACACACATCACAATCACACATATAAACACACTCATCCTACTCTATCATACACACTCACAAATCGAGAGAACATGATAATATAACATAATATACCTATAAATATTATTACACAACATCATGCACATTAACTGTATATTACCAGGAGACTATTTTGGCCGTAATATTGTTATTATTTTTTATTAACTTTAGACCCGAGCGCTGTTTTTCTCTTTTGTTGGAATAAATAAAATAAAATAAAATAAAGTAATATGCATAAAAGCTACTGTAAATAACAGGTAGCTATTACACGCTTTTTGTATGATACTAGTTTGACTATCTTACCTATTGAAAATATTAGTTACAATAAAAAATATGAGTTCGGTATCATAACTAAATTAAATAAATTAAAATAATTGTGAATTGTTAGAATCAGATCATATAAAGAAACGAAATATTTTAAAATTATCAATAACCTTTTTTTTAATAACCACTCAGATTTTTTTTCCAAATAATTATATCTAGGCATGTTATAACTATGTACCTAATAATAACTCAAGACAATCAATTCTTGAAATTTATGCTATGTATTTATTAGAGTTATTAGATTTACTATATTTCATTTATTTTATACTTTTTCTTTTTCTCAGTAATAGTACTTTAATAAGTGTGCGCACAATATAAAACGTACAAGTGACCTAGTCGAGTCTACCTTGGTACGGGCTTCGGCCTAGTTAGGCAGACTTTGTGAATAATGTTTTTGGAAAATTACTTACGAAAATAAATTTATTCTTATTCTTATTCTTCTTAATTAGTAGCTAATATTATAGATGCTGTTTTTCAATTACTGTAGCTTTATGTAATACGTAAGCAATATTTAAACAGACCATGAATCCATTATTACTTATATAAAACCATCATTTGAATGGATTCAATGTTTCAAAAGTCATGGCCCTCAAATTCAGCCAGATTATAGTGAATGTTACCTACAAGCATCTTCTAAATGTTTTTTTGATATTTGTTTTTGTGTATTTAAAACGTATTTTATTAAAATATTTATTTTTTAATTGATAGAAATGTAACCGGACCATTAGTTGTGTTTCGAATTTAGTTATAACGGTTTAAACATATATTAGTATAATAATGAAATTCTGAAATATCTTTCAGCAGGGGAGGAGAAACAGATATTCGGGACATTTGAAACATCAATTTCAAAATACTTTCCTTTAATTGTAGTTTATTAATGTTTTGTTTAAAAGGATAATTTGTATTGAAAATCTTTTCATCCTTCTATATTTTCCTTCATATATCATTATAAGGACTTCAAATATAATAAAAAAAAATAAAAGTAGAAAAGTTAAAAAAAAATAAATTTAAATACAGGTATTTATTATAAGACAACATATTTTAAATGCTACATTAAATATGATAGCAACATGACTATTTTAATTATTTCTTCTTATTACTCTCTTTTTTATTTTTTTATTTATTACAACTATGTTATTTTTCTCTATTTACTGATTATCATTGCAATTATAATTTTATTGTATTTTAATATTTTTATTAATGTAATAATATTTTTACAGATTATATTTTGATTTCTTTATTACTTTTTTTATTTTTTAATATGATTATGAATTAGGTATTAGATATCGTTAAAATAACTCTTGAAATTTATACTACTTATTATTAGAGTTATTAGATTTATTTCTTTCATTTTTTTTTCTTTTTCTCAGTAATAGTACTTTAATAAGTATGCTCACAATATAAAACTTACAAGTGACCTAGTCGAGTCTACCTTGGCACGGGCTTCGGCCTAGTTAGGCAGACTTTGTGAATTACGTTTTGGAACATTACTTACGAAAATAAATTTATTCCTATTTTTATTCTTATTCTTAAATAGGCTAAAAGTAATATGCTTGTATGTATAACTTCCTTGTGAATTTCCGCTAACAGTGTACTCGGATTTACTTATTTTTCATACCGGATTTTGGAAAAAAACTCTCAAATATTTTTTAAACGTCTAATCACAGTAATCATTTGCATATTGCTAGCTAAGAAAACAATTTAAATAAATTAAATAATTGCTCCAAAGGCCAATTATTACATATATAATGAATCAGTCTCAATTTTAGTGATCCCGAAAAAACTTGGAAAACGCAGTTTTTGCATTAGACATGGAACTGCTGTGTACTGGCATATATGAGTGACAGCTGAATGGAGGGAGTGTCGTGGCGTATGATATGTTAGAGTTGCCCCCAAATAAATATATTTTTTCTGCAGGCGTCGCTAAAAAATCAACTAACAACCAATTAAAACGAAGATAATGAATTATGAAAAATCAGATCAACGTAGAAATATCAAATGTAGTCAATATAATGAAAGCATTATTATAATGTCAGGAAAAATACATACTTGTTGAATTTATAGACCGAAAGAAGAATTTAAAATATTTAAAAGCTTGAGAGAGAGTGTCGCTTTATGAATCTCCGATTCGATCATATTCTATTACGATTTTCCGATTTATATCACTTTGCAAGATCATCCGCAAAAACCGTGGAAATGACGAAAATAAATAACATCTTCGGATCAATTAAACAATTATCCTGTCCCGTACAAATCGCCCGTAAACACAGGCTTCCCCGCTCATAACTCAGACGTGCATCTGCCACTCGCGGACCGCCCGGAAAAGGCGCAAGCGCCATCCTCGCCAAACGACGGATACGACGTTTCGCCGCCGAGGCGCAGCGGCACCGCGCAGATGGGAAACGGCGTAAGAGACTGCGGCAATGTGAGGAAATGCGCCATTTCAGATGTGAGCCGCGTGCGTCTTTCATTTTAGTGACATGATCGCGGATCATGACGGGCCGCGATATAAAACGCAAGGGCCCCGATGCACGAACCTATATGGGCCGGACTGGATGTAACAGAAAATGAATATTTATTGTATAGCTCGCTTGCACACTTTGTATACTGACTTCAGTTAGCTAAAAAGGTTTTATTTATTTATTTATCCAAATTTACAACTACATTAATAAATTGTGACATTTATTCGGTTTTTTCCAACTCACTAAATATGTCTGTGGTCGCCAATTTACTCGTATTTAATTCATCAATTTAAAGACTCCATAAAATACCCGGATAAATAAAATTGAACGGGTAGCTTCAATACAAACACACTACTGAGAAACCACCGTTTCATCCGTACCGTCGCCAAGATTTTAGTAGCTATGTAAATTAATACGAAAAACAGATTATCGAAAGATTTTTTTAAATCGGACTACGCGTTGGTGAGGTATAAAATTGTAAAAATCCCTAATCCCTGAGGTATAATTATGTAAAATCCCTTCCGCTTTTAAAACTAAACGATATCACCATACCATTGACGCAAAAAGTGAAAGATCTTGGTCTAATTATCGATGAACATTTCTCCTGGCAACCACACGTGGACGAGGTAAGTCGTAAAATATTTGCTAGTTTTCACCCTCTGCAAACACTCAGAAGATTTCTTCCTATGGACACAAAAAAATCTCTTGCACAGTCTCTCCTCTTGCCTCTCCTTGACTATGCAGATGTGGCTTATCTCGATTTATCAGAGGAACTGCTCAACAAACTTGAACGTTTGCAAAATGTATGCATACGATTCATCTTCGGTCTACGTAAGTATGATCACGTGTCCGACTATAGGGCACAGTTAAAGTGGTTGCCAATACGCCAAAGAAGCAATGTTCATATACTGGCTCTCCTATATCGTGTACTCACCCAATTAACACCATCCTATCTCCAGGAGCTTTTTGAACCACTAAGTTCCCACGGTCTCGTACTTCGGTCAGCCTCTGACAGTTTATTAAAAATTCCGAGTCATAATAGTGATTTCTATTCCTATTCTTTCTGTGTCCATGGTGCTAGACTCTGGAACGATCTCCCAGCAAATATACGAAACTCGCCTTCTTTACCATCGTTTAAGACTCACCTTAAGGATTACTACCTTTCTAAGAAGTAACCAGTTCTTCCCTTTCTCTCCTGTTCCTCTCCCAATTTCCTCTCCTCGGGCATTATTAGTCTTAAATTCTTCCACTTGTCTGTATGTTATGTAATAATCTTTATTTTCACAATGCGCGCATGTACCACTATGTTTAGGTTAGCTGTAAGACATTGCCATGTGGCAATAAGCTCGCCTTTTTTGTATATTTATTAAGTGCAAATAAAGAGTTTATTAAAATTATAGCCTAATGACTTATAAGGATGATAATAATGACTAATGACAAAATTATAGCATAATGAGGCTGCAACTGTTAAACGGATTATTCGACTTGAAAAGTGTCATCGCCAATAAGTTTTATTGGTCATATGGATGAGCTGATTAAACTGCCAGATAGAAACCGATCCGAGCCCAGCGTAGCGTTTGAAAACTACTTCTATATTTCAACTTACTACTAGTCCATAAATGTTTCATAGGAACAGAATATCCCATTCCATGGATTAATCATCTTTTTCCATGTTTTCATCCCAGTGATATCGATTTAAAGAAGCCTATTAACAATTACAGCTTAACTAGATTTTCAGTAAATTGGTTACATACTACAAGTACTTATAAAGTTTTATTTTCCTCCACAAGGGACCTATATGTAGTACAGCGGGCATTCTCAAGAAAGTACCTACTGAGACAGGTTTTAGCAAATATACCTGGTGTTTTTATGCTACGAAAATGATCCTCTTGAAACTGCGAAACATACAGAAACCCAAATGCTCGTATAACAGCAGTTTTCAAAGTACTTTAACCCCTCAAGCGGCGGGTGTAAATCTTGGCAGTCAACCGTCATTTCTGAGAGTTACTGGTCAAAAATATAGCATTTTAGAAAAACGATCATAAGACAGAAACTACTTGATGGATCACGAAGAGAAGAATTTTAGAATGATGAAATTGAAATTTGAAATATAAAACATTAAAACCTCATTTTGTAAACAGTTAGATATTTATGAATAATTATTAGAAAGTTGGAGAACTGAAAAAACTCACTTATTCAGCGATATCGACGTTTTATCTCAAAATACGAAACCATATCTAGAGATTATAAACACATTTGTGTACGTTATTACATGCTTTACCAAATCAACTAGTTCCTTTTATTTATTTTCATACATATATCCGAAGAGAAGCTACATAATATCCGAAGAGAAGCACAGATCCGAGCAATGGCAGCATTCGACTAAGTGCCCCCAGAATATAAACAATTATATTAGGAATTCTAGACTGCGAGAAGCACAACTGAATAATCGTACAATACAGAATTAATCCGTCTTTCTCACACATATCTAGGGGGGTGGTTGCACTGTGATTTTGGTGTAAATTCAGTTCGTTGAGAGCGCGGTTTGTCGCGCCGCGCTCGTACCCGTGTTGGGACGTTACTGAGCATTGACTACAATACATCGTACCCGATTCGGGAAGTTACTGTCTTGAGGGGGATAGTGTTTGTGAAAACTTAAAAATTCTAAATTTACCGTTCTTAAAACTTAGTAGAATATTTACAGGTTACAGGATTGATGCAGAGTGTTTACTTTAATTTTAAAAAATAATGTTTCACCAATCAAAAGTTATTCTATCCCTAAATGCGGCCCTTAAATCGTCGGATAAATATTCAATTACATTAATAGCGTCGGTGGTTTGGTCGATCTGTGTTGTGCCCGCGTCGGGTGGGTATTATCAATGACGTAGAAAAAGCAACGATGTGCCTTTGCAAAGCGTGGAAGAAAATAAGTCTGATTCGTTCGCTACTATATTAATGTAATACGAGGGATCTAGGTCGCTTGCGCGTCCTCTCCCTTACGAAGCCGTGATACGGTGTCTACCAAATCTATCGCGGACCACGGCATCCTTTGCCCGGCTCTGCACCCGGGATCGGTTGGCCGAATGGTCGTTTCAAGAGCAGTTGCCATAAGGTTAACAACCACCCCCGCTCTATAAAAAACATTACTGCTTCCAGACCCCCCCCCCGGCTGTTAGTTTGAATGCACCATCGATTGGCTGACGTCGCACGATGCGTAAACCGTCCAGGAGCGCCCGAAGGTTGACTCCTAGGGGAAACTGGCCCGCAGACCAGCGTCCTATTCTGGCTCTCACTTCTGCGTGGACAGTGCGTTTGACCGAACCTATACAACTGGGTCTTAAGTGGCCAATCTGCAACATGGCCCATTAGCTCCCAAAGGAAAAGTAATATAATATAGTTGTAACTGTCTGATTGGTGGTTCTAGCCCCCCAGCCATTTTAAGTTTGGAGCACCCATCTCCGCTTCTTCTCAACTATGTCCATAATTCGTGGCCCACTGCTCTGTCCCGCTTTGCTCGTGTGCTCGTGTGGCGGAGACGCGTGCGTACCTACAATTGCCATGCACGAGCATTCGTTTAATCGGCCGAATGGGCTAAATTTATCAACCGTAATCAATTATCTGCAGGGCTGTCAGAAATAGTGCGACGTGCACTTTATTTATGCAATCATGAAAACTCATCATTATGAAACCATCGAGATATTCCGAGACGCGATAATTACAATGATAAACGTATCGCCCTTCACAGTGATAGATTACATTTTTAATGAGGCTGTATAAAGTAAATTTAAAGTTGCTAATCTAAGAAGCGATCAAAGTATTGCGCTAATTCGAAAAAAATAGACATACATAAAATTTAGCAACCCTTCACATGTGAGGCGTCCAATAATGGATGCCTATGGCAAAATGTATACAAAATGTATATAAATTTATATAAATGTAAATGTGCGCCGCTCTATAGTAATCCGCTCTATAGTAATGCTATAGCTCTATAGTAAACCCCGCTCTATGTAAATGTAAATGTAAATGTAAATATACATTTATATACATTTTGCCGTAGGCAAACCCGAGCTAATCGCCATTCATAAATTATGTGCAATATCTTGCACATATAATAGAGGTATAGTTAGGATTCATATAAAAGTACGATGTTGCTGATTTAGCCATATTAATTTGTTATGAAACATATTGAAAAATTTGATAAATTAAGACTGTTTATAATAACTGTTTGCGAAATGTCCCTTATTTGTTTATTTAATTATTCTTCGAGAAACAGACAGCCCTTTGTAATATTAAAAAATATCTTGGTACAAATTTTTACTTGTCAATTGATTGTTTCCTACAGTAGAGTCCTACAGTATTTTCTTACACCTACTACAAATTACCGCATTTAAATTGAAATAAATGAAATTACTATTGAACTAACTTATATTCTAGTAGCAACTTCGATAATTGCAAGCAAAAATAATAGTAGGATACGAGTTAATTGTTTTATATAATTTTCGTTCAGTTTGTTTTGAAATTCTACATAATACTCGTATGTATTATTATACCTATTTCCTAGTGTGAACTATGAATAGCCTCACTGTTAGGTTTGGGTTGTTTAATTTAGGTTGGCACGTGTAAAATATATCGATATCTTGAAATCGACCGTTGTACCTGGTCATCAAACGGTACGTAATAGTTTTGGGAGTAGCTAGTGCTGTCCCACTAGCTACTCCCAAAACTTACGATGAAAACGTACGATGAAAGCGAACCATTCGCGACCGTAGAAATCAGTGCCATTCAATTTTTGTACATTCAATTTCTGTATATTAAATATCTATTATTTGTTTTTTTAAGGATAATATGGTTCGCGCTTTAAATTTTATAAAAAATATTAAATCTTACTCTTGATTTTATGTTACATATCAAGAGGTATCTGGCTCAATCCCTCTCTAAGGACCAATGCATTACAAGCTAAGCTATGCGTAAATGCCGGTCCAACATACAGTCGCGATGATGTTACTGTATGTGCAAGAAAGGCTACTGAAAGAAAGTAAGGCGCAATACAAAATCTGTAGGAAAATGGTTGAAAACGAATCTGACAGCAAGCAGTTCTGTCATAGTGACGTTTATCTGGCTGGCCGATGATTGAACAAACATTATATTTATAGCAAAAATATGTAGAAAAATACAATTAAATCTGCTGATATATTTATTGTCCCAGATAACAACTTCTGTCACGATAAATATACAATTGATAAGAAAACGAAACAGGATGTTACATTTGGAAATTTCTCTCACTATTTTACAAAAAAAATATAAAACTCTGTTTTTATATCAGGTTGGAGTGCTCCAGCCACCTAATTATTATTGAATAAATGGAAAGAAAACTCGCTTAAGATATTATCATTTCTGAGAGCAACTTTTCGCATCTGCCGTTGCTTATTATGCATCAGTTCCTTCCCGTTCTACGTTTGTCCTTTCGCAGAATTTTTACTTGTCATTCCAGTTTCATGTCCCTCGATACCTTCAGCATATAATCAAGCCTTATTATTAAAGTATAGACGATTTATACTTTGTATTCATGTCTGCAATTAGTCTACATTCATAGTCATTGCATACATTTTATTTTAAAATTAATATTGTTTGTTTATTTTCTTATTTACTTTTTTGGTTAATTTGTAATCCTATGATTTCGGATTTTGAAAAAAAGTCCTCTTACACAGAAGGAGACTCCAATCCCTGACGATTCGATAACGGAGAGATACGAGTGTCCTCGGTTTGCTCTCCAGAATATTGCATTGTCCAAACGATATCATAAGTAGGTTCAATGCTTTATCAGTTCATAAGTGTCCCCTTAAATCTGAAGACAATCTACCATGCTCTCGATCCCTAAATGATTTCTACTCGCACTCCTTCTCCGTACATGGGGATTGTCTTTGGATTTCTTTACCCACACATGTAGGGACAGTACCGGTGTATAGTGGTATAGTGGGAAAAAGATAAAAAGATAAAAAGTATTTATTTCCAATACAACCATACAATTGTGTAGGAATAACAGTAATTACCTAATCTTAAACTAGTTACTCAATTTACCCAAGGGATGATATACAATATATAACTTTAAACTTACCAATTTACAAAAACAAAGACTATATGATAACAGTTTACAACCAAACAATTAAAGGTATATAATATGTATTAGATTAAATGGGTAGATACGATGCTATGTATTTTCAAAATATTTTAAGTCGTTATGAGCATACATGTTGATTTTAAGCAGATAGACTCGAATGGATCTCTTGAAAATATCGATGTTTTTAATCGCTTTTAATCTTTCGGGCAATTTATTAAAAAGTTAGTAGAGTGGTATATGTTTAAAGAAATGTAAGGTGTTTAGTTTGTATTGCTTTAAACACAGCCTCAAAGAACACTTTCACACGCGCTCTTAAAATTATTTCGTCCCCTCCCTACAGCTTTCCTGCGTCAGTATTGGTTTATTGCTTTTTTTAGATTTACCTTTATAAGTGATTTTAATAGTCGTTATTTTATTATTTAATAATACCTATTTTGTTTTATGAATATTTTTTCCCATTTGGTTAAGGTTAGCTGTAAGATATAGCCCATATGCAACGCAATTAGCACGCTCAAATAAAGCTTTTTAAATATTATTATTGTTATTGCACCGCATGAGTCAAATAAAATACACAAACACATTAATTAATTCGGCGCATGCCGCGATATGTGAGAGTAAAAGGGCACGTCGGACAATTTATGCAAGAGACACGGAGATGACGCTCAACGGAGTGAAGAGTGGCCCGAGGGTAGGCATGGAATTAATCCACGCACTGCTTACGCCTTTCTTCGCTTAGTTGCAAATGTCAGTTAATGTGGCGACAAGTTTTGCATACGCGTCTCGCTGGAATTCTGCATAAATTCCGCATACTTTTCAATATATACGATTATTCATGATGTATTCGCATAACGGTTCAACGGATAGCTGCAGGCCGGATATACCTGTTCGGTTCTATCTGTGGTTGTGATCTTTGCACCATGAAGATCATCAATGTTTTTGTTGACAGGCAACAGTGTGGTATACTCCTTTGTTTTGTTTTGGTAAGATCATTTCTGTTTCCCTATCGACTTTCTTGGAGAGTGTGGTCTTTCCAGGTCATCATCATCGTCGTCATCATTAGTCTTACAATTTATTATGAGTCATGGCTTCGCCGAGAAATTTCTTTCATTTTGCCCTCCACCTATGACTTTGATTTTCCAGCTATTCACTCTAATTGCATTTAGGTCTTTAACCACAAAGTGGGCTCGATTGCGTTTCATCGTGAACTAAAATCGGAAATTAGTCCGTGTGAACGAGACAGGGCAATACGCTAGAGCGGAGTGTGAGATGACCGGTTGTCACTTTTCGCATTAAAACTGCCAGCCAAGGTTGATCAAATCTTACACCGCACGAAATATGCTCGAAATATGCTCGAAGTTCGGCAGGTAGTATTTATCGACGATCGTTCGTTTCATATTCCGCTCTTACGTATTGCTCTGTCTCATTCGCTTGGACTAATTTTAGTTTTAGTTCACAAAGAAACGCAATCGGGCCCAGTATATAGGTAATGCGTTTCAACGGTGCTTCCTTTACCGTCCTTTCTACATGCCCCATCCATCCGATTCTCTGATTTTTAGGAATCTCACAACATGCACATCAAATACAGGTTATACAATTCTTTGTTTGTTGGTCTTCTCCACACGTCATCCTCCTGCGCGACATCGAAGTCAAAAACATGTAGTGCATTTTCATCCACTTTGGCGAGTTTATGTTTCCGAAGCTTTAGTTAGGACTGATCTGATGAGTGTCATGTAGAGGATCCGGGAAGCAGACGGTATTTCATTTAAGACCTCAGTTCTAAGTAACACCTATTTTTTGCCATTGAACATAATTGGGCCACTTCACTGGGGCCAAGGTAGGATGCTGGTCTGCGGGCCAGTCTTCCGTCGGAGTCAACCTTCGGGTGCTCCTGGACGCTTTGCGCACCGTGCGGCGTTAGGCAATTGTTTGTGCATTCCGATTAATAGCCGGTGGTGTCTGGAAACAGTAATGTTTCCGTTGTTAACCTTACCGCAACTGCTCTTGAACCGACCATTCAGCCGCCCGATCCCGGGTAAAGAGCCGGGCAAAGGATGCCGTGGTCCGCAATAGATTCGGTAGACACCGTTACGTAAGGGAGAGTACTGCGCAAGCGACCTTGATCCTGTAACTAGTCAGGAGGCAGGAGGTATCCTGAAGGTTAATTCCAGACGGAGATATCCTTCCAAACTGGTAGTCAGGGGGCGAGGCTGCCCGCTCGGTGCCTTTTCCGATGCCTCGCCGTAAGACGTTGGCTTCTGACGGGCAGGTAGCGTAACTAGGCAGTGGATTATTTTTCGTCCCAAGTCTTCTGCGCTTACCTCACGGGAGACGAAACGATCTAAAATCGTTAAAACTTCCTGAGGTGACGGGTTTAACCGTTATAGTTGTCAACTCTAGTTGTTCTGTCCAATGTTAAAAAGGCTTCCTTGAGGGCTCGTGGAGATCGTGCAATAATATCAAAGTCATCAGCATGCAAAACAATCATTAAGTTACTTATTTCTTTTGAAAGAGCCAACTAGAGGAGCATGTATGCCAATGCATCTCCCTGTTCTGACAGGTCTTTCTGCACTTTTACGAGGTATTAGGCATTTACCATTGAAAGCCTCTCTATATATATCATTGTAAACATGCAGGTCTATATGCAGGTTTTCATGGAACAATAGCGATACAATTTCCCTGTTAGTTATAGGCAGCTTAAACATCGATAAAGAATATTTTCTTTTCTCTGGTTGTAACGGTCTCCGTTCCATCGGGTTCAGAAGAGGGAGGAAGAGAGAGTGCACCCGTGGTCGCGCGCCCACCTGTGCACTATAATATAGCCTGCGCACTTGACTGCTTTCGAACAATGGACTCTGAGAAGACTAAAGAAGTCACTAGAATCTACAATGCAGTCGCTATGGCCGAACACGGCTAGAAGGATATATTATATATATAAAGAATATTTGTTAAACTAAGTCTTTCCAGGTAGCCCAGGTTTTTAATGATCATCGATACTTCATTTTTACTTTGGCTTTCACTTAGCTATATTCGTAGTAATTGCCAGCTGTGTTTTTTTTAATACATCAGAAGTGTTATTGGCGGATGTTTGCCAAAGACCGCTTATGTTTAGATGAAAATTATAGCACTAGTGCGAAGTGCTTAAGTATAGCTGGTGGCAGTGCACTGCTTTAACGAACGCAGAGGCTCAAGGGGCAGCGCTGCTTATTGCCTTTCGATGTTTGATATCGTGTAAAACGAGCCATTGTTGCCTGCGCCGGGACGCGGGCTGTGTTTATAGTGCGACAACGGGTCGAGACTTATCTGCGCGCACTTAAGCACGAGGATGTGCGAGTACCTACTAACTAAGAACTCCGCAAAAAACAACCATTGGATACATGAATGGTACCTCTACGTACTACGCACTAAAAGCCCTATTTTATAACATATTATGATTGAATAAATTATGTTTATTTTAATTGTTCAAAACTTCTCCTTATACTATATTAGATGTAATGTTATTATTTGGTACCAAAATATATTGTCTTTCAGGAGTTCCAAACCGAGATACGGTCGCGGTTCTATATCTATGTCGTATTATCTCTTTAACAATTTATGCAGTAAAAGGGAAAAGTCTTTTGTTTTAAACACTTCAGACTATAAATTTACTTATTTTGATAATAATTCATAATTGTTGATAATATGACCAACAAACATGACCTAACGATTTAAATTATTTTTTTTAATATGAAAAACTACTTTTTGTGACTTAAATATAAAAGTTAGACATATGCTGTCGCTGCCTTTTTAGTAGGCATTATCAAGGTCTACAACTTTTCTCTAGAACTTAATCATATCTCTCATCGTTAGGGCAGCGTTAATTAGAAAGGTTTTCTATCGACCGTTTTTTCTCCGTTTTACTTTACAAATCCAACTACAACAAAAAAGTCTTTTCATTTGTCGAATTATTAAATAGCTTACATGACACTCACAAATAACGTGGCTTTCTATTGTTAAAAGAATTTTCAAAATCGGTTCAGTAGATCCAGAGATTACTTCCTACAACGTCGCAAACTTTACCTCTTTATAATATTAGTATAGAAGTATAGATGTAAAATGAGTGTCCGCGAAACTTCTCTACCTTAGATTTTCTATGTCATCCTGAAATTAGTTTTTGAGCTATTGATTCGATCATCATCAAAAATATGATAAGAAGTTTGTCTGTTCGACAATATTTTTTCACTCTTGGCCAAGTGAAAGTGTCTCGCAGGGATATATTATTGGACCCGTCTTTTTTTTCTTCATATACATCGAATTAATCAGCAAAATTTTTGCACTTTTTTACAATTCGTATGCAGGCGACTCTCTGCTCACGTATCCACGAAAAATACTTTTTATATGTTGATTACATCACAGAAATAAAACGGAGAAATAGAATGCCTTTTTTAGTCTACATAAACTTAAAGTGCACGTCTATCTTAACCTGTATACTAAATTTAAAATTGACATATTTATGTAAATAATATTAAAAGTTATGATTTCAACAATTCTTGTTATTGTATTATTATTTTTTCCATGATGGAATACCGTATAGGTGTGTTTACAGCGCCACCTATAGTGCGCCGTCATACTGTTATACTAAGAACGCGACTATGTTGAATATAGTGGCGTACACGAGTGCCATCTACACGTTGCGTTTCGTAGTAAAATCGTAGCTACCAAAATGTTGTACTGCATTGAGCAATATAATACCGTATTTAATCAATGCTAAGACGTTACCTCCTATTAAATTTCATCGGGTTTCAGAATAAGGAGCGACTAATAAAAGCAGAAAAGTGAATCGAACGTAACTGACAATTATTTTGGAATTTTGCCAGACCTTTTCGCGGCCTATCGACGATCCATCGTAGATATCGCTGTTAAGATCGCTTATAACAATAATAATGTACATTTTAGTCACAACATTTCATCACATTTCGCATTACAAAACACGTCCGGCCACATTTTCCATCAGATCGCTTATCAATGTACACTCGCAAGTAGCCATACGAGTAATTTATTCTCGAAATTGCCGAATGCTTTCCGCACAAGCCATTTTGCAACGTCGCTTTCTAAGTGGAGCCTTATTTTCGCCGGGTACCCCATGCTTTCGCCCCCCCTCCCCTCATAACCCCATTGTGCCCCCCCCCCCCCCCAATCGTCAGAAGGGGAACTGGTCTCTACCACCGAGCAGTTCTTAGCCCGCGGCCAGTTATTGATATTCACATTTCGCCGATGACTTATGGATTCGGTTGCGCCGCTCGGTATGTGGCCATTTTTATACGTAAAACGGTTCAAATGCCCTCCCCCTTATTATCTTTTATTACGCGCGGGGCCGAAATTTGCATTCGTCTTACGATCAGCCCGAACAAGTCGCGATGAAGCATGCCCGGCATTTTTGATATTTTAATAATAAAAAGTGCATCGTTTAAGAATTGTGAAAATGTCTGAAGAGTAGTCTAGCGTATGTTTGTTTGGTTGTTTGTTTCTAATTTTCAATGTGAAATTTCATAATCGGCGGGTATATTATCATACGACAATCTGTTACAACCCTACTATGAAGTGTTTTTTCGAATGTGTGTGTAGTAAAGTGTGTGCGTCTTGTTATTCCAATTCCGTTAATTCCGCAATGAAAATGCAATTCCGTTGCTTTTATCCCAACGGAAAATGGTGACCCAGCCGGTAATCGAACCTGGTCCCAGTATCCTCCAGTCTGGTCTCAGATTCGAAATCGCTTGCCCAGCCTCTACCTGATGTTAGCGGTAATTCAGTTCATATCTATCGCGGACCGTAGCACCCTTTGCCCGTCAATATCACATGGCATCGGGTTGCCAACGGCTCGTTTCAAAGTTGGGTGATATCAGGTCAACACCAACCCCCGCTGCTTAGGAAATGTACATTTCCACACTTCCCCGGATGTTCGTTGGAGTGAACAGTCAATGGCTAACGCCGCTCGATGTCAAACCGCCCAGCAGCGCCTGTAGGTCGTCCCCCAGAGGAACTGATCCACCTGCGGTAACAGGGGAAACCTCTAGGAAGAGTCCTCTCCAGATTCGACTCTCTTTGAGATGGCTACTAGATAGGAGCTAAACCATGCGTTGAGCCGACCAGAAATATCAGGCAAGTCTTAATGGCCTAACCGCACATAAACCATTGTCTTCCCACTCAGGCAGTAGTGATGTGCAATCGTCGAAGTAGTAAGGCTCAGTCGAAGAACTAGTTCCCACTCACTCTTCCTGAACGTCTTCTGTGCCAAATATTAGCAAAAGTGGATCCAAATCCTTTGGTTAAAATTGGCTGTTTAATCAGATACTCATGAAAGTAAGGTCTGGGCATAATTAAGAGCCAGTCTTCTTGCAAATACCGTGATTAATTTCATAATATCTCCAAAAAGTTAGTTATGGGAAATTATAGGTATACTATGTTGATGACGATAAGTAGAGGTATCAAGTATCAAGATCATCGGATCGCGCCACATATCGGAACGCACAAGTCCCGGAATGAATAATCGATCGTGTAAGTGGTGAAGTTATTCTGCGTATCTGCAGACGATATCGACGTCTGTCGCCCGAGGGCAGTCATTACGTACGCGTCGGCGACGTCTCAACTTGCAACAACGTCTATTGAGAGGAGAAAAAG
The DNA here is from genome assembly GCA_944548615.1 of Micropterix aruncella. NCBI lineage: Eukaryota > Metazoa > Arthropoda > Insecta > Lepidoptera > Micropterigidae > Micropterix > Micropterix aruncella. The sequence continues at coordinate 3,065,215 of OX155953.1, read as the reverse complement.
ACGTCGTCCATTTTCTTCTAACGACCATAAACTTGCTCGTGGCTCATGTTCATATGGCTCGTGCCAGCGGATGAATATATCAGAGAGGAACTGTTACATTTGTATATTTACAGATATATCTAAACGTATTTATAAAAATTATTGCCATTTTCATGAAATTAAATAAATTGATTTTGATTTTAGATGCTGTTAAAAATATGCAACTGAGCAAAAACCGACCAAATTAAAAGGAAACTATTATTTTCAATATTGTGCAAAAAATATTTATTTATTTATTTACTTAATGCTTGTACAAAAAAAATGTACTTACAATTTATTATTTATTTATTTATTTAGGTACATAGGATTAGGTATACAGTTCATTCATAGGTCATGTAATCTTATAATAATTATATAAATTATTTAATAATTAATATAGGGAGGTTTAACACATCTTACATGACCTTTACTGCCAATAGCACATCTAACTAGGCGATAATTTGGCCCGTCTCTAGATGTGCATATTTTTATGCAATTTTAAGAAATGAAGTGTTTTTTTTTTTAAATAAATTATTTGGACCCACCACCTGTATATATACATAAATATACCAATTTTATAAAAAATATAGCTATGTAATATATATGTATATACATTTATAGTTGTAATTTAATAAAATTTAATTAAGAAAATGTCACCGATGTAAAGATGTCAATGTCACCGAAGCTTAAGATCGACACAGCTCAAGTAACAAACGTCGCTATGCACATCTAACGAGGCTTGTTAGGCCTCTATTTCCTCAGGCCTCACAATTATGGTGTAAAAACATAAAATAATAGTATTATATCAATATTATTCGAAAAAACAAAATAAAAGCGAATGAAAATTTAGAACAATTATAGGTAAGCCTTCAGTGTAGTCTGTTAATAAATACATATATTTTTATAGAGATAAATAATAAATATTTACCACATATTATATTACATAATATATACATTTATTGTATTTATTTATTATTTATTCCGTAGCCGGCGATTGGGGAGGGGGTCGCCCTCGCAGCCAATACGCTGCTGTCGGTGCCGCTGGATCTCGTACTTTATTCACGATTCGCTTCCATTCTTGATGATTTTATGCCACTTCTCGAGCATCCTTAGCCGATAATCGTTGATTCTTAAGGTTTTAATTTAATTTAATTTATAGAATAAATAGGGTACATCTATATAATAGATACAAAATACATATACTTAGATACGAATATTTCGTTCTCCTATACAGGTACCTATCCAATTTCTATCAGCCATCTGTTTATTTTAAATTTAAACCTATCAATATTAATATTTTATTCAACTTGTCGTCGATGTTGTTAAATATTTTTGGCGCTATTTGCCTTTGCGCAAAGGTTGCGCAAGTCTTTACTAGGGGAATCAGGTAGTAAAGGTGATTGATTTATTATTTGTCACAAAATAATTGATAAATATGTTAGGACATCAAATAATGCCATAATTTTATTAAATTGCCTTAATATCTGAATAAATCTTTTCCCGTGAGCAAAATACAAAAAAATATTAATTAGAGATTGTAAATAGTAGTAGCGTAGAACATAGTATAACATAGTAGAGCTTGCTTTTTCTTTTTTTTGATTTCACTGTATTTAAGTGTATGAATAGTAGTATATATTGTAGACACAACATGTAGACAGGAAAAGAAAACATATTTTTTAAACATATGTTAATATATTAATTTTATTGGTGCGAACGTACGGGAGGGGTAGTGAGGAGGGGGGGGGGGGTGAATATTGCCGATGGTATTCAGAGGTGCCAGCGGCTATGTAAATTCATTAATTCATACTTTAACATATTATATTCGTACTTTAACATATTATGTAAACGTGATATTATTATGAGACTTGAAGGTGGACGGAGAGGCTACTGCACAAGGAATTCCGAAGACATGCTTTGACCCTATAATACAAAAAGCACCGCGGTAAATACCCGGATCAGTCTGATGATAGATACAAATATCCAAAAAGTAACTCCGGCATAAAGTGAACTTGAAGATTACAGTGAAAGGTACAACAAATGCCCAGACGTTTTGCCCAGGTGTTGAAGGATACACGACTGTGACAAAGGACCTGCGCACTTAAAACAACGCGCGATTAGAGTTATCCGCCGCGCAAAGAGCAGGCCCCAATCGGGTGATCGTAAATCGAAAACGCGCGACGCGACTATCAATAAAAGCTTTTAATTCGGCGACAACTCCCGCGCGGATTTATCACTCGCCGAGACACAGATTACGAAGGCGGTCTGTACTAGTACAGCAGATGCGTCATGCATTCTAATGCGAATAAAACGCCGCTTACAATGCCGCGTTTACAAGCTGCAGCATGCATGCCTCGGTTCTGTGGAGAGCGACGATACGGCGATTTCGAGTTTTCGTCGTATCTGCTGTAAATATACGCTCTTTCCGATTAATCTGTGTCTGTTAGGAGGCTGTAGGATGGACGGGTAAGGGCGGGATAAAGCGCAAATGCGGGCAGCTCCTTGGACCAACAATAACAATAAACAAGGACCGACTCGAACACGAGGTGCGACGTTCTACCTTTGGACGGTGCTGCTACGTATGCTACCGTATCAGCTGAATTCACAAGTTTTAGTTCACTTGCGACTTCTAGTTGCGACGACCAATTCAATGTCAATATTCAATTTTACGAAAGTCAAAAGTATGCTTTTCCTTATCAGTTTCATTAGAGTTATTTTTTTTTTCTTATAAATTGAGAATTAGTAGACCTAATTATTCTGTAAAAGTACCTACTTAATATTACAGTTCATCAATACATCTATACTAATATTATAAAGAGGTAAAGTTTGTGACGTTGTAGGAAGTAATCTCTGGATCTACTGAACCGATTTTGAAAATTATTTTACCAATAGAAAGCCACGTTATTTGTGAGTGTTATAGGATATATATTATTCCGAAAAATGAAAAGACTTTTTCGTGGTAGTCGGATTTCCAAAGTAAGTCGGAAAAAACGGTCGAACGAAAACGTTTCTAACGAACGATGAGAAATAAGCTGCCTTAACGATGAGAAATATATGATTAAGTTCTAGAGAAAAGTTGTATAGCTTGATAATGCCTACAAAAAAGTCAGCGACCGCATATGTCTAACTTTTATATTTAAGTAACAAAAAGTAGTATTTTATTATTAAAAAAAAATTAAATCGTTAGGTCATGTTTATTGGTCTTATTATCAACAATTATGAATTATTATCAAAATAAGGTAATTTATCGTATCAAGTGTTTAAAACAAAAGACTTTTCTCTTTTACTGCATATAATTTCACTTTTACTGCATAAATGGTTAAAGAGATCACTCACAAATAAGACACTCACAAGAAGGCACTCACAAATAACGGTAATATAGTCAAATTGGCATGCAAATATATACATTCATATGCAGTAAAATATAACCCTTCTTTTAGCCGTCAGGAAATAAATCATAGCACTCAGTACTAACCAAACTACACTCATAATTTCATCACAAGTAAAAAGTTTTACCGCCCAACGAAGTGGGCACGGGTCAGCTAGTGTTGAATAAAGGGCACCAGGGACGGATGGCTGCGGAAAGATACCGTTTGTCTGATTTACACATTTCTAAGCCCGGGTATACAATATGATCTCAGATGTTAAAACAACTCTTGTTCTGAATAGTTGGCTTCTGCCCCAACCATCTCGATGGAGCATTAAATATAAATCATCATTAGGTTTCTAACGGTTCCGCACAGCTTGGGCCTGATGGCATGTCTGTGTTTTTAGGTCGTCTCAACTCACGTTTCAGCTCCCATCCGGTAGCCTCCTCGACGAGGGACTGTGCAATCCGGCGAATAACCAGGGGAGCCTGGAAACATACGTTTCCAAAGCAGCGGGGGAAACTGTTGAACTGGCGTAATCTATGGTTAGAAACGATTCGCTGGCCTATCGATCCCGTGTGAGTTTGACGGGCAAAAGGTGGCACGGTCAGCAATTACTTCGACTTTCAATTACTGTTCACATCGGATAGAGGCCGCACAAGCGATCTCGGATCTGTGGCCAGAGTGGAGAATGGAGAAACCTCAATATCTGGTAGTAATGGCTTGAAGATTGGCCACTGAGTTGAACTTTCCAGGCCTCTTACGGGCTGTTAGCGTATTTTGATTGTGGATTATGTTGCCCTAAGTATTTACGTTTACTTTATGGGGGACAGAACTGCACGATGTCGCTATAACGCCAGTAGAATAGTCAGCTTAACAGTTCCATTCCTATTTGGGATCTTTTATCATATTCCTATAAAAACTAATCCGATTTTGATCTGCTAAGGCCTATAACCAATCCATCTGTAGTATACCTACATATAAAAAAAAGCCTACAGTTAAACCTACTTAGACCTTACAATCCTTTAATTATTAGCTGACTGGCCTGTAGGAGAGGTAGATGCTGCGTATCATAATAATATCATTGGTGTTATAGCCTATTAGAATGCTCAATGCTATACTATGATTGGAAAGGATTAATTTACGACACACAACGTGTAGATGCTGCTGTTCCGGCAATAATTAATCTTCTCTTATGGTCAATATGGCAGCGGTCGTTGTATATCAGTATGGCGGCGCAATACAAAATAATAATATAAAAACAAATGGAATTTTAAAATTCTATCTTTTATTACTTTAATATTATTTACATAATGTTTTTATTAATACAGATTTCAATGCGTAATAATTAAGCACTTTAAAGTTAAGACTAATAGATGGCATTCTATCTCTCCCTGATATTTTTGTGATGTTTTGAGGCTATATGAAAAATGCGATAGATGGCACTAATAACTGAATATTATTATTGTTATCATTGGTTAAATTATTGGGTTTTTATAATCAATCAGTTCTTTATAAAAAAAAACATTATTCGTCGTATATTGCTATCAGCACCACCTGCATGTCCCCGGTGCAGAAAGGTAGCCAAAAAGTACTATGGGGTTAAGCAATCTAATAACATAGATAATCAATGGTATTATTAATAAGGTAGCATTTGTAATTCCTCCTGTGGGATCTGTTCTTAATGGAGCGGGCAGCACAGCCTCTGATAAATGGCGAGGCGGTTCGACAAATTGATGCTTTGATCGAGAGCCGAAGGATACCAGCAAAGGGACGATTGGACACAAATCGTCAGCTTGCTAATGCTTGCAAGACGGCCGCAGCGCATCACAGTATTTTATTATATAAAGCAATTGGCATTATAATATTGTAGGTGAGCTGATTTTTTTTATGAAAGCAGTGTTCTGGTTTTTTGGACTAAGTATATACGAAAACAACCACATTAATGAATGATCATATTTTGTCCAGAATCACTATGTTGTTAATGATTCAAAAAAGATTAATCCAAGTTCTCAGCGTACTATTGCACAAAATGTAAATTAGATGTCTCTATTTATCTATATATGGTCACCTGAATTGCATTCAATCGCTGTAGTTTACGCTGGAAATATCAATACTCTCACTGCCAATATCAATACATCTCTTGGAGAACTTGGCGATTGGTTCAATGCGAATAAGATGCATCTAAGTATGTCCAAAACAGTTGTTTTAAATTTAAACAGCAAGAAATCTTCTAAATATTAACCACATGGTTGAAGTTGCGGAATCAGTTAAATTCCTCGGACCTTTCCTGGATGAAGAGATGTTCTGGATTTTACATAAATAGCATCTTAAGTCCAAATTATTGTCAGCCTGCTATGCTTTATTACGCATCCGAAGTTGTATAGAGAGATCTGATGTGATATCAGCCTATTACACTCAGGTTGATCACATCTGCGCTCTATAGCGCAGATTACTATTAATCTTCTATATAGTAAATGCAGCGCACATCAAAAGTATATCCACTCGGCAGAAAAGAGCCATATACGTGCGATAGTAAGTATCGATCCACCACAGACATGTCTTGAACACTTCCGAAAATGACCGTATAAGCAATTTTTATATAACAATCTATTTGCGAATTCTATTGCAATAAGAGCTCGGTAATATCCCACGAAGAAGTACATCAGAATGACATCAGTAATAAAACCCATTACCTCCAACCGATCGTACCAAGTACGGCCAAGTTCCAGGCGACTAGTCTCTACAATAGGAATTATACTTTTAATAAATTGCCTGATAAATTACAGGTAAATAAAAATATTGATATTTTTAGGAGATCCATGCGGGTGTATCGGCCTAAAATCAAGACATATAACGACATATTAAAATACTTTGAAAACAACATCGTACTTACCAATATAATTTTAAGTACTCATGTTTTATTGTCAATTATATTTTTGGGGTGATTTCTTGTATGTCATTCTTTGTTACATTTGGTAACTATTTTAAGATTAAGTTAATATACTTGATCATTTCTACACTTGTAAAGTGATTTCTATTCCTATTCTTTCTGTGTCCATGGTGCAAGATTCTAAAAACGATCTCCCAGCAAATATACGAAACTCGCCTTCTTTACCATCGTTTAAGACTCACCTTAAGGATTACTACCTTTCTAAGACGTAACCAGTTCTTCCCTTTCTCTCCTCTTCCTCTCCCAATTTCCTCTCCTCGGGCATTATTAGTTTTAAATTCTTCCACTTGTCTTTATGTTATGTAATAATCTTTATTTTCACAATGCGCGCATGTACCACTATGTTTAGGTTAGTTGTAAGACATTGCCATTTGGCAATAAGCTCGCCTTTTTGTATACTCATTAAGTGCAAATAAAGACTTATTATTATTGTTATTATTATTAAAGTTGCAATGATAATAAATACACTTTATTCTTCTCCTTCCTTGTAATTGAAAGTTGTCATAAATGTTCAAGGCCTATTTTAGGTCATTATTCAAATAAAGGCACACTGTTTGGCTATATCAAATGATATTTTATGGTTGCTTTAAAATAAATCTACTTAAAAATTAAGCAAGATTTTATATACGGACCAGTTAACTTACTAAAAGATATAGTAATCAGAATATTATCTATGGGCGATTCATGGTAGTCAATCTAGGTATTTACATTAGTGAGTGACTCTCAAGTGGTTAGGTTACAGACCATTCCGACGCTGCGTTTTATCCATATTTATTCGCGTGTGTGATTGCTCCAGTTTACGCAAATGTATCCACCGTTGATATGAAAATTAATGGAACGAGTCAACAAACGGTGGCACCTGCCTATCCGAATGTCAACACGGTGAATTTGTCGCGCCGAATCCATTACGATAAAACGATAATAACGGCCATCGATATTTTTACAACACTCGATTGTCCCTTGTTTTCATTCGGCTCACTAATTGATTTCGTCTTGTGTTTGGCGAGGGTGGAGCAAAATGTAGCCAGTTACGGTTACCGAAATGAAAAATAAAAAATGAGGACAATCTATTCTAGAGTCAACCAAATGTGGTTGTTACAGAATAAAATAAGAGTCCTGCGCAGTGGCGTCACTAAGCCGGTGCAGCCGGTGCGGTGCACCAGGGCCCACGGTAGTTTGGGGGCCAAAAATAGAATTTAAATATGCAATATGCAATATGCAATATTTAAATATGCAATATGCAATATTTAAATATGCAAAAAATGGTACATTTTTTATAATATTATGTGGATATATTTTAATCTTACCAGTTTCGCACTTTCTACTCAAAATAAAGTAATAAAAACCGATTCAAATGTGGAGAAATATAATTCAATAATTAAATTAACAGTAAAGCGTCGTAATAATATAAAACGAAATGTTTGTAACATACTCCCGCAACAATGTTTCTATGTGATCCCGCGTGTCCCGCAATTTTTTTTATTTTTTTTTTTGTTTTTTTGAACCATACGTAGGTACCGCTATATAAAGTATATGTTCATGTAATGAAGATATTAATAATTGTACGACAATGAAAAATGACGCATTCCACAGTATGTACTTTTTGGAATTAATAAACTATGACTATGACTATGACTATGTTATATTTTAACTATGATTACACTAGGAAAAAGTAATGACAAATTAATATAAAGCGACTAATTGATACATCCCAATTGATCACATCCAACTAGGCTTACGCCTAGATGTGTGATTTACGAGTTATTTTAGATTGCGAGCTGACATCTTAAAATTAAAATTTATTAGTTGAAATTATTAATTAAGTAATATTATATGGAGATTTTTTAAAATACACAATATATATAATATATATTAAAAAATTAACAATAATAATAACAGATTTGCTGAAATCTTTCATAAATATAATATTTTAAACAAATAAAACTACAATTTTCAGGTATTTCTCCGTTTCAGATCATTCCACCACCAAGAGGCATTCATTAATTATAGTTTTTGAAACTATCGATACAATCTAGTATTTTAACAGGTTCTTCAAGTATATTGTATGTCTATATTTATAGCATTCGTCAGGTAAAAGGCTGGCGTCAGCGCTTTCAACCCGTTCTACCCCAGCTGCGGACGGACCCGGTGTCGGCGTCATAAATAATTTGAAAAAGCACCTAAAAATGCAAACGGCAAAATGGAGTCGAGGTGCGAGGAGTGACACCCGCTAGCGCTATCGCGCTCGTTCAAATAATGCCACGTTTACACTGCAAATAGGAGATCACTATCGGCTATCAGCAGCCACAAAAGCAGGAGGGCGAAACAGTGAATGAAAAGGGCGACGGAGCATTCAGACGTGCGAGCGCTTTCATGCTCGGACAGAGCGACGTTTTATTGGGTGTTAAGTTAGGACTGTTTGCATAAACTCTGCGAGTTCGTGGAGTACTTTTTTTATACATATGTATACATGGTTAAATCTGATGTTTTATGAAATTGCTAGGTTAGGTAAAATGATGGAGATGCAGACACCACCAATTCAACTGTGTACATACCTTAAATATTAGTATTTCAAGCTACATCTCGAATGCTTATCTCTGTCATCATACCCTTACGCCACTAGGGACTGGTATAAGGGATATAGAAAGGTTTTTTATTTTGCCTTAGTTCAATTAAAACTCATTTTCCTCGATATTCTACGACTCTATAATCATGAATCTGCCTTAATCGATATTTAAAAATTCTTCAAAAATTTCTACCGATTTAATTTAATGATTTCTTTGACATCACAAGAGAACTGCAGTATTAAAATACCCTAGTTTTCTACTTCTATGTCATTATATGTTTTATTTTTCTTTCACCTCTTCGGAAGCAATGCCATATTAGAATGTGGGCGACCGATGAGTTGGGGATTGTCTGAAGCCTTTGTGAATATCAAGTTGGGTAATGCTTCTCTGTAACACGCGACACCCCTTTCACCGTTTCGTTGCCATAACTGTAACTATAAGCATCCAATAAATAAAATTATTGTAAATAAAATGGCGAAAACCAAATTAATTTTAACTGTTTTTTCGTATAAAACTGTTCTTAACGGTTTCCATTTTAAATCAACATATTTTTTTGTAAAAGCAATAGCTAAACACGTAATAAATAAAATATAAACGGAGCTGCCATGGAATTCACTAACCGATGTCGGGCCCATCATATAATGTTACACACTTCTGGGGGGTGAGCAGTGGATTCCGGACTAACGACCGGTTGTGGTAGGTTTAGGACAGCTGTCTTGCCACATGTGAGCATTCACCTTACCACCCATTCACTCCCCCTTCGAAGCCATAGAATTTGAGATGCGGAAATCGCGGTTTTAGATATTTTTTCTAAGAAGGAGTTGATTATTTTCCTGGAGAGACCAAGATCTTTAAAAAGGTGAAACAGAGATTTAGATGGCAGGCCACGAGCGCCAACTTCCACCGCGTGAATGTGAACAGTGAAGCCGTTCCGGGTGACGGCATTTGCGAGATCATGGTATTTATTTAATTTGTACTCGCGGTCTTTTGGGATATTTGATTCCCATGGAACAGTTAATTCTACGATAAGGGCCATCTTCCGAGATACAGAGTAAAGAGTTATATCTGGACGCAGGGCTGTGCATCCGAGACTCTCGGGGAATTTATGCTGCTTTCTTTTCCGAAGCTGTAAATGTTTGTATAATATATTACGAGTATTAAAGATTTTGTTATATTTTAAGCTATTGCATAGCTTTTATCGCGGGCCTAGGCCAGCGCGGCGACCGAATGAAGAAATTTATTAACGAAAATTAATGATTTTAAACTGATAATTACGTCTAAACGAGTACTGCTTACGATTCGAAAAAAATATATGTTAAACAAGAACATTTTCCTAACATTCTTAGCTTTGAATATTTTAGATTTTGTTTATATTACATAATGTAATTAATTTTTGATATTAGGTCTAACCGAACACAAAAACGACTACTACGCAAATACTATCTGGCGTATTATTATGAAACCTGCACCATTTTAAAGATAATTTAATTATCTATCTTTTTATCTACGTTTTTTTTCGATTAATCCGTTTTTTTTTGCTTTATCGAATAAAAAATTCGTGCACGGTGCTCTATCGGAAGACGTTTAAATTATTCCGAATCATTTGCTACCGCAGCCGCAAATGATTCGGAATAATTTCAACGTTTTCCGATAGAGCGCAGTTATCTGATATCAGAAAAAATAAAATAAATAAATAATTATAATTGCATAAGTTGTTAAAAATGCTATGCTTTACCGCGGCAGTCCCCGAGTGCCACACGTTTTTTTTTATATTTTTTTTTTACATAGCTTGCGACCCCCCGAGAGTCTCTTCGCGACCCCCCAGGGTCTCGGGCCCACTGGTTGAAAATCACTGCTCTAAACTAACTCCATTAGAGACTTTACAGAAATCCGAAAACTCCACGTCGGTTTAGAAAATGAACGAATAAATAATTGATTATCCTGTGATAACAATGCGGCCTGCAGGATCCTCTCTCAGAGCGTTCAACTTGCACCGCCACTCAGCGGCTAATCCGCCGGTAAACAAAGCACCTGTGCTCCGTTGGCGCAGGGTCGAGATTCGCAAGCCACCGTAAACAAAACCTAAACTGAATCCAATCGTGATTTGAATAACGCGTGGCCGCCCGCCCGCACCCGGATGGAACAACAACAACGGCGCGGGCGGCTAGTTTTAGTTGGGAAAACAACCCGCCTGCGGTTTCCGCCGAGTAAGATAAAGTGGCGCGGACGGGAAGGCACTTTATCCAAGCCGATTTTCCGATTTTTCGGCGCGGCACTCTTCGTACGTTTTCTACGGAGTATAATATGTACCATGCTTAAAATATACTCGAAATGAGGTTACTTTGTTATAAAGATTCAAGTTTCTCTGTGAAATTAACCGCGGGACATTTAGTCCTGCAGAACATTATTTAATTTTACATTACATTTTCGTCGTGTCCAATTGACGGCTAAAGACCGCTCTTGGACGTGTCAAAATAATTGGGTTATGTAGTAAGTTTCGTTACTACTCTTTACTGAACATAGATAGTTAGTCAAGAATTAACTACTAGATTGTCAAACTATACATATAAATAATCAAAATAGAAGCTTAATATTTGAAGTAGTTAGTGATTCGAAAAGATACGTAGTAAAATTATTTATCGTAAGATTCAAATTGTCAGTAAAATGTTAAATAATCAAATTAAATCTACGTTATGCATTTTAAACTAAAAGTACAGATATAAGACCATATAAAATAATCAGACAATAAGGCTCTACTTTTCAAAGTAATTTAAATTGGCACAATATTTGAAAATTCATGGCCCTCAAATTCGGCCAAATTATAGAAAGGGTGGCCTATCAGCATCTCCTTGATGTTTTTTTTTAATTTTATGACCTCAAGCTGTTTAAATTAATTTAATATAATTTCATTTATATTTCACATTAATCTACGGTAGTAGTAGTAGTAGATGGCTTGTTTCCAGCCCTTGATGTCACCTAGATCTATAAGATCTCTTATAACTACCCACTATGTGGTTAGGTCAGTGGTCAGCTAGTAGCCCAGTACTTCTTACTACTCCAATTAGATCACTGACCTTCAAGTTGGGCAGATCGCTGAGTTCGAGAAAGGCTCGTCCCAGTAAACTGTGTCTTTTAGCGGCGAGGCCTGGGCAGCGACCAACGATGTGTATGCTGTCTTCAGGTTCTTCGCCACATATTCGGCAGCCCTTGCTCTCGGTTAAGCCAAGGTTGAATATACGTGCTCTAAGGGTCGTGTGTCCGGTGAGGAGACCGATAGTGGTTCAAAAGTTCTTCTTGCTCATGTCAAGTAGGGCCTTGGTTTTCTTTTTTAGTGGTTGCTCCATCATGGCTTTGCCTGACGACATCCCTATAATTTGCAGTAAAATAGACAACATTTACAATTAAAATGACATCCAGTAGCAAAACACTGTTAACATGATATGCCAAAAACTGTTGCTAGTGATCATATTTTAATTTCACGTAACTAGGCTATAGCCTGTTCTAAGTCAGACATTTAACAAAAATGGCGTAGGTACAAATAGATAGTATTTAAAATGTCATAATTGTTAAAAAATAGAGTAAGGTAATAATACTTAATAAGAACTATTATAAATTGGGTTTAAAAATTAAATGAGTGCGTATAGAAGTAATTAGATAATCATAAAAAATAAAAGTCGCGTCGCGGTATAAGAGTCCATTCCTAAACACTCTAATAAAAAAACGTGATGCATCCCGCTGGATATTTTGGCTTGCGGGACAGTGGGTCCCATGTGTCATTTTTGATCTGCCCGACATTGTGTTACATGGCTCATTTTGCCCTGCAGAGCATTATGACCCGCAGGACTTTTGATGATTATTTTTACTTTTCATCTTTTGTTTTGTTTCGTGTTATAACCTGGTGTGGTAGGAGGAATTTACTGCAAGAAGCTCCCTGTCTATAATAAGCGCAATCATACGATGCGGTGCGATATTGTGCCGGTTATTGTGTTTCTGGGTGCGTGGGAACGGGCTCTCCGTGCTCTCCAGCGAGGGCCCGGTGCACACGAAGTACGTGCGTAACCAGGGGGGGCGAATTTAAGACGCCATGGTCGTATGTAAATGTGGCAACATTGCCCATAACGCCGTGGACACAAATTAAGACAAGAACAATCGATAAGCTGCGGCTGGCGCTGCGACGCGCAACTGCCCCAATAGGGAGGACGATCATAATCGAGATTTTCATTGAACGATATAAATCGACAATATAAAATCGATTTGTATATCCGCTAAACCTAAGCATAAATGTATCGTTAAACATTTACCAAGAATTATAACAAAGTTCTTGTTTTTCCATAGATTACATTGTTCATGGTGAGGTATTTCCTTAGATAAATTATTGCATTTCATATTGAACATGATCCTTTACCTTGACCTTAGTAAATAAACTAGTTTTATAGTTTTATTATATATAACTTAGTACCTAATAATAATATATTTTATATATTATTAATACTAAGTTAAAAGGCGCTTTTAACAAAGTCATCATTAGTCATCAGTTCTAGAATTACAGCGAGTGACTGCATAATCTATGGAATGTTTGTCCTAAAATCATAATTTTATATCATTTTAGAAAAAGTTTAAGTGGTTATTTACAAACTTGAATGTTCAATAATACATCAATAAACTCTGTTCTATCAATTGTATGTATAATTTGTTATAAAAGGTATTATTTATTTTATTTTATTGATTTTATTTCCATAATTCAAGTTACAATTTACAAAAAGAATATCCTTATCCTAACACAAAAGCATTTTATAATAAGTGTACATATTATTATACCTACCTTAGAAAGGAAATTCATCTTTTTGACATATCGGTTTACCATCTCACTGGGTATGAACCTGTGTTGAGGTGGTACTAATTTCTTCATATATTTTTTAAAATCAGTACTAAAAATGCATATTTTCTCTAGTAATTAGGCAGTCCATGTTCAGAATGAATCTATTATAATTTAAATATGACATAATCTATAAACGAGAAACAAAAAAATATATTTTTAAGAATTGTTTCTGTATTTACCTTTAGACATAATCCAATGTTTCATTTTAAGTTTTAAAAGTGTTTAAATTTACAGTATTTTTGACGCTTTCTGGCCAGGTGATTTTAATTTTTGTGGCCTGAAATATGAAATTTTTTTAGTAAAATGACGATACCATGTGTGTTATAGAAAATGTTACGGAGAGAAAATACGTTCTTGATTGATACGGTCAGATTGTTTTATTGTTGGAGAGTATGAACATTTCTTGTCTTAAAGTAGTCATGTTTACAGAGCTAACCTAATCGACGATATAATAATTTAAAATGGATTGACATACCCAAAAGTATACCATTGTTCTGCATTTGAGTCCAATACTTCTTTAATGTCTTTGAAAGTATGTATTATGTAAATGTCTGTCTCGGTTCGCTAAAGCATCAATATGTTCAGATAATAGTAAAGTATAGTCAATAAAACACTAACATACTGTATCAATTCAACGTGCCTTGCTGCTGGAGAGTTACAATCGTGTAACTCATTATTTTATAGATGTATTATGATAACTATAATTATTGATAGCTGACCGACAGCTGTTTGTGACGAGAAGTATTACATCGCCTCTCTATATTTGAGATATATTAGACCAATATTTGACTCTATAGTATTTGACCTCGTACACTCCAACCAGCAAACTTTTCAGGGCAGGAAAAAACAACTTTGTTCATGAGTTGTTTTTATTTTACTAGTGTAAATGAGACAAGATTTTCAAATATTTAATTATAATTTGGTAGTTTTCGAGGAACTACTACTAAGCATGTAAGAGTATCACCGGATGTAATCACTATCTCATACCTAGCAATAAGCAAAGCTTTAGCAAAGCTTAGCAATTAGAGCCCTCGGTACATGGATAGTAATAATAACAAAAAAATAACAAATTCAATTTTTGGCGCATACTAGGTCTCACATATAGATCGATGATATAGGATCAATGCTAAAAAAAGACCTGTTGCAGATTGGGAAGCGAGGAAACTTCATGATCCTCAACCTCCACATCCACGTTGCGGGCCTTAAGGACCGCTGCTCATTACAGTATAATAGGTAACAAAAATAGGAACGTCTACATTTAGTTTTAGTTTATCGAAGACTCGATTGCATCGATCGATTTTCGCTCTCCCTCGTGCGACGCGCCCGGCTCCGGCCCGTCGATAACGTTATACCCCGCGCAGGCTAATGAGACAGTACCGGCCGGCCGGCGTGCGAGATGCGCTGCGATAATAATATCGCGGTCGCGGATATCTCGAAAAGCGGCAGATAACTCTATTTTAAGCTGGTCTCGCGGGCTACGCCGTGCGGCCAAAAAGTGTATCGCGTCGTTTTGCGATCGCTGCGCGGCGATAGTATTCTGTTGTCTCAATGCGGCCGGCCGGATATCGGACGCGCATCGGCCGCCCCGCGCGCCGCTCGGATGCTGCGCCGAGATTAGGCGGTCGCGCCGCATTTTAATCGATTAAATTGAGATGCAACGCGCGCCCCACTAACGAGACATTGCGCCTCGCTCGACGTACCATAAATGAACCCACCACTCCGCACCTTTAATGTTTATTACCTATTCCACTGCCAAAGTTCTTACCTCGCTCTAGCAAAGCCCAAATTGGTCAAATAATGTTATTTTATTTTTTTTTATTTTATTTTATTTTATTCTGGTAACAGACAGTTTCAATCAACTTACAAAACATACTAAAAAAACATTAATTAGTTATAGTTTTCCAAATCTAGGTGTTCAATTTATACAATTAAAGGTTACAATAGGTAAACTACTCATTATATACAGGGTTAAGTTATGTTAGGTTAGCACCAGGCGAGTGGATGATTCTACATATGTTTATATCATTTTATTTATTTAAAGAAATGCGCATTTTTTTAAACTACAGTACATTACATATTATCATTAGAGGCTCCGTTATAAATAGTAGCAAAAAAGAGAGTACCGCAGCCCTGTCCTTCTTTAGATCAACGCCGCCTAACTAGGCCTAGGCCCGTACTAAAGCAAGCGTACCAAGAAAATAGTGGCTTGTGCATACTTCAAACTACATATGTTAAAAGAGAAAAAAAAATAGTATATAATACTATTAGGAATTAAATTAAGGCTATAAACAATGTATGTTCAAATTAATCATTACTCTAAAAACTAGGTCATTGATATGTCAATGCGTCTGTCAGTCTGTCAGTCAGCAAATAATATTTGTAAAATACCTATCATAGGTAGTAGTAGTAGTAGTAGATGGAGTGGGGGGCTTGTTTCCAGCCCTTGATGTCACCTAGATCTGTAAGGTCTTTTGTAACTACCCACTGTGTGGTTAGGTCAATGGTCAGCTAGTAGCCCGGTACTTCTTACCAGTCCAAGTAGGTCACTGACCTTCAAGTTGGGCAGATCGCTGGGTTCGAGAAAGGCTCGTCCCAGTAAACTGTGTCTTTTGGCGGCGAGCCCTGGACAGCGGCCAAAAATGTGTATGCTGTCTTCAGGTTCCTCGCCACATATTCGGCAATCCTTGCTCTCAGTCAAGCCAAGGTTGAATAGATGAGCTCTAAGGGTCGTGTGTCCGGTGAGGAGACCAATAGTGGTTCTAAGGTTCTTCTTGCTCATGTCAAGTAGGGCCTTGGTTTTCTTCTGTAGTGGTTGCTCCATCATGGCTTTTGCCTGGCGACATCCCTGACTCTGTTTCCAGGAAGCCCGATGTTCCTGCTCCAAGCAGTCCCTGATGATTTTCTTACCTGTAGCGAAGGGGACCCCTACAGCTGGCTCCACTGGGCAATCCAGTGTGCCCAGTTTTGCCAGTCTGTCGGCCTCTTCGTTTCCGGGTATGCCTTGGTGACCCGGTATCCATATTAGGGTGATTTTGTTGGATTTTCCCAATTTGTTGAGCTCCTGCATGCAGTCCCAGACCACATAAGATTCTGTGGTGGCTTTAGCCAGAGCGTCCAGTGCTGCTCTGCTGTCAGAGCAGATGAGGATTTGTCTGTTTTTTACCTCAAGTCGACTTTGTAGTGTTATGCATTCCAATATGGCAAGTACCTCGGCTTGGAAAACCGTAGCGTATTGTCCAAGGGGGATGCTGATTCTGTGGTTGGTTTTGGGTCCGTACACGCCTGCCCCAAAACGTCCATTTGTTCCTGAGCCGTCGGTGAACCAGGCATCTGCGTTGTGGCTTTGAAGCCACTGCGGATTTTTCCATTCTTCCCTGGTGGGGATTAGGATTTTATAGGATTTCTCTACCGAAATTTTTTTCCGTAGTCGATCCTGGGTCAGAGTGAATGGGCTTTTGTGGAGGAGGTTTAGCTCAGGATGAGTGTGCCCTCCACGCTTCCACTCGCCCAAACACTTCAGTCTGTATGCTGTAAGTCTGGCGGAGTGGATGATGAGCTTGTCCAGAGGCGGGCAGCAGAGTGCCACCTCTAATCCCGCTGTTGGGGTGGTCTTCATGACGCCAGTTGCAGCCCTCAGGTAGTTACCTTGAAGGCTTTTAAGCATTTTTACTGTCTCAAGCTTTTTCACCCTGGACCACCAGACTATTGCAGCATAGGATAGTCTAGGCAGCAGTACTGCCCTGTAGAGCCATAAGGCGACCCTGGGTTTGAACCCCCAGGTTTTTCCCATGACTCTTTTGCACGTCCACAACGAGGCATAGAAGTTTGTTCTCTTGCGCTCGAGGTGGTGCTTCCAATCGAGCTTTGGGTCTAGATAGACTCCAAGGTATTTGACTACTTATATATATACCATAGGTAAAACACAATAAAATTAATTTCAATAACACGAATAAGGTAAATAATAAAAAGGAATTGCAATAATTAGCGCAATAATCAAATTGAAATAATATGGATGGAAAAAGGAATTATAATAAATAGTCAAAAAATCTGATTGAAATGGTCAGAGGATTATCAAATTGAAATAGTCAATTATACATAAAATGTGTATGTTACTAGTTATAATATAATGTTGAATGTAATCGAATTAAAAATGAATAAAAATAATAAAGACCCACCAACACCGATGAAAAATCAAATAATGATAAATGAAATAAATCTACATCATATTGTCAAACATTTGGTGGCTGACATGCCGACCTTCATTCATGAGCTACCTGTGACATCGTTTTTTGAATTGGCCTTTATTGTGTACGTTCCTTATCCAATTGTTGTATGACCCGAGGCCTATACTCATCAGGTGTCTCTGGCCAAAGGTTGTTTAAATCCAACGGACGTCTATCATATTCGCTATGGATCGCCTTGTTCGGTGTACTTGTTGTGTGGACACGGTTATTTTGAAATTGAATGAAAATCAGAACATATAACCTAATAAAAAAACAGTTTTTAACCGATTTGTAAAAAAACGTTTATGGATGTTAGTTAGTTGTTGTTTCCATTACACTATTTAACGGTCTCCGTTCCATCGGGTTCAGAAGAGTGAGGAAGAGAGAGTGCACCCGTGGTCGCGCGCCCACCTGTACACTATAATATAGCCTGCGCACTTGACTGCTTCCGAACAATGGACTCTGAGAAGACTGAAGAAGTCACTAGAATCTACAATGCAGTCGCTATGGCTATATATATATATATGTATATATATATATATATATATATATATATATATATATATATATATATATATATATATATATATATATATATATATATATATATATATATATATATATATATATATATATATATATATATATATATATATATATATATATATATATATATATATATATATATATATATATATATATATATATATATATATATATATATATATATATATATATATATATATATATATATATATATATATATATATATATATATATATATATATATATATATATATATATATATATATATATATATATATATATATATATATATATATATATATATATATATATATATGTATATATATATATATATATATATATATATATATATATATATATATATATATATATATATATATATATATATATATATATATATATATATATATATATATATATATATACCCTCATATCATGAAGGGTGAGCGTTTACTAGTTGAAAAATGGGCCCAACTTAAACCTACTCCTCTTTCCGCAAGTGAGAGGCATTCATCATTCTCGTTAACACCTGAAGCATTCCCGAATCCCATCAAGGGAATCCTTCGTCACGATGTAAGTGGCTTTTATAATTATTTACTTTATAATCATCTTATTGATCAATATATATATATATATATATATATATATATATATATATATATATATATATATATATATATATATATATATATATATATATATATATATATATATATATATATATATATATATATATATATATATATATATATATATATATATATATATATATATATATATATATATATATATATATATATATATATATATATATATATATATATATATATATATATATATATATATATATATATATATATATATATATATATATATATATATTTATATATATATATATATTTAAATAACATATAAAATTAGTTTCATGAAAAGTTACTTATCTGGGGTCCTGGTGGACCAGAAACATTTTAACGAAAGTTAATGTCCTCTTTATATACTTTGGGCAGCAGCACCTGTTTCCGCAATTGATAACTTAGTGATATTCGTAGTTATTGCAGCCGAATTAATGTGTGCCCTTGGATGTAATAGTATGGAGGATGGTTTCTGTAACAGAAATGGATGTTAGTAACGGATTTTTGAAGAAACTTCTTTGACTGAGAATATTTCGACACTAGTCGTATTCATCTCGATGACATTTAAGCAGAAATGTTCTTTTTTTTATTTTTATTCAGTTTTTTTTATTTTATGTTTGCCTTCGGTACGGAGGAAATAAATACTGAATATTCAGTTTGCGCTTTTCCTTGGTAACGAAGCTTTTGGAGCATTATTATTTCAGTATATTGTGTGACATAAAATTGATAACCAATGTTTTTAAAAAGTATCCTTATGCCTTGGATAAGAGATATTCCAAGGCAATAAATCTTTGAACCTCAACACTTAATGGAGGCCTTCACTTGGTGAAGGTGTTAGGAATAGATCGCACCCAGGTCCTCATACGGAGGGTGAGTGTGACATGATTCCAAGCCAATATATTCCGCTGGGGATACACAGAAAATCCAATATGAGACTGTGGAATGCTGCAGAATTAAGAAGACCACCTCCTATCCTGCCCCCAGTTGTCAACCACCATCACACACCAGGATCAGGACCTACAAGAGGCAAACGACAAGGCCATCCAGCTCGCATATTTTTGGAGACAGGTGTCTTAACCTAGCCCGGACACGTTAACGAACAAACTCAGCCATTATATACGTACTTCGAAAGTGAGAACGTGCCTACCCGCATATCGCATGAAGATAATTCCCCCGATTTCTCGGTGAAGATTAAATCGTATTCCGAGGAATATCTCTTGATCCGGCTGCGATTCGCATACCACCCGCGCCGCCAAATCCGAGGTCTCCAAAGCATAACTCGCGAATAATTGATTTAGATTATTGGCACTCCCGTTTCGTTCCGTGGATTCCACCCCTTCACCCCTCTCTTCAAAACGGGGCGGAGGGGGCATAAGCATACTCATCATATGCAAATAAACTAAGAGTCACGAGAGGATGGGTGACTCTTGTTCTCATGCTCGTGCTGTGCGATTTCCATTTTTGATAAGCAATCATGTTTCTATTACTTTTTTTACGAGGAGTGAGAAGACAATTCGTATCAACGGTTTCGCCGCGCTGTAAAGAAATGACATCAAAGTGTCTCCAGCGAGTGAGTGACTCTCCTCGCGCGAGAGCAATTTTAATAAACAATAAAAAGGAATTACTCGCACCGCGTGTAAACTCGCATGTTGTTTGAAGATGTTCACTCGCGGAAAAAGCGGACGATTTTCAACGACGCATCCTTGCAAAGGCTACCTACTCTAATAGAGATTTGTGAAATACAAATTCTGTTTGATACACGGTATCATATAGTTTCTCAAATTTCGTCTAGATGAAGCGACGTACAATACATATCTGTTTTATTTATTGTCAAAGATTATATAGGGTATTAGATTGTTTAATGCCACAGTAAGTGTTGGCAACCTTTCTGCGCCGGCGACATGCAGATGACGCTAATACCATTGTCCAGAAAAGCTAATAGCAATTATTTGACTATCTATAATAACATCGATATGAATGGTATTTATAAATAATGATTAATTACAAAAACACATTTCCTAACCATTGATAACACAAAATAACATTCAAATATTAATTCTATCTTCGCATTTTTATACAGCCTGATCACATAACAGAAATAATACGAAGGGTTTAGAATGCCATCTATTAGTCTACTTGACTATTAAAGCGCATATTTATTACGTATTGAAACCCGTACTTATACTACATTATAAGATGTGATTTTTAAATTGGCTTGTTTAGAACACCATATATTATTGGACTACTGAACAGAAGAGAAGATTAATCAATATTGGAAATTTAAATGCCATCTACACGTTGCGTTTCATGGTAAACTCCTAACTGCCAAAACGTAGTACGGCATTAAGTAATTTAATAACCTATACGTGATACGGTATTTGTGATAATTGTGTGTGATAATGTACTCTATAATAAGTGAGATTAACGATTTTCATACCTTTTAGTCGTTGTCTAGTTATAAGCTACAAATCGCGGTTCGATTGACAAGTTTTTTTTATTTTCTACCCTTTATTATTAAAAAAGTATCATGAAACTCGCAAACCAATAAAGATATTAGGAAATAACTTTCAACAAAGTTGGAGGAATTTATCTCAGAATTCCAAGACACTTCGTATTTCATTCCACCTTTAATAATAACGGGAGTTAAGAAATATTGAACTTTAAGTATACGTATAACATGTCGAAAAATGACGAAAGAAAATGTTTTAGGCAATATGCGCAGAATATTAAGTCACAGTATCAATCGATCAATACATAATTATTCAACAATCATATATTTTTGTACGTTTTATTTTTTTTTTTTAAATTATGAAACGGCCTTATTCTAATAGCTTAATTTCCGCAATCACCGCAGCCTCTAAACGTGTAAATCGTACGCAGATTTCTTCAGAATAGACTCTTCGATCAACCCCCCATTGTCGCTGACATGGCCTTTTTGCATAACATTATACTGTACACCACAGTGTCGGCGCAGCACATGGCTAACGAAGAGAATTTTCCTACGAGAGCCATTTTTATACACGAGTCACAAAGTTTTCAAATACAGCGTCTAAACACTAACTACGACATTAAACGGTGCTGGTGCGCACATATCATCTACTCGTATAAACGGTTTAGCGGAATCAATATTTTTATCTGGGAACAACGAACTTACTAACAAATATACACAAAACCATATTTGCTGCACCACACAGGCACATGTAACGTACATTCATACATATAAGACAATTCAGATTTCCCATATTCCTAAACTAAACAAAAAGAACTTTTCATCTCCACCTTCCATATCCAAAGTGATCTATAGTATGGTAATTCATTGTGCCTACCTAACCGGCTTTTAGTTTATTATTTTTATTTTATTTTTATTTCATTTTAAACATAACATGCGAAATTCATAAAATGGTCATACCAAGTAATGGTACGAAGTAAACGACGACCCACATTCACATGACCATGCGCAGCGCATGCTCAACTAGGCCGAGTATAGCCTGTATCTGGGCATACGATTTATTTTCAGACTTGGGTGGAGAAGCATAACTGACGTAGGATACATACACTTATTGTTTACACATATACATATATAAATATACATTTACATACATACTCACATACACATATATGTTACATTATGTTTATTATCTTATATCACATTTATGCAGGTTTATTATTTCTAAGAGATGATTTGCAGAAGATCATTCTCTGTCCTTGAACGACCTATATCGTCAAGAAGCCATTTTTTTATTGAATAAAAAGGTACTTTCAACTTTTTTTATGTCGTCATCAAGACGGTTGAATATTTTGGGTGAGATAAAGTTTAATTGCCTTTGGGCAAATGATGAATTAACTCGGGGAAAGGCATAATTCAAGCCTGCAGATGCTCTTGTAGTTCTGTGTTGCTGGCTTCGTGGTCGTTTATCTAGATTTACAATATATGATATATATTTTAACTGTTGTGTATTCACATCAACAATACATTAATTAAAAAAGCGATAGCTTCTACAGTAGGTTAAGGTACTTTTGTAAGATTACACGAACGTTACGTGTAAATATATTGTAGTGTAGATATATTGCTTCTATTACAGCGCATCCGGTTACTAATAAACGAAGCTTTAAATAATAAATTCTGTACTTAAAACTAAATAAGAAAGTTAATAAAAAAGGAATAAAAAAATAATCGACTATTAGGAGATTTGTTTTTACAAGGGAAATTATAAATAAAAATTGAGGTCAACATCGTCTATGTTTACTTTTGATTTAGGTATTTCTTACTAGAGAAAGTCATTTTTTAATATTAAGCTTTCAGCGATTTATTATTTTCTTTACTAGAATCGAATGCTTCAATAAAAAAGGTTTTATATTATATTTTATTCAGTTTTCCTTGGATAATTACCCTCCGAAGTTTCGTTCATTTGGAACCAGGCACAATGAACAATATTACCAAGCTTCCTTGCTTTCTTGCTGGTAAGCTTCCTTGCTTACACGGCTCGGTGGCGTGGTGGTTAGGTTGCCCGATCTTAAATTGTAAGGTTCCGGGTTCGTTTCCTTTCGGATAAAATTAATAAAATTGCATTTACAATTCTGTCGATTGAATGTAATAAAAAGACATAAACAGACTTGTTACACGCATATATACATATAAACGATTCATAGTAGGGTTGGTTGTAAGAGATTGTCTCGTGATAATAAACCCGCCTATTGCGGAATTTTACAATAAACAGTAGAAACAAACAAACAAATAAAATATCTAATTGTTGAAAATTTTATGAGACTTATTTTTAATGAGGTTATTTGTTTTTATAAAGAGAGTAGCGTTCGTAAATGAGCTCCATCGCGTAAACTCACCCCTTTATTACAGAATTTCGGCGGGGTGGGAATAAGTGGGGGTGGCGCGTATGCGAGGTGCCCCCGCTTCAGGGATCATGCGATATGCATAACATGTGAATAATCTCGGAACATTTCGTAAACTGCCTACCCGCGCCCGTCATACTTCCTGCTTTGCGATTTGATGTGTGCGCGTACTTTTTGCCCCCCCCCCCCCCCCCGTCACCCCCCACCCCAGTTTCTAAGATTCTCCTACTCACAGGGAGAATAACCTCGGAATATGGCGGGCCGTTATTTGCCGAATAAAAAGAGAGCGCATTTTATCCGACGTATCTCCCAATGGTGCTGTAATTTCGGATTTTTAAAAAATTGAAGTATGATTTGATTATTTGACAACCTGTTTCTTGAACTAGTGAGGGGCGAATAATCAACGTTTATCATAGATTAATATTTATTGGCTCGTAACGCGTAACAAACGTGAATTCGCAATAGTGAGGTAAATTTTAGGAATTTATTAAAATATAAAACTGATAAAGGCAAATGTCCATAAAATCAGGGCAAATGTCATAAAATCCCCAAATGTGATCTTATCCGCCTCCCAAAAAGAAAGTTGTATTTTTTGTTTTCTTTTTCCTATTGTTTTAACTGAAATCTATTGTTGACATTGGATAGTTTTATAAAATAAAATAAAATAAAAATAAAGGAATTTTATCATGGATTCAGTGTTTTAACGCCCCCGGAGCGCCTTCTTCCTGTAACTAGTAAATCACTCGAGCGACTTGCATATTTCTCAATTCACCGCTCGGCTGAGCGCCGCTCTTGTTATTGTTTCTCATGAGAATGATATAAGGAGGGGAACATCCTCACCTTATTTTAACTGGAACAGAGTTGCCAGCATAGACTTGAAAAACTAAAAATTACATAAATATGAATTAGGTAACTCATCTAGGTAAAAGTAAAATCTTTAGTGGTGAAAGAGATGGGTTTTTTAATTTTGCTAGGTTTTTAAATTGTATATTTTAGTAATTTTATAAAGAATGTAAATTCCTTGAAATGGGAGATTTCTCGGCAAATTTGTAAAATATTTACATGGCAACTTTTTGCCCCTTGCACCCACCTTCTCTCCTCGTAGCGTCCCGCTAAAGGCGGATTTATTCCCCCCGAGGGCAACATGAAAATGCATTTACGTATGTTTTTAAAAGGCAAGAATTCGTAATTTCTATTAGCCGGGCGCAGTGGCGCGCCACCGCAATAATTCTTCCAGTTAAGACTTTAATTCTTGCGGGTGCCTGATACACGGGGGCAGATTACCAATTATGAAAGTTTTCCGAATGGGAAATCGGGGGGAAAGGGAGGGAGGGCGAACGGCGAAAGGAGGCCGCGGGAGGAGAGAGAGAGAGAGGCAGAGAGAGAGAAGTTACGCGGCTACGTGCATTCGGAATGAGGGCAAATTGGCTTTTTGGCGATGTTTATATTTAACAGGATTGCTTTGAAATTCGCGAAGTGCTCTTTAATTTAGTTTGAAAACATATTAAAAGGGCTCGATGAGATCTGTTCGCTTATTTTCTTCTTCGAAGTGAATAGGAAGAAAGTCAAACGAAATTATTCATCGATTATTATTACCTCCTATCGTAAAGCTTTATCCGTTCATCGGCATCGATCCACCTGCAATACGTCGTGATATGGTGGTTGATTCTGAACGCCTAAAAGTAGTAGACAATCCAAAACACCCACTGCATCGGTAAGAACCACACCACAATCGCATCAAACCTCGAAATCATTCTTGAGCTGCACACAACCGCTCCAAGACAGTCAATATTCGAACCGTGTCACTCAATGGAGAACTTCACTGAACGGGGACGTAAAGGAAGAGATAGTACCGGGATCCCATCCCCTGTCGTAGTCTCAACAGTCTGAGGGATGGTGTGATAAGATGCCGAGCCAATCTCGTCCGCTGGGGCTACACAGAGAATCCAATATGCGACTGTAGAACGCTGCAGGATAAAGACCGCCTCCTATCCTGCCCGCACTTGTCAACCTCATCACACACCGGGACCTTTAAGAGGCGAACAACAAGTATATCCAGGCCTCATACTTCTGGAAAGACGTGTCCTAACCTGGCCCGGACACGCTAACAAACGAACGGAACTCACTAGTTCGCATTCAGGGTTGCCACTTGCAGACACCGGCTCAACGTAATCCCATGGATGACGCAACCGTCAAACTCCGATATCAATCACAATATCCGAAAAATCCGGCGCCTCGAGCCACAGACGCGGTGTCTCCGACCGCACTGATGCGAGTTTCTCCGAAGTAACGGGTCCGACGGACGATGCAGGTCTATTAGACCCGTCCGGTCGAAATTGGCCTGTCAGAGAGACGTGACCCTAAAAAAAGTGATCTATCGATCATCCATTAACCCCGGCGATCGGTATGGCGCGCGGGGCACCAATTACTTTTTTGTCGACTCGGCTAAAATGCTCACAAGCGTGCACTTGACTTTTGTTACATTTTAATCTGTGTACGACGATGACGTCGGTAATGGTAGGATATGGAGAAATTGGCGAAAGTACAAAAGTGTAGGAAAGAGGAATATTATCAACATAATCAACGGTGTGATGCTAAAACAACTACTGTGCATATTATGCAAACAAATCTCTGAGATAATCGCGCTTGAAAATTACGCTTTTTCAGATTCCAACTACGTCGGAATCAATAATATGTTGCCAATGAATTTATGTCACTAGGATATTTTAAAGACCCGACAGCAATGTCATCAATGAATATTTGTTATTACTGGTGGCACTTCGAAAACATTTGATCTTCTGTCACAATGCCAAAATAGCATTGTAAATTATTTTAAAATTTTGCACGTCGCCAAAATGACCAATCAGGTACATTGCCGCTTTTAGACTGAACATTTTGCGCATTTAGGTTCCTAATGATTTCGTGAGGCTTGAGCCTGATGGACTGTTTGTGAATCCTTAGGTCAGCCCAACTCTCGATTCAGTTCCCATCCGGTAACTGGACTTATCCTGGAAGGACCGCTGTAAATACTGCCTGTGACTACGACCTGTAGTCGTAGACAGTTAGGATCGAAAGTGCGGATCCGGGGGAACACCTCGGGCTGCATCAACCAAACGCTTGCACAATCCGGCGAATAACTAAGAGTCTGGAAACGCACGTTTCCTAAGAAACGGGGGTGGTTGTTGACCTGTTGTCAGCTACTCTTAAAGCGACCCGTTGGCCATCCGATCCCATGTAATGTTGACGGGCATAGTGCGCCACGATAAATTCGAACTGAATTACCACTAACATCAGATATAGGCAGCGCAAGCGACTCCGAAACCGCGACCTGACTGGAGGACGGAAAAATCAGGCCAAATCTATTAGTAAGGGCGCGAGGAAGCCCGATGTTTGGCACTTCCTTTGGCGTTTATCTGTGGATTGTGTCTATGCGTTCACTTTATGGAAGACGGAATGGCATGATGTCGTTATAATTCCCTGAGATGGCGGGATTCACCCGTAGCAATTTACATTTCTCAATAAACCTTTTGCGAAAATGAACAAATTATATTGGAGATTTTAGAGTGACGATATTGAAACATTTCCATAGCCAATGTAATCTCATAGGCAATTGTGACATTCTTAAAAACGAAAGGAAATGTATTTATCTAAAACAGGTGGTGTATTTATCAAAACTTTGACTGCTTCTACTGCAGTTGTCGCATTGGCGAGTTTAGCACAACATTCTCCATTTGATTCTGAGTACGACTGAGTAATTAACTCAAAACACTCATTTTGTCCAATCGGTGGTTTTTGCGTGGTTTCGACTAAATATTAATTTATATTTGTTTACTGTTAGAGTACTTTTGACAGCCTTTTATTTAGCTTGATTTGTTAGTTAGTTTGTCAATGGTTAAAATCTTATAATGCAATTTTAACCCACTTATATTGTACATACCGGATCGAGTTAAAACTTTGTACACTAATGTAATTATGTACAATAACAATATAATATCGATCTAATAGTTTAAGTATTCTATATTTATATGTTCATTGACCTCCAGGTCAAACGGCTTAACGAATTGACTTAAAATTTCAAACATAGACACCTGTGGGGTCAAGTAAGTGGAGTGATTCATAAAAAGTTAAAAAAAATATATTTTCAGTTCAAAAAATGTTCAAACGACCAACTAATAACAAAACTATTATACTCGTATATGTGCCCTGCAAGCACGGGCTAAACATTTTTAAAATACATAAAGATTGTCTAAATATAGGCAACACATATGAAAAGGATCTTTTTTATAAATCAAGTATTACTGAAGACAGATTTGAAATGTGCACGAATCGATTTCCAGTTAAATAATAAAAAAATAGTATAGGTCATCGCTTTTTCTTCCGGGTAATTTGAAAAAATTGAATACGCATTACGGCCAAAGGGAAATGTGTTCGCGAATGAATACCAGACATCTAATTGATGATTTATTAGACATAATAAAACCGTCGCTCGCCCCGATTTATAATAATCCACAAAGGGCCCATTACTTAAATTACAAAAGAAGGTATCCTTTAAGGGTAATGGGCCTTAAAGGCGATGGAAGCGAAGTTTTATTGTTTCAAGGAGAAGCGGCTGCCCCCCCCCCCCCTCCACCCTTCGCCCATTTCCGCGGGGAGGGGGATTATAATTTGAACAATTTATTATTATTGGTAGTCGCTCAAACGAATGCTGTCCCGATGGCCCGGCCACGAAATTAGCCGGGAAATTGAGCCGAGCGATTATTTTGTCCTCGCGCGCCTTTTGGTGTGTGCCGTGCCCGGGGGGCATCGATTAATCGATCTGAGATAAAAGTCTTTTTTGATTAAATTTATATTTTATGCGTTTATAATCTAGTCTGAGTGACAACCCTGGATACGAAATAGTGTCGTCATAACAAAATCGTAATCGATTAGGAGGAAAGTACGTAATCTACATTTCGATTATTATTTCTTGGGCAAAATAAATGTATTTTTTGAACCAGTGAGTATATCAATAGTAGTATGTATTAGTATATTGTATATATGTATCTATATACTTAATTTATTTGGTATATGAATTAATTACGTTTATATATTATATTATATAATGTGTGGTAAATATATAATATTTATCTCGATAAAAAAACAGTTTTATATTTATTTTAATAATTTTCCTTTTTATTTTCCTTCGTAGTTACATTTTCTTTTTCTATTTTCTCTTTTTTTCGAATATTATTATTATACTACCACTTTATGTTTTTAAACCATAATTAGCGTCTAGATATAGGCCTAAGAATTAGATGTACATAGCGCTATTTGTTTCTTGAGCTGTGTCGATCTGCTGTTGTTATTCAATGTTCTATTTCTTTACTTCAGTGGCATTACAACTACATTTTTTGTACAAGATTTAATAAATAAATAAATTATAAAATAAAACTGGCCATAAGATAAACATTTCCTATATAAACATAAGGTATACATAATAATTATTATATTATACATGATATACGGATTACAAGTTTTGCTAAAAATAAATATCAATTTACTTTTCAAAGTGCCAGTAACTAATTTAGTCGTAATGTCGATAGTGATGACAAATATTTTTCATATTTATTTTGGACGGGCCTATAAATATTTAGCACTAATAACATTGGATAACCGTTTGACATGATTACTTTTTTTTTAATATTAGACAATTTATTAGCTTTTGAGCAACTTATCCAAAATAAACCTAAAACCTATTCGTTTTAAATCATTTAAACAAGAAAATATAGCACAGGCAATACTATAAGACTGACAGACTGTTAATTATTTTATGTAGTAGTGATAGACGTTCGAATTGATTAATCACCAAGTCTTGATCCAAGTCGACAAATTTTAACATTTTACGCTGTGTCTTTTGTTTATTATATTTATATCATTTTGTCCTTCTGCGTCTATTTGTTTATACCGTGCCTTAAGGTTATCGGATAAATGATCTGAGATTTTAAAGCATTTAAAAAATATATTCCAAATCTAAAAATATGGATTTCATTGTCAACCCCGAATACGAACTAGTGCGTCAAATCAAAATAATAAATGATTTTATAACCGATGTTTTCTTCGTTGTTTCTACATATATCCGTGTATATTATCTAGTTTGCTATTTTGGATGAATATGTAACATCAAACCTAGTTAGTCCTATAGAAAATAATCATTTTAATACGCAGACTCTGAAGTAGAAGAAATACGATTGTCGTATACTTATTTACGAATAATTTGCGAACATCTCGCCCCGCTCCCTTTTATTGCCAATTAAGGTAACAAGAGAGTCAACCTATCCGAGGGAAGACATTAAAGTAATGCTACCTACTCAAATCGCGGTCGCGACTTGCCATCTGAATACGAATTCATCCCCTTATTGCTATACATTTAGACAGCATTATTTTATACATATAGCTGGATAAAAGAAGACTGGACCCTTAGGATGAAATGATAAATTCAACTGTTGTAACTTGATTATCATTAAAACATGAAGGTACATATACTTATTTTAACATAATTGAAGAAAACTCAGTTTAACTCTTACACATCCTGTTGTTACAAGGGAAACAAATTAAAGATAGGGCCAGATAGAAGACAAATTAAAGAAGACCAGATAAACTCTGATGACACTGGCAATGACGCGAATTATCACTGAAATGCCCCTATTTCGCTTTCGGCCGAGTTACCGGCTAACTGACTACCGTCTAATTCAATAACGATACAAATTAGAAGTAAACTGTTCATTATGCAGATGTCGCTGCAAGGGCTTTAGCGCCTAGGACGGTGAATGGATTTGCTTCAATGGCTGTATTCTTGCGCACAGGATTGTGTTAACATTTATGTAGATAGAACTACCGTATAGAAGCCTATACGTTCCAGCTAGCAATTAATCCTTCATGTATAGTTGTATCGGAGATTTCTAAATCGTCGGGGCCTTGTCAGAGCTTTCAGATGTAAAAAATCTAAGACAGCAAAATAAAGTAAAGCCTAGCTCAAGTGCCTAAAGATACAGGCAATGTATAGTAGACAGCAGAGTTCCCGTAAACCTACAAATAGTCTAATATTACGGAATTTGTCTGCACAAGACTGATAACATTATTTATTTTGGCTACAAATTGGACGACAGCCCGGATATAATATACATATAAGGACAAAGATCTGCAATGAAAAATCCAGAATGGATTTCTGTAAGATGAGTAAGGTTTTTAGCAAAAGAAACATCAACTTACATGAAGATCAGATTTCTGAGATGCTAAGTATTCTCAATATTATTATACGGGGTGGAAATCTGTACACTTACAGACACACAATTTTAAGGTAACTTAAAAATTTGATGCATTGCATTGAGAATACTACGTATAAGCTGGGTTGGCAGAGTTTGGAATGAAGATGTCTTAAGCATTGAGCAAGGTCATAGAAGTGCCGAAGAAAATAAAGATGCAAAGACTTGAATACTTCGCTCGTGTCATTGCGCCGAAAGATGTAACATTATACATCTAGAACTTGACGGCATCAAATAATTCTAGCCTGCAGAAGAGGTCAGCGACGAAGAAAAACTTGACAAAGAAAACAGGGTACTAAATGAGTGCAAAAGTGGAACAGCTGCAGCCATGTTATACTGTCTGAATGTCTTAACCATGGGCTTAACTATAGCAGACGAATCTGTCCAGGCTTTTGAAAGAGTCAACAGCATACTTTCCGGTCTTATGAAATGAAACATTTGATATCGTCAGCAAACCGCAGGCAAGAGGTCGATATTATGATATCCTCAATTGACAGCAAGGTAATTGACCCTTGACTGACATCAGGTCTCTTTTTTTGTTACAGCAGACGATGTTTGTCAATTCTAGCACCAATCATTGCAGCAATAAATCAAAATATGTCCTGCGGGACATAATATTCTGGGGGACACAATGTCTTGGGAAACACAATGTCCTGCTGGACACATTGACCCGCGGGACGCAATATCCTTCGGGACACAATGTCCTGCGGGAAAGAAAATCATGCGGGTCACAAAGTCCTGCGGGACATAATTTTCTGTGAGACACAGTATCCTGCGGGACATAACGTCCTGCGGTACACAATATCCCGCGGGTTACATTATCCTGCTAGAAGCAATGTCCTGCGGGATACAATGTTTTGCAGGACACAATGTGTCACGGTTTATAATGTCTGCTGTCAATCCCATGTTCTCGAATCCTATCTGCCTTTGTCTTCAGCATAATAATATGGGCTCCCAAAATTAGGTAAATGCCTGCCCAAGAAGACGCCACTTTTTTTATCCTCTGTGGGTTAGCATTTTGTTGTAGATTGTCATATTATAGCGCACTATATCGGCTTTAATGTATCTCTAATATCACTATCTTCTTTAAAAAATATTGTCAAACTTCGCCATCGTCCATCGATTTTTGCTATTGTAGCCGTTGTTAATGTAGCCCCATTGCAATTGAGACGCTTGGGGTAGCATGAAGTGGGCACGAGTACCTCGTTGAAACGTCTGCAATCGCAGACAATGTTTCGCCACTATGCACCGTGCGAACTCGCTATTCACCTCGCATGCAAACACTTCACAAATTCTCCTATAAGCGCCCAATATTTAGAGACGTACACTCATATGCATGCACGGCATAAACAACGGGAAGAACAAGACGTTTCTGACACGGCGGCATATACCGCGGCACCGGAACCCTCGTAATTTCATTGTAAACGCTCCATTGTTTCAAGCGTCTAACGTGCGAGCGATGAAGGCATAACTCGAGACTTTTTTTTACCGCTTATTTTACGAATCCAATTGTTTGCCTCCAGTCCCTTTGTTTGCCCATACAACCCTGTATTCTTCGAGAAATCTCGAGTCTGTGTTGTATTGTATGTTACCTAAAGTAGTTATACAATATCGGTAATGGTACTTAAAATGAAGCAATTCGAAGAAGAAGGAGGTTAGAAGAGGGGAAATAACCGATTCAAGCGGAAGACGTCGGAAAATCTTCCAGAAACACAGAGCAATTTTAACATGAACATTTCCTTAACAAATACAACAACATTATAGGAAATGAGAGAAGTTAACGAAAAACTACAAACATTAACTGAAAGACAAGTAATCTTTATAATGTCATTAAATTACATCCAGAAGCATTTACAGTCAGGTATGAACCAAGAAGAGATAATAATAATAATTGCAATGTGAATAGCCATCCTTTTAGATTTACGGAAATATGACAATGAAAACCAATACACATTTTTATCAAAGGAGCAAAATTCTAAGCAAAGTGAACAATATAAAATTGAAAAGAACAGAATCCATAAAAACAGAAAGTTCGTATTGGTAGTTAAGAAGCCTTATTCCTTGCATATGCACAAACTTAGCTTTTTGGGGCAGAAGTTGCCTCTTCAACTTTCTCGTGAGCGATGACTCCATCGTTTCTGGTTTGAGCACATCGCCAATAGAACAGTGTCGCCCAGTATATTACACAAATTTTATTGAACTTTCTAGGTCTTTTCGCGACGCGAATGAGACAGACACAGCAGGACAAGGGGGACACAGCAGTAAAAGAAAAATAAATAAAAATTGACTAATATGGCACATTACATAATACCGATATTGCCTCATGTTTCATGTCAAGGGGAAAAACGGATGAACAACAATAGAACAGAAAAAAGATGCCCTGGACGTTGTGATAAATAAAACAACTATGTTTTGTACTATAGGTTCTATAGTTAAGATGCTATGATCATTGCAAACCTATAATCCACAGAAGACGACATTACTAGAAGAAGAAAGGGTCTACCCTCTCTCTCACACACACGCCCAAATCTGATTCTCGGCGTATTTTCAGCGAGACCCGCCCGTGAGTGTATCGACAACCCCCGCGGGACGCGCATCAAATCTCAGTTTAAACGCTAATGGCATTCGAAGTCGTTCTCCGTATCAAGACAATCTAATTATGCAAAGGTAGAGAGAGAGCGCGCAGGGATCAGAGACAAAGACAATGTACGCGCACTGCGAACAATCGGCCTGCACGTCATCGCGGCCATTCAATTCGTCCCTAAAACGGAGGCGTCGAAATATTCACTTAGCCGACTCACCCTATCCCTCCATCTGGGGCCGAAAGGTCGCCGTAATTTAATCCCTGTGACGTAAGATTTTATTGGTAACTTTGGGTCAATTCAACCCCTACTTTACATACTACAGTAAGTGGCCTTATACGCGATCTTCCTCCTGTTTAATTAAAGCACGGACGAGAATTTTCTATTGAAGTCAAAGTGGTAACAGCAGTCACAATGGCGTTGAAGTTTCACCTATAGCTGAAGTATTCGCAGCATTTGACACTGACATAACCAAAACTAAATATAATTCATAATTCATAATATGTATAAATTATTTCAATTCCACTTTAGCTTAAATAAGGGATTGAAAAGTAAATTCGCATGCTAATTCGAGTATTTTTCTTTGGATTAAGATCAGTATAATATGGTTTTTCTCGATGGATTTTCTCTGATCGCCAATTTCTGTATTGTAAAATCAATATCATACTCAGCTGCATTTCCGCAAATAAATACGCGACATGCCATATTGAAATTAAAACAAGAGACTCGCACTAGTGTGTAGAAAATTTTCAATTATGTTACTTTTTCGCCAACTAGAAATCTGGTTAGACGGTTCGCGCAAATTGCAAGTTTCCCAATTTGTGGACCAATTTATGTTTTCATCAAAGATAACACCCAAGAATTTAGGACTACTAATCTTACTGTAATTATTTGAATTCATTATGTAGTGATAATGTTAATATACATATATTTTTATCGAACACAATTTTATAGCTACAATTTGGGATGGATTAATTAACTACTACGCTTTTGAACTAATTGCTAGTAGTATGCAGGTATTTCCATTTTGTTCTCATTTTATCATTGTTTTTGTCCTTAAACACGAAACTTGTGATCTGAATATAGTGGCGTAATGCAATAGATTTGCAATGAATAAATTATTTATAAAGAACCTAAATAATAATGGGCCAAGTATAGAGACTTGCCGCGCACCTCATATAATAGGCTTGGGAGATGATTTGTTATTAGGTATAATCGATACATACGACAAGACGTCAGAATGGATTGTCTTTGGTGCAGAAAACCAAGTCAAAGGAAGAGAATTTAGAGGATGTGAACGAGTCGTCTCTCCTCCCGAGTCTTGTAACTCGAGCAATCAGATCAATGTATCTGAAACTAAACTTAGTTCAGCTCGTACTAACAATACTATTCTTTGTCCACAGCCGAGCTCAAAATGGACGTTTTGCGAGAGCGGGAAGTGAAAGACAACTTAGAGAGGCAGCTGATGGATGAACAGAAAATGAGAGGTAAGTGAATTTATGATATTCTCAAGAAGAGTTGTTACATATTTTTTGTTATTTCTTCAACCGAGTTATATTCATAATTCTGTTAAATTATTGTGCTTTTATTTATGATTATATTTAAATTGCAATACTTTGATAAGTATAGCATAGATGCCACTATAGGTAGGAGCAATGGTCCGCCTATACTAATAGTACTTTTGACTAAACTCGGACTAGTCCGTGCGGTAAGCACTATTCTCAAAGGGCTATAAGGCATGTACTCACGAGTAGACGGATATGTCAAAAATGTATAAAATAACAATAATGAAATAAATCGCAATAGCGTATTCGCCTTACAAATCGAGAAATTCATACCATAAGATTTTTATTGTCCATTCTACTTCTTCATTTTGACATGCTTAACCCGAGTCATAGTCCCACATCCGATTTTTAAACTAAGCTCGATCCTGACTAACCCGATACAGCATCTGGTATAATATCGATTTCGCGATAGCTACTAATCATTAAGGAATATTTATTGTAATGGCTGCCCTTTTCTCAACATAGAATTCACCAGCCGAATCAATCTCGGATTGCCCCAAACCGTCGGTGTTTGCAGTGTTTTGGCATTTGGCGGTGCAAATGTCACGGGCTTGCTTGTTCCTTACCAAAAATAATGGTGAGGTTAAATGTTAAGGAGGTGTTTCACAAGTCGGCGAGTTGCGAGTGCAAATGCCAGCGGAATCGAAGCGGGCAATCGCCATTAGAGTCGCAGTGCATTGTTCTCTGGGCGCAGCGGTCGGGTTTCATTACCCTCTCCGCAGCCCGGCACTGATCCCCATCTAAATTCGGTTCTTTATTGTGTGTGAATGGGGTGGGGCTGTGGTCGACATCGCAGTAGATACAACGCTAACAATGAACGTGGTCGATTCTGGAGGGGCGACCACAGATTAGGCAAAACGTATTGAAATCAAAAAGTCGATAATCACATAGAGTGACGACTCTTCCAGTCTTGGCGAACAACATCTATTTTCATATCATAACCATATCTCACCGTATCTAACAAGTAGCTATATCTTGAGAAGACCGGGTCTGGACCCAAGTGGAATACGTATAGATCGTTCCCTACAAGATATCGGAGTTTGTAGAAATCTCAGGACCGGCTGACGAACTGTAAATAAGGAGGCACAAAAGCCTAGATTAAAATACCTATTCTAGACTTTGGAGTAGAAAAGGCAGGACTTAATGCCGTAATCAAATCAGATGCCCCAATCTTCAAAAAGAATCAGTTAAAACACTATCATTATTAGAGCAGATGAAACTGAACGAAAAAAAATCTACTTAGAAAGTCGGTCACTGCTAGATGCACTGAAGATCATCTGGGGGTCTCAACATAACGGGCGATCATGTCACCCCAGAGAGTTTTAACGGCATCGGATCGTTCTATCTCCCATGGAGGGAACGTGACGACTTGACAGATAAAAACTGTCTAGCTCCACCGGCGAGCCCGTAAGAGACCAGCACCTTATCTCAAGGCAGTGGGAAGTGAGCCCAGCGGGCTGACCTCACGACCTCACTATCATTTTGGCCGGATTTCTCCGTCCTCCAGCCTGGTCGCCGATACGAAGTCGCTCACGCGGCCTCTACTTCAAGTTAGCGATAATTCAGTTCGAATTTATGGCGGACCGTGGCGCCTTTACCCGTCAATATCACACGGGTACGCTTTAAAGAGCAGCTGATATTACATCAACAACCACCCCCGCTGTACTAGAAGCGTATTCGATCATATCCAGACTCCCCACCGGTTATTGGCCGTAGTGCACAGTCGATTGGCTACCGCCGTATGATGCGCAAGCCGCCCAGCAACGCCCGAAGTCTTTGCCCAAAAGATCCTATCCCACCTGTCCACGTCAAAACCGAGACAGAATTATAGAGTCCATTCCAGTTTCGCTCCACTTCAAAGAGGTTACCGGTGAACCGTGAGCTAAGCCGACCCGAAATGACAAACAGTTAATATAGACCAAGCTGCACGGAACCGTTAGTACTAAAGATCAAAAAGACGTCATCGAAAGTCACAATATTTCTAGTGGAAAAAACCTATTTTGAGAAGAAAAAAAACAGGAATATTATTGCACCAGGATACAACATAATCATCTGCTAAATATGGATCTGCTATCCTTGCAAATTGTATATTCTCTTGTAGATCATTCGATGCCCGATATGCGGTTCATCTTTCTATTCCTCTTTTGTCATTGACCGTATTTGTCTTCCTTACTACATTTCTGTCATAATTATCATTACTTAAGTCTTAAGCACTCTTTCGTCATTGGCCATATTTGTCTTCCCTACTACATTTATATCATCATTCAACCCTCTTTAATTATTGGCCATGTTCGTCTTACCTATTACATTTCTATCATCATTCACATTACTAAAGTCTTCAACGCCACCGCTACTGTCGATATTCTCATGAATATTGCATTAGTCGTCCACCTCACCACCTACCGGCCTAAACACAGTCGCGGTAAGAATGTGACTACGCTCGCTGTGTAAACACGGGCGTTTCGAAGACAATGGACGAATAAAACACCGTGAGGGCATCCAGGACCTAATTGTAGGAGGTACTGGACGCTCGCGATTGATATCGACGCGCCTTCGAACGCCTCCTGGCTGATTTATGGGGTCGCTACGGACTTCCACCGCTTTGGATGCATTACAATGATTGGCTGGCGTAGCGCCTTCGATCATTTCACACTAGCTGGCTACGCTTGGCCTACGAACAGCTCTTCGACATTGTTTTCTGGTTTAGTTTTCTGTGTGACGTTTCCACCTTTTATGATCATGCTATATCGATATTTTAAATATATTTAAAACATAAATTTTATCTCAAAAACTTGTTTTAATAGATATTTTTGTTTTATTTTGATGCTATATGTGTGCACATATGGACAAATCATCGCCATACATGTAGTCTATCTTAGTGCGGGGTACGGCCTAGTTAGGCAGATTCTGCAATGAAATCAATTTAAATGTAATTTCATGAATTAACAATTTAAAATAATAATTAATAATAGTGAGTCGTTTGACACAACTAGTGATTTTGATTTTTTAATAACTATGCTAGGCAATTCTAATAAGTCGACCCATAACCGATTCTGTAAGGCTTGGATCTGTGTTTAAAATTTAAGTTTTTTTTCGCTGATCCTGTAGCCTATCAGACATAATAGCTGTAGTCATAATATATAGTCGTAATAGAAGTATAGATGCAGTTATTTACACGAGTGCTTCTTAGGATGTGGTCGTTTTTTTGTACCTCAATAAAGGTTTCCTTAATTTAGTAACATTTTCAGAATAATTAGAATCAATATTGCCTATTAAAATAAGTGATTCTTGGCAAATGCGAAACTCCATAGACCTTATTCATTTTTTGAGAAAAAGAAAGGTTATTGAGCACAATCAAAAGCTTGCCTTTTAATGAAATTTGTGAGAAAGGTCAAATATCCAGTTTTTTGAATTGTGTGAAATTCTTAAGTTTTAGAGAATGGAAACAAAAAAGTGTCCTTGTCAGAAAAGTTTTTAAACAAAAAAAAAAGAAACTCGAAATCATTAGGAGCTGAGATTCAAAAAATATTGCGGCTAATGGCGCCCATCTTTAACGGCCGCCTTTTTGGTGACCTGCATGAATTTTCAAGTGCTTCCCTATCTTAAAATTCGCCTTTTAGGATCGACGTTTGCCATATACAGTGGCATATTCCAAACAAAAGTGAAGTTTTTTTTCTATTCTAGCCATGTACCCGACGCACTACTGGTAAATAATTCAATAACTCAATCTCAGCACATTCGTCTTTATTTATTGCCTTTATTAGATCTTCGTCATATCATTTGCGATATCATTTGCTATATAATTTGCCAAATCGTTTCGTTATATCATTCTATCCTTTCTCATTGCTATTAGCGTCAACACGGCCATAATAGACCCTATCATTGGTACAGTATCTTGCCAATTCCCGTTCTGTTCTGTATCCGGGGCATTCTGATTTATGCTTCGCAGTCTACACCACCCATGGGACTTAATTAGTGCGGATCGTTCGATGTGACTGTGACTAATAATGAAAATTGGCTGCGACAGTGGCGACGTGGCACTAGTTATTAATTACCAACCGACAAATAATAATTGGGGGGTATCGCGACGCCAAATTACGCACATTTCACCCGCAAACTGGAAAACGCCGAGATAAATTGACCGGATTGAAATATGGGCGATGGCGGCTGCTGATTGGCTGTTTGTGATAATTGTGGAGGGGAGATTTTTCCGGATTTGTTCGCGTTGATGATTTGTGCTGAGGTTTCAGATATGGCCGAAGAGTAACAACTCTATGCCACTTCATTACATTTAAATTAAATTTTCGTCGTGTTCAATTGACGGCTAAGGACCGCTCTTGGACGTGTCAAAATAATTGGGTTAGGTAGTAAGTCTCGTTACTACTCTTTACTGGACATACATAGGTAGTCAAGAATTACCTACTAGATTGTCAAACTATAAATATAAATAATCAAAATAGAAGCCTAATATTTGAAGTAGTTAGTAATTCGAAAAGATACGTAGTAAAATTATTCATCGTGATATTCAAATTGTCAGTAAAATGTTAAATAACCAAATTAAATCTACGTTATGCATTTTAAACTAAAAGTACGGATATAAGACCATATAAAATAATCAGACAATAAGGCTCCACTTTTTTAAGTAATTTAAATGGGGACAATATTTGAAAAATCATGGCGCTCAAATTCGGCCAGATTATATAATAATTATTATTATTAGATTTTACAGACGCAGTAGCATAATTGCTAATATGCCTGAATTTAACACTAAGTTTAGGTACAATATTTTTTGAATTGTACTCTAGTCTATTTATAAATACGTTGACACTACACGCTTCAACCATCAGGTAAACTGTTCCACCAGTCCACAGTCCGGTTGGCTAGGAACTGTTTCCTGAGTTTGGTGTCGAATCGTGCATTCTCAAGTTTCAATTCGTGTTCTCGCAGATGATGCATTGAAGACAACAACCCGCTTGAAGATTAAAGACAACTCGGGGCAATTATAATAATAATGAACTCTTTATTTGAACTTAATTATTATACAAAAAGGCGACCTTATTGCCACATGGCAATGTCTTACAAATTATAGCATCTGTTAAGGATCTTATTCGTCTCGATGGGATCACCCCTGATTCGACGAACCTTGAGTGTGGTCAGTTACAAGTGACTTGGTCTTTCTAAGTATTCCAGATTTCCTATTGACATTTTGATCACATGGCATCTTGGCAGCCGGCGATTTTTGGTTTATTTCGTTTGAATGCTGCAAATAATGCTAACGTTTACTATCACCATATCCGCGGTAGCTCCCTTTTATGCGTACTCCAAAGAGGACTGGCAAAAGTACAGTAAAACTGTTTATACCTTGGCATTACATTCTATAATCTACTCCCTACTACTACTAAAGAACTGGAAAATGTAAAATTAAAAGAATATTTAAAAGATGCTGATATGCCACCTTTTATATGATCTGACTAAATTCGAGGGCCATGACTTTGAAAAAATATACCCACTTATATAATAGTTTATAAAAGAATTCATGGATTTATTGTCTGACTATATTGCTTTCATATGACACAGAGCAGCAGTAATTGAAAAACAACATCTATAAAAGTAGTATACATATTATTTATATTAATATTTTTATTTTTGATACCATTTTTTGTATTTTTATTTTTAGTATTTCAGTTATTGTTTTTTTATATATTTTGACTATATACGGTCTGATTTTAACAATTAACGAAGTTATTTTATTCAGTTATGATACTGAACCCTTTAGATCAGGACTTCCCAACTGGTGGGGCGTGCCCCCCCGGGGGGCGTAGAGAGATCTTAGGGGGGGCATGAAGTGTTCGGATATTTTATCATTGTTTATTATTTAAAACACACACAGATTTAGTCGCGCCACCTAGTTCCAATGGTCAATGTTCTGCAATTACCAGAAGATGTTCAAGAAGAATTTCTGGAAATGAAGGCAGATTTGACAATGAAAGATGACTTTCACCTCTTGACTTTGGAGAAATTTTGGATAAAACTCTTTCTCCTTAATCCAAAAGTTGCCACTCTTGCCTTACGAATACTTCTGCCATTTTCTTCGACTTACTTATGTGAAACCGGATTTTCAGGCAGCGAAATCGTCTTGCAGTCGATAATGATTTGGAAATAAATTGAAATTTAAATTGATAGCTCTGTCAAAAACAGAGAAAAAACAGAACCTGATATCGACCAACTGGTTCAAAAAATTCAGACGCAGACATAAATAATAAATCGTGAGAAAAAAATATCGTAAAAATAATTTGTGATTTTTATTGAAGCAATGAAGAAATATATAGGGGGGCATGATTTTTTTTTTATAATCCGGGGGGGCACCATGCAAAAAAGGTTGGGAAACCCTGCTTTAGATATTCTAGTGGTCTTCAAAATAGGTAAGATACTCAAAATAATATCATGCAAAAATCTTGTAATAACTACCTGTTACTTACAGTAGCTAGTATATTTACTACGTATAGTATATTATGACACGTTTAAGAGTGGTAAATTCGCCAATTGAATACGAATGTATTTTACGGTTTTTTTCGGGACTGGGCAAAAAAAATATATTTTTTAAAATGTTGCCTATATTTTATTATCAGTTCGTGCAGTGAACTTGTGCGGAATTATGATTTTTGAGATATTTGGAACCCTTCCGAGTTTTTCGCGATAATTTTTGCTGCGGCTAAATTGGAAACCCTGCCTATAATATGATATTTCACCCAAATGAATAAATAATATTCAGAGGTTGCGGTGCATGCGTTACGAGTTCGTTATTTTTTTTATTTAAGGGGGTTTCTTTTTCGTATAATAAAACCGGAGCTGTCCGTTGATATTTAATATTTAATTTCAACAGGCAGTATAATAATTTTCGGGGCGACATTCGGGTGTGATAAAAGCGTAACAATAATTATTTCCGTAATGAACTCGCCCGCGCCCCACAGAAAAAAAGGCGTTGAGAGATATAATAGGGGTTGGTGGGAAACGAGGGGTCGGGGGGGGGGGGGGGTGTACATCATTGTGATATTGTGACATTCGTAGCGGCGCAGACGCTAATGGCGTTTTGTTTGCTGTCGTATCCGATTACTTTCGTGACATTTATGACTGTTCCGCCATTTTCATGTCGTGCCGTTTCCTTTCAAGACAAACAACCGCGTAATACTTGGCGGTTGGCTCGATAATAATTTCCTTGATGAAAGCGATGATGATAATTTCCTTATTGATGCACGACACATCTGGAGTAGCGTGGCGTGAAGTAGGAAACTAGAAAATTGAAAGACGAATGCAGTTTTTTTATGTTTTTCCTTCATTTCTTTTTAGACATTATTGATTTGTTTGATTATTAGATTTTTAATGGTTCCGCGCAGCTTGGTTGTGTTCCAATCTTTGTGTTACCTTGGTCGGCTCAACTAACAGTACAACCCCCATCCGATAGCCTCCTAGAAGATGGACTTAACCTGTCAGGGCCGCTGCGACCTCTGCCTAAGGTGTAACCTGCAGTTGGAGTCGGATGGGATCAGAAGTGGGAATCCAAGGAACAACTCGGGCGGAACTGGGCGTTTAGCGTAACAGGTTTTGTCAGCAACGCTTACGCAATCTGGCGAATAGCCGGGGGTATATGGAAACGTACGTTTCTTAAGAAGTGGCAGTTGTTTACTTGATATCAGCCAAATTTGAAATGATCCGCTAGCCACCCGATCCTGTGTGAAATTTGATCTGAATTACCGCTAACTCAGTTGGAGGCCGCGAAATCGACATCGAATCTGGGATCACACTGGAGGATGGAGAAATTCATCCAAATCTAGTAGTAAAGGAGCGACGTCAACCCGTTGAGTTCTCTTTCCAGTGCCTTGCAGTAAGGCGTTGCACTCTGAAGGGCCCCGTTGGGGTAGCAATTGTCTGTGGATTGTTTGTATCCACATAAATATTTTACTCTCACTCCATGGGAGACAGAACGACACACGATCC
Source organism: Micropterix aruncella (assembly GCA_944548615.1). Taxonomy (NCBI): domain Eukaryota; kingdom Metazoa; phylum Arthropoda; class Insecta; order Lepidoptera; family Micropterigidae; genus Micropterix; species Micropterix aruncella. Next base: position 3,021,741 of record OX155953.1, on the reverse strand, counting down.
CTATATCTCCTTGGGGTGACGGGTTGCCCGTTGTGGTTGACGCCCCTCGTATGCCCTTTCAAATAATGTGTTTTCCAATACGATACCTGCAGAACAACGGTGACCCTCAACTCTCAACAGCTAATGTGCACCCTCATTTCTAAACCTTGGGTACGCCTATACCTTTGTCCTTGCATCTTAAACCGTCGTTTTTTCTGACAACTAAGTCACAGTAGAGAAACGTCTACCAATTGCATATCAAATTGCGTTTCTGTTCTGATAATCCAGTGGAAGCTATTAAGCCGCTATGAAAACTCATCACATCTCCTCGCGTCGTTGACTCGTCGGGGGGAATCTGGCTGGATGGTCGAGTACACAATTACTTGTCCGTATTCAATTCGGTACGTCATTATCAGATTTGCAGTACCGCGAATTGCGTATGCGTGCGTTAAACGCGACGAGGATAAGCCAGCGCCATCTAGCGGCGAACCTCTGCATTGCTACATTAAGCTGTTCGGTGGGATACCTTATATTACATATAATTGGTGTTATTGGAGTTACTTCAGAGATATCGAAACATTCACGACGGTAGCTATAATATCTATAATTAATTCAATGCACACAAATCAGTGAGGGGCTGCACCAATAGGGGAGTGTCCGGCCATCCACTGCATCGCATTGAACGGATTGCGATATCTGTCCGCTGAGCTGTCCGCTGTTTATTTTGATATGTGATTCGCTTTGTTCACAATTATCATTACCCTGCCGCTTCCATTTGTGCAGGGGGGTAGCAGCACTTTATCCCTTTTTGAGCATGTGTGTTTATATCACTACATCCATTTTTTTAGATATTACATATTATTGTGACTTTTTTTTTCACTTATTTTTTTTTTAATATCGTTTATATCATAAAAATATACAGCATAATTAATTAAACACAAACATAATATAAAACGATAGTAAATCCAATAATGTTTTAAATTATTTACAACATATAAGGAATACAAAATACGTTACACAGTACAAAGAAATCAAAAAAAGTATTTTAAATATAAAAATAAGATGTGTGTATGTTGGTTTATTGATGGTATTGTCTGTGTATGTGATGGAAAGCATTTGTGTGTGTGTGTGTGTGTGTGTGTGTTGTAGGGCGTATGTGCATGTGGTAATGCGAGATGCTAACTCAATCCAACCTGATCCCCAGTCCTCCCCCCCCCCAATCCAACCTGATCCTCCTTTTAACAAACGACTGATTACTATCGTGGTTAAATAGATCAATTTCGTTAACCTAACAAATTAAATGCTTAAAATTTAAACGTTAACATAATTAAATGCTTAAAGTTTAATTATTAAAAACATAACTATCATGATAGTTGTCATGACTGTAATATTATATTCAATAATATCTACTTATAAATAATCAAAATATACTAATGTCATTAAATAGTAAGAGAGAATAAAATATTCAAATAGAAATGTAAATTGTACGTAGAATAATCAACGTAAAATAATTTTATTGTCAATCCAGCAATATGCCTTCGTATTTTTTAAACAAATAGATGTATACTAAATTATATGAGAATTAGAATGTCAGCTATTTTAATACCTACCGTTATGTTTAAAATTTTACTAATTATTTAACATGGAAAATAAACTCGGAATTTTCAAACTCCCTTATATCATAAATTGGGTTTCTTACCAAATTATTTATTATTATCTTTTTAAATTGGCAGATTTCACAGACATCTTTCCAGGTTAGTACCGTTAGTAGGACGCTACCTGATTGTGCGAACTGAACCGTAAGTTGAGCCGGCCTTAAAAACACCAGTAGGCTATCAGGCCCAAGCTGCACGGTCCCATATAGGACCCAGTTAAAAATACAGTCTTTTCTGCGACCACCAATATGGGCATTAGACACTACAGTCGATATCACCTCCTAATGAATGTAAATGTAGTCGTTCGCGCACCCTATTATTCCCATACTGCAATTCATGTATTGTATGGCTTGATACACCCGCTCAGTTCCCCCGTATAAGCGCGATAACTAAACAATATTGTCTGGTGGCTTCACTCCGTAATAGGATCAGGCGATGCCCCGGAACAATAAATTTCAGGAGCCACAATCGCGTCTAATTATGATTAGCCAGCGGAGAGAATCGCTAGCCATTGACCCCTTCGATTCTGCACTAACTTGCAATTGTTATCTATTAATTAACTTGTAAAAATTGCAATTGTATCATAATATAAAATGATTAGATAGATAGATGGACAGATAGATTTTTTTATTCGAAGTAGACTTACAGTAATTTCCGAACGTCCTATGTTTCTAGACATTTATGCCTTGCTTGTAGGCTTTACCATTGATTACTACCCTATATAATCAATGGCTTTACGTAATAGTAATAATAATAATAATAATAACACTTTCAAATCATTTTCATAGCTATGTTACACAACAACGACTTGACCAGACCAATGTATAGCTTAAAAAATCTTTAATTTTATAATAGCCTTTAGAGCACAAAGTATCTTTAACAATTTTTCTAAATTTAGTGTCTGGTAAAAGGGTTAGTTCCTCAGGCAAAGTGTTATAAAAGCGAACACCGTCTCCAATGAAAGATTTATTCACTTTTGCTAACCTAGAGCCGGTAATGCCTAGTTTATTTTTGAACCTGGTGTTCCTATTGTGAATGTCACCCAACCTACGGAACCTGTGCATGTTTTCACGAACATACATTATGCTATCGAATAAATACTGACTATAAACCGTCAGAATATTGATCTCTTTAAATTTCTCTTTTAGCGATTATGTTTTTGAAGATACAGTGTTAGAATCAAATGATTGATCAGACAACCACATCATTCAACCTGCAACTTAAACTACTGATTAACTCCGTAGATTAATAGATAGCCCACAATTAGTCCTCATTAAATTTGCATGCGGTATTATACTCGTAATATTCTCGTGAGAGAGTGCACGCGTTGATGGTTACAGATGTTGTATAAACTCAGTTTTTTTTTGCATATTCGAGGCCATTATCTAGTCTAAAAGACACTCATAAAACAAGCATCACGCGTCAAGTGCAATCAAAAGACATGCAAGGTTGTCCTATAATACAACTCTGCGTACGCCACTTGTAACCCATAATATAACTCTTCATACATGGCGGCCGGTGGTATAGTGGACCTAATCTTACAATGTAACGTTCTGGGTTCGATTCCCGGCTGTCACCATTTTCTGTTAGGATAAAATTAAAGGATTTTCATTTCAATTCCATCGATCGAATGTAATAACAAGGCACACACATACTCACATTTACGTATAAACACAATATTATGGTTGATTATAAGAGTCGTATGATAATAAATCCGTCCATTACGAAATTTCACAATAAAGAGTAGAAACAAACAAAGAATATTATCCCATAATATAACTCTGCATACACCACTTTTGTCGCTTTGTGGTTTTCTAAACTGTGTAATCTTTGTTTTATTTCTTAGCCTTTAAAATATAAAACGACTTTGAAGGTGATCATGAGAAATGTCACTGACTATATGTTCTGAATGCTCTATTTCTTCCAACTGGTCGTAAAAGTTCCCGGTTAGCCTGTGGTATACATAGATCATTTTCTATAGATGAGGTCCTAAAGGAGCAGGCTGTAATCAATAAGCCGATGGAAAGAATGCGTTGAATTGCTGAAATGCCAAGATTCCAGGCAGACGCGGAATGCAACCGCGGCTCGTCACCGCAAATCGACTCCATTCCCGTATATAAAGCAGCGAAAGGATTCGAAATCGATGTTGAATGGACCTCACGTACGCATTTCGCGGTCGCCGCAGATAGCTCGCCCTTAAGCGCCTTAAACGGCGCCATTTTGCTGAATGCTTGATCATGGGAATATACTCCCTTGGTTGTAGAAATGTGGAAGAAATTCTATGCGGCCATTGTGCGTAATATCGTCATTCCACGGCTACACTTACACTTAAGATTACGCATTAAAGCAATCAGTACCTTTGGCCAGTCATATTTAAGTCCCTATTTCGATAATTGCCTTGCCAGCAGTATTTTTCCATAAGGCTAGTCGCGCCTCTTCCTACCCTTAGTTAACTGTGACAACCAATGGAGGGTGGATTTTGGAAAGGAAAATATTTTTTATTGACTCAAACTAATGATTAGTGAATGATGATTCAATTGCTCAATATTTCGGCTCAAGCTGTGTTCGTCTGGATCTTCGTCCGGAATCTTCTAGCCCCTTTTAGTATTAGGTATTTTCATCTAAAAGAAGTAGTTTAAGTTCACATATAGATCATCGTTTATTTTCGCGATTAGCAATTAGTTATAATAGCAATGATAATTATCATAATTATACTTGGTCTCGGTGGTATTCTTCTTCCATCCATATTCGTTACATACTAATATCACATTGTTATTTATATGATGCTCCTCATGAGTTCGTCCACGTTTATGGTCAAATGAATACATTATCTGATAAATTAGTCTTATAAAACACATTTTAGTATTGTTTGTTTGTTTATTGCACACACATAAGAGTACAATGTGGTGGGCCTATTGCCAAGTGGCAATATCTTACGGCCATACCGCCAGGGTTATTGTGACTAAACGTTTATGTGGGCAAATTGATTTACAAGTAATAAATGAATACACTTACATAAAAGTCATCATAGTATAAAAATATAAAACAGTGATTAGTAACGTATGCCAACTCGATATTGAAGGGAGGAGTGGAATATAAGGACATGCAAAGGAGACGGGAGGGAAGGGGGATATTCATGAGTTGAGTAAATGTCTCTTTAACGATTTTTTGAACTCGCTCAGGTTTTCAAGTTGTCATCGGTAAAGGCACGGAATTCCAGAGTCGGGCCGCCTGCACTGCGAAAGATCTAGACATGAAAGTTGATAAATCCTGAGGTATAGCCAGTAATAGATTTCCTAATTGTATATATGTATACTACCTATATTTATTTCAGTGGTACATTTTTCTTCCTAGACTATTCATTTCATTACTTACGTCTATTGTAGCCAATTTTCTCGCGTTAGTAATAACCATTCGGTCCCTCTTATTAAAACACCGATCCTGTGATTATGACTGCGTCGTATTTCATTAAAATTGAATAATAATTATTGTGTAACGGTGCAAATCTTATGTTTAATTGAAATTCAAGCCCCTCCCGGGCTACCCTTAAGACGGTGCCGCGCCGGTGGCTGGAAGAGGGTAGTGGGAAAGATCTTGGCTGGGAATCGGCGCGAATTCGCCGTAATTATTACTGGTTCGTTAGAGAGTAACCGATATGTCTGGAAATTATGAAATTACATTATTTGCGTAACAAAGGACTCAGACGATAGAAATAAATGTGATCTCAGGGTTGATGGAATTGCAACTAGATCTGAATCCCTCTAAAATGATATCCGCCTCGAAGGACCAAAGTTATTTCTAAATTCTGATATTAAAAACAAAATTTTATCAAGAATTAACGAATGAATTAAATGCACAACCCTTTCCAGCAGTGTTCCTGACACGGTAAACCGAATGCATATGATATAGAAAAGTAAGAGGCGAGGGAGCTAGAATTGTATGGCAGAAAATGATTTTTATTTTCTTTATGTATATCTTTCACACTTCTTTTATCCATAGTATTTAGTATATTCGGAATAATATTCTCTTGTCTTTTGTTTGATATTTTCTTGTATTATTAATACACTTTATTTTTCTTCGCAAGTTTCCGTATCCTGTTAATCAATTATTTGTATTTCCTGCACTGCTTCCCTTCTTTTGACTTTATGTTGAGCCGATGCTCGCCGTTCCTTTTACTTTGGTGAATGTATGATATGCCATGATTATGAGAATATTCTCATGTGTCTTCTACTTTAAGTATGTTTGTTGAGTATGTCCCTGTAGCAAGTAGGTATTATGCGTGACTTTGTGCGAAGGATGTGTGTGTAGTAAGTTATCCTGTGCGAATCTCAATATTTTTTTGTGGTCGTCTTTCATTCAAAAAGCTTGCTTCTCTCCTGCACCTACGAAAATGTCTATGTTGTGGGTCAGCAGGTGTCTAACTTGTACGAGTAGCTTCTACTTCCGTAATGATCGATCGGATGGCTTTTGTTAAAGCTGCTGCTTTCAAGATTTATACTACCATCTTGGTTCAGTCAATGGGCCAAACATATTTTTTTCAACACTGTTATAATAATTAATAGTGGTCCGGAACTGTAGGTTAGTTTTTTAATTATATTAAGAAAAAGCCTTATCTGTTTTCTTCAGTATCGTTTTCCTCTCGCTCACTCGGTTGAGAGATATGATGAACCGCAGGTTTCATACAGGATGGCATAACAGTTGTCAGACTACAATGTTACAGGCATCTAGAATGCCGCCACCTGTGAAGACGCTTCTCTCAGATACCAGCAAACGAATATTGCACTAAATCACCACTGCTCATCACTTCCTCCTACCCAAAGATTGAATATATGCACCGCAACAGAGTGTCGTTCCTGCCAGATCGATCAATATACGACAATAAAAGATCCTCAGATTGCAAAAAGTTTGATCTCAATCTGTTCAGAAAGCGCCTACGAACAATATATGGGACAATGTCATAATAGTCACTCGAAAAAGCACTGAAGTACTAGAAAAGTGAAATTTAATTACGACTTTAAATTAGTAAAGGAAATTTAGATGTATACGTTTAATATGCTTATTACAACGCGACGAGCCAATTGTTGCCAATTTTTAAACTTTGTTCGTTTTCCTACTAAATAATCGTTTATTTTAATTGACACGATTCATGCAATCAAATAAGTAAAGGATTCAAACCCTACATTGTTTAACGTGAAGCAGCCGATGTTCGTAATAGGGACGTAGCACATTCAATTTAAATGATCGATTTGTTTATAGGGGTTTTAGATTTTTTGGGCTTGGCAGAATCAATACATAGAGGGAAATTTAGCCGTGCAATCTTCTTCAAATAACTTCGGACTCGATTTAGATACCTACCCAATCCATTCTTTTAATACTGGATTAATCTCATCGAATTCTCTTCGAATTGTTAATATCATCAGTTAATTTCTTACAGAACCTATCATATAAACAATGACAGGAAATGTTTTTTTAATGTGATGAAGTTATGATACCAAATTAATAATATTGATTGATTACATTGATCAGATGAGCTGCTCGCTTGCTGTAGCTGTTTCAAAATCATAGGTTCGAGGCACAATTGCGTCTGCGACCTGACGATGTAACTACCATAAAATAATTTATGACCATTGATTATACATATATGGTATTTGATTCCTAAACTCCCTAATACGAATTAACAATTATTCTAAAATGGCGAAATGCAGATGGCGCTGATAGCTTTGGCGGCCAAACCAATAGCAATTTATTTGGCCGTTTATAATAACATTGATAAAAAATGTTTTTTTTTAAAAAAGGACTGATTGATTGGAAGAACCCAATAATTTGACCAATGATAAAAATAATAACATTCAATTATTAGTGCCATCTATTGATTTTTTTATTTAGGCTGTCTACATCACAGACATATTGCGGAGAGATATAATGCCATCTATAAGTCTATCTGAGCTTTACAGTGCGTAATTATTACGATTTGAAACCTGTGTATCAAATTATAAATTGATATATTTATGTAAATAATATTAAAATGATAAGAGCGATGATTTAAAAATTTGTTTGTTATGATATTATTATTTTATAACGTATAGGCTTGTTTAGAGCGCCATGTACGGTACGCTTCATTCTGTTATACCACAGAAGTTGCCATATTGAGGTGCTGCATCACAACAACTTCTATACCGTTCAATCGATCGCTTTGAACCCGCCATGAATGATCTGGAATGATCTGGTAATATTCCGCTATTACGCTATGTAATAAATGCTTTGATGCATGTCGCTTAAGGACCGACCGACAAGCTGAGTTTTACCAATGGGAGAAATTGCATACATTTATCGATAAACAACCGGCATTTTATCTCTCCCTATTACACTGTCTGGATACTGCACACTGTGGGTAGTGAATGACCGCGCTCTAAGGTGGCAGGATTTTATTGTTCACGTCTGATAGATATAAATTATTGACAATTTACATTTCGAAATCGAGCGTTTTAACTGCGCAGTTAATTTCAAACGCAAACGTATAAAATGGCGAAATTTACGACGCAAAGATTCAGACGACCGCGGCAATATAAAGATTGCTTTTTCCCAGCTAAATGTTGTACCGATCGCATCAATGTTATCGGCCCGTACAATGTATGCCCCAATATAGGCAGCAATAATAATAAATTAATTAAGGGTGAAGTATTTATTTTAGTTCGCAAAGTGATAAAAGGGAATTTATTGGGTATTGGCGAAGAATCACTTCAGCTGAGTGTATTTCATTAAAAAGTATTCATTAAAATGTATTCCCTTCTTCGAAGGATGAGTAATATGGCCTGGACGATATTACCTACGACGATTTATCCAACTGCGGTAATAATATTAGTACATTTTTTTCAAATCACAAAAAAGCAAGAGAATCAGTGAAGACATATAGCATGATCAGCAACTAAAGAATCAGAACATTGAAGTTCGTGGCATACCTGAATCAAATGAGGAAAATCTCACAACCACCATGAAATTGGACATGTACTCAAGAGTAATATTACTACGGATGATGTGTCAGCGATTTCAAAGTCGGAACCAAAAATCTGAAAAGATACCTCTTCCGATTATTGCATTATTTTTATCTCCTAACTATAGAACTAATTTTATCAAAGCCTCTAAGGGTTATAATAAGAAATGTGCAACCCATAGCAAGTAGTTAAATAGCGCAAACATTGGTTTAACTGAAAGCCCTGGACCTATATACTTACAACGTAGGTGCCTGATGATCTGACTCTAAAGAATCGCTAGTTTTTATTCAAAGCCAAATATATGATTAGTGATAAATACATAGACCTACAGTCAATATTGTTCCTTCATGAAATCATAGACATATAAACCAATAATAGGGGATTGTGGAAAAGCGTTAAAGTAGGCGTTCAAGTATCCGACTGAGTTAATCTAACGAGTTCCATAAGAAGCTTCTTGTGGAACTCAAGAAGCAAGCAGCTTCAAGAAGCAAGAAGTTCACCGACCGAAGTCGGGCCCATCATATAGTGTTAATACACTTCTGGGGGGTGAGCAGTGGATTCCGGACTAACGACCGGCTGTGGTAGGTTTAGGACAGCTGTCTTGCCACATGTGAGCGTTTACCTTACCACCCATTCACTCCCTCTTCGAAGCCATAGAATTTGAGATGCGGAAATCGCGGTTTTAGATATTTTTTCTAAGAAGGAGTTGATTATTTACCTGGAGAGACCAAGATCTTTAAAAAGGTGAAACAGAGGTTTAGCTGGCAGGCCACGAGCGCCAACTTCCACCGCGTGAAGGTGAACAGTGAAGCCGTTCCGAGTGACGGCATTTGCGAGATCATGGTATTTTATTTAATTTGTACTTCCGGTTCTTTTAGGATATTTCATTCCCATGGAACAGTTAATTCTATGATAAATCCCATCTTCCGAGATAGAGAGTAAAGAGTTATATCTGGACGCAGGGCTGTGCATCCGAGACTTTCAGGGAATTTATACTGCTTAGAGACCGAATCGACCTCCAGGATCCAATCTGAAGCTTTCTCGATTATTGAGAAAGGTTTTTTAGTGAAATGTTTTTTGCCTTTAGAGCCATGCCGCACAAACTGTATTGGGGGTTTGGAGGGTACTGTCAAACCCTTGTTGGCACGAGCCACTGAGAGGCTAATTACCTCGCGAATAACAGCAAGGACTTTGTCATGGCGGTAAGTGTACCGTCCTTGATCTAAGGCCACCTTGCAGCCAGCTAGAATATGCCTGGCTGTGCAAGGGGTTTTGCTACTAAGGGGGCATGAACTATCCTCGGCAAAGCTCCAACGAGAGAGGTTACTGGGGTCTGGAAGCGTATGCTGAAAGGCATTTAAATAAAATTTCAGCATCTCTGGCGTCCAGTCATACAACATTACTTTCCAGTGCATTGGGGAGGAATGCAAAAGTCTCCAATTGTTATCCAATCATTCTGGCATTGAATGCCAATAGCGTGAGCTATACTATTGCTGTCGTAATCTCCCCGTAAGAGAGACTTCTTCAAGTCCACATCGTTCATGGTTGTACTGCCATACCCAGGTTGTACTGCCTTATAGTATGCTAAAAAACACGAAGTAGGTCTTTAATACGTCGCTTAAATTGTTTTACTGGCAACTCTAAAATTTCATGAGGAATTGTATATTGAAGTTTATTACTTGCTAATCACTTTGTTGAGGGGTTGTATAATGATGTTATCTATTTACTACCACAGTCAACGCTCATACTGATAGATGTGTAATTCTATCTGCTCTCCGTTACGCATATCGGCCTATATCTGTAAAATGCGTACGTGAAATTGTGAACTCGACCAAGCAATATGGAATTTCGCATGCTTGGTTCGTCTCAACTTGATTTCGTATTATTTTCTCGATGGCTCCCCCTTTTTTATCTGTGCGATTTGGACACGGTCGAATTGCCGCTGTGCAGTGTGCATATAAGATCGATAAGATTCTATTTGACTACTGCTTGTACTAGTAACGAATGTCGCCAAGAGTTGACCACAATTCAACATTTATTCAAAGGTTTCAAATTTTATGAGCGTACTTTTATTTATGGTTAATGAGTATAATATTAAAATTACAAACTTTAAATATTTGCAGATAAATTTGACTCGTCGTCTTAAATCTCTTAAACAAAGTGTCGACATAGCTTTAGTTCGAAAATGGGTCTAATAGAATGGCAATTAAGCATCTGAAAACGGTTCAGCTGGCATTATGACATCTCAAGTTATATATATGTAAAATCGCAGCATTAATTCCGGAGGTACGACCTGCCAAATTCGTTAGGGGCGAGAAAATCTTGTCCGTTAATTAAAACTATGGAATGAGCTACTTTTCGCAATTCAAATTTAGCCTCCTTGAACCATATGAACTCCTGATACAAAAGTATAAATTTTTGCCACATTCATGTATTTTTATCGTCAAGTTCTTTTTTTGGTTTTATTATAAAGGCCATTGCCAGCAGCTGTCATTTCACCATTCACGGCCGATCGCACAGACGAAATCATTCCTCGGATTGGCCATATCCAGTTTCGTACACATCGACCGCACTGTGTAGCACATAATTTTGACGAAATATATTTTTTTTTCGACAAATTTATTTCTAACTGAAAAGCAATATTCATAATATATAATATATTGCATATAACATATAATTATTGAAATTACAGTAAATGCGATTACAACATTATAATTGTTCTAGTCAAAACTATTTATACTAAAAATAATTAGAGCTTTAGAGGTTATGCCAAATTATTAATACATATTTAATGACACAAGAAAAATATTCAATGCGAAGTAGACGGCTAATAATTTAAATATCGCCACACCAAACCAACAGGGAAATATCTCGAAAAAGTGTGTTATAATAGAAATTTTATTTTCGCATGGACTTTAAATAGGCAAAAGATTAATATATTTAATTGTAATCAACTATTATGTATGTGTGATTATAACAATTCTATGTCCTCAATTAGTAAAAACGTTAATCTTCACTATACAATTCACATCACTTCAATATCAGAACCGTTTTCAGGCAGACAAGGGCAGTTGCAACATCAATAAAATGCCGGGTGATACCAACTTTTCACGGTAAATCCGTTTTTGTCTTATTTACAATATGTTATACTTGATGCATCTCCTAAATTCGAAGAATTCAAAAAGTTAAAATTTTTGACACTTTGAAAATGTATCTCCGTGGAAAACCTACATTAAGCCACCATTTTCTAAGATGGCGCTATGCCGGCTCATGCATGGTCTGATTCGACTATTGTAACAATGGCATTTTTTCCGGATTTCGTCCAACTCGTGCCATACTGAAGCCCCTGTGTGCGTCGAGTGAATCGCATTATCGCATCCTCGGATCGAATCTCGCGACCTGTCCGGCGGCTGCGCTCGGCCAAAGGGCGAAGATGTCTCCATTCCGAAATTCGATTCCGATCAAATGGAATATGGAATGAGGTTCGGTGTCCGTGCCAAGCAGACGCAACCGCGTATGAAAAAAATCAGGTCCGAATAGGAACTGGTCTCCCTTAGCAAACAAATTGTGCAAGTATGGAACTGATGTGTCAAGAGGATATGGAACGTTATTATCTGCCCAGATAGATTTACGGTGTAGCGGCAATATGGACTACGATCTGCTAAAGAGTTTGAGTTCATTTGATTAGGAAGGTTGCGTATTTTGGTCACGTTTTGTTGCAGTTACGCTAAGCAATGGAAAAGGCTCTGAAATTCAGGGACAATTATTTGAATGCGAAAAAAATACGAGAGAGAAAAGCAGCGTCATACCATTATAAGCATTGAACGAGTTGTCGCCGTAACAAGTCAAAAATTCGTATTTGCACACGCTCCATTCTTCTTCTTCTTTAACTATCATCCCTTAAACGAATGCATTATTTATAAATCAATAACAAGTTTTAAAAACAGTTAATATTAATTAATTATTAACAAGTTTTAAAAACAGACTCAGAAAACATTTGAAGTCTTCTACATAAATTTCCGTTTCCTTCCCATTCTCCTCCTTTTTAAACCTTAGCGTCCTTATAGGTGTTAGATTATTTTGGTGTGGCTCATTTTGTGCCCTTAAAGAGTTAAATATATATTCATTTCTATCCTCTTTTTTGGTATTTGTCTCTTTATATAGGTTACGTTATGTAGCATCTACTCGCAAATAATGTTGTTACAATAGTATAGGTTAGCTGTAAAATATTGCCTGTAGGCAATAAGCTCGCCTTTTCATACGAATAAAGCGTTTTATTATTATTAATAATATGACCTGGATGAATGAAAAGTGCAGTTATAATTTATATTCAAAATTTAGTATCAAAAATATCTTAAATTATTAAAACATGCATCATTTACGATCACCATTGGATTCATTGAAGTCGACGTCTACCTAGAAAATACGATTTTAAGTTACGATTACGATTAAAGTTGCGATTTTTATGTATATATTTGTATGTGTATATATTTTATATGTATACCTATACTCAATATATTTAAGTTTTATGTGTAGGCACACTATCCCTAAAAAATTTAATCATGGTTATGATTAATGTATTATAACCCCCTTTCTTAAGCGAATTTGGCTTTGCTAAATATTCAAAAGTCATTTTTTTTTAATCCATTGGTAGATTTCTAAAATATAAAACGTAAGAATACTATAAACAAAAAAAGGGCCATGTACGTATGCATCTATGTTTATCCGTTTCTTTATTCCAGCATAACTTCTAAATGCTTGAACCGATGTAGAAGTGTGCGGTATTGTTAGAATCGTGTCAAAATCTATGTCATCTCGGGTGACATATGGTACGTAAATTGTCAAAAAACCGGTACCTAAACTGCAAATGTCATATAAATAAAAAAATGGATATATACATCGTGTTTAGTATCAAATGAATAGTCTGATAGAGTACGTCCCGAAAATATATTTCGATGAGCTTTCTTACTACCGCTGTTAGATCCTCGCTGTTAAGGACGCCGGTTTTTCGAACACCCCGTAAATAAATTAAGGAGCGTTCATCCGCCGCACAAAAGTGTTCCGAATCATTGGTCCAAACGATGCGCTCGTTTCCAATCGATTTTTAAGGTATTACTTTCGCTCAATTGGACCGCGCCATACTTCGGTCCGGGCATTTCTTTGATCACACACTGTTTGTCCGTTCAGTGATCAATGGACGAACGAGTCCACAATTTAGCAGTGGCCAAACCAAACGGAGCAGTGCCTCCGTCCACAAAGTGAATTCCCGATGGCCACCGAGGGGCGAGGGGCACAGCACGCCAGTATTTATAACCCAAATAGCATGTAAAATATTGGCAACTAATGAACCGGAATAACCGACATATCTACCCCTCGGATCCCGGTAGAACGAGTCGTACCAATGGAAAGAGAGATAATTCTTTTAATGCTAGCCAACCGGTAACGAGTGAGGGGCGCATTAGGCTCTTTTTGGTCGAAGTCTGCTGTCATCATAGCTATCTCACCATTAAATAGCACTAGGAACGTGAATAACGGTGCCAAGCGAAGTTTGTTGTGACACTTTTCCACATATACCAAACGAACGCCTATTACAAAAGTAACATCTCATTATATGACATCTATGCTAAAATAAGTGGCTGAAAATAGTTAAATAATTATATATTTTTTAGAAAAATACCATATTTACTTTGTTTATTTAAACTATACAATTGTTTATAATATTTATATACATATAAATAGATAAAATATGTAGAAAATATCACAAACTCTAAACCTATAACAATATCAGCTATTTATTAATAGTAAAAATATCTGCATAGTATCGAGTGAGAACTTTTATCTTATCCCGAAAGCTAAAGCGGTAAATAAGTTTATGAATGAGAAAACAACAGTTAATAAGTAAGATAGAGAAATATAAGATAACATTTAGCGCCTGGGCCGTCGGCATTCCTTTGTTTTACTTTGGGGTTGCCTAGAGAAATATATTGATGAAAGAGACACAGTAAATAAGCAAGACAGTCACAGATAATCAGTGTATGTGTGGTATGTGCCGTTGTCATACCTTCGTTTTACGTTTTAGTGTTTTCTGTTTTCGTGTAATTTCGTATTTTACTTTCTGGCTGTGGTACTGGACTTGATTGATTATTGCTTTGCGGTTGGATGTTAATTGATCTGTTGATTTTAATAACAACAAAAATCCTATTTATATAATAAAATTTATTTAACAAGGTTTAGTAACTAGTTTATATCACAAAATTTTCAAGAAAAAAACAGATGTGTATAATTCCAGTATGACATGGATTAATGATTTGAACATTGATATTTTAACTTTTCTACACGATCGCAATTAATTATTGTAAGTCTCTAGTTGTTACACTTTGGGTACACCTTTCATGCAAACATCCCCATTCTCATTTCGGTTACTACTGATAGCGAAAATCTACACTGCACACCAAGCTTAAAATCTTACACTAATATTTGTGGGAGACGAAGAATTTAGTCGCTAAAAGAGTGATAAAACATAAATTAAGTTAAAGTCAAAAAATACAAAAAACAAAATATGACAAATTTAATCGATATTGGCTAGCAAAGATTTCAGAAGGGCCAGGAGCACATGAAGCGGTAGAAGTAAAAATCGAGACGCGCCCGCGAGAGTGTTCCAAATTCGAATTGCTCAATGAATGACGTGCCAATAGATTGAAGTGAGACCTTCTTGAATCGTATGAACTCCTGACTACAACGGCGAATGTCGCTGTCCTTTTTTTACCAATAAGTGAACATCGCCTCGCTTGCTCCCTTTCCGAATATTCTGTTGTTAAGCAGAACCGCCAAACAAAGGGTGTGGGGACACGGGGGTCCGCCGCCGCCCCCTTTTGCCATATTTCCGCCCTCCCACCCCCAGTTAAGGGGGGTACACGGATCTTACCCCTTGCGAAGTGGATACGGCGAAAACGACCGTCCTGAAAATTCAATAATAATTACAGTTTGGGCGTACGAAACCGCAAGGAGCCCGAGGAAATCTTAAGGGAGCCGGGCGGCTGCGGAACGGAATTGATTCGGTCATATTTGCCTCTCTCATTGTAATGCTTCGCGTGTGTGCGCGTGTGTGTGTGCGGTAAGATGGTATACGTAGTCGGTGATTGATGTATGCCCGGGGCCGGATTTGATTTCCGCTGGATTTATACCTAACGAAATTCATACCCCCCTTCCCTCCATCCTCAGTAATTGAGGGTTAAGAATAAGGAATTGTAATTATGAAGCTAGGTTCCTGTTTGAGTGAGTCGGGCCCTGAATTTATAAATATGAATATTTACTGATAATAAAACCTTATTAACCGATATTATTTTCAAATTGATAATGAATATAATGCAAAACTATTACCTTTTGAATAATTAGGTTTGACAACCAACAGTCTACAGCTAGCCCTAACTTCAGCTAGCCTCTAAGTATCATGACACTTTGTACTGCTCTATCCACCTCGGCTATTTCTGCTTCTGGTTTATATTTCGACAAACTTAAATTATAAGATCATGCGAAGCATTGGGTAAGGCTATGTTTTTTTCTTTACTTACACTTTCTACTCTCTTGTTTACATTCTCCTTATACAATCCTTTAATAAATTCTTCTTGCTTCTCAATCACTGAGTCAGAATCACTGGGAAAGTGTATTATTCCATCTAATACATATCTTTGTTTGTTGAATGTTTCTATTAACAGCGACAGAAAGTTCGGGCAGAGAAGGAAAACGACGTCCAAGCATGGGTTGTTACAACTTTGGGAAGTACTCGAGTTTCGTGAATTTATGTCCGAATTTTAGAGTACATGTTGTAACTATTCCCAATCGTATTCGCGCTGCTTATTAGCAACGATTAAACATTCTTTCAATTAAGTAGTATGTTTGACTATCCTATTATCATTTGATTGCTGACTATTCCTATTATATTTCCTGCAATATTTCTATAATATTATTTATTTACCTATAATATAAATGAAGCTTGCAGATCTAATACTTATATTTGACATAATAACATTAAAAGATATAAATCTTATAAATAAGATAAAAATGAAATTAATCGTAAAGTTTGTAACCGCCGTTGTCTAGGGTAGACACATGTGTCTAGCCTAGACAATAGCGGTTGCGACAACACCGAAACGTCAGGTATTTCAAACTTCACGCGGTAAATTGGTTGATATCTTATTTATATTGTCAAACAACCGCGATAGTCTACGATTTCATATAATTACTTTTTATACATTACCACCAGTAACACGGGCGGAGCCTATTTAGGTAGACAGAAATAACACGTTTATTTATTATAATTGATAATTTAAAAAAAAAATAATTTTGAACGACATTTGCTCGATTGTAAGCTTCAATCGTGAGCCCGCACAGTACCTATTGATGGTTTCCTCCGTCACCGCATCCAGGACGCCCTTCTCTCACATCGTCACTGAAGGGTACGGCCACGTTTGAATTCACTTACCAGTCGTAACTGTTATAACCAGTTATAACCAGTTATAACCAGTGACATTGTATGGGGCTTTATAAACGTTCATAAGTAGTCTCTGGTTTAGACCGCAACGAAATTGAAAAAAAAAACTAATGACAGCTTTGCAATAATTTTAATGGCATTTTACAAGTAATGAGTTTCATTTCCAAAATGAGCTAGTGTTTTTGTACCGTATTGCTTAGTGGCCCTAAGATTTTTGGTTTCTTTTTATTTATTATTTTATTTTATCATTAGGCATTATTCAATTAAACTTAACTGAGCCTACCTCAGTGCTTACATCTTAGACGATCCATTTACTTATGTTAGGTTTTGTTATTATATATTGGTAATTATAATTTTGAGGTAATATAGAATTTTATTTGTCCAGGGTAGACTATGAGTCTACCCTGGACAACGGCGGTTTCAACATTGCCGAAACATCGGATGTTACAAACTTCAAGCGGTAAATTCATTTTTATTTTATTTATAAAATTCCCGTCAACTCATATGGTAGCTTCTTGTCTCCAGTATGTGGTTATACAACGTTTATGATCGAGTTATTTAGTGATACCACACTATCAGACGACGAGGTTCACAAAGTCTTGCGCGTTTTACATGATAAAAATATGAATATTCTCAACACCGAAAACCAATGACTACTATAAAAAAAATAACACTGACATTATAACACTATTTACGATCGCAAAACAATTTTTCATATTTACAATTTTGAGAGCCTCGCCATCTATTACCCGCGAAATTATTTATTTCGATGGTGGACAATGAAACATTGGCGCCGCTTGCTGTTCGGCTACCACGGCTGGCGCACTACCGCCATCTGCCAGGGATTATTAATGTTGCGGTTCGGATGCATTTCACTTCGCGCAAATTTACGTGCTTTATAGTAGAGAGATATTTATATGCTACAATAGTAGTATGAAATGCGATTTTATCTTTATTTCTGGCCCTATTTCGCGGTACTTTTATGTGGCTAATGACCTGTTCATGCTTTAGTGCAACGATGATAAAATCTGGCGGAAATATCGACTGTGGGAGTCAGTTATTTACATTTGCTGACTTTTTATGGTACTTTACTACTTTATTCTGAATATAATTACACGACTGCCCAACAAAAAAGAGTGTAGTGTGTTCAGGATTCATCTATGTATGTTTTCGGTTCTTTATTCCATCATAACTTTTCAACGCTTGAACGGACACAGAAGTGCGTGGTATTGTTAGAATCGTTATTCCATTTCGAGTGTCATAGGGCACCTTAACTGTCCAAATATTACGTAAGTAGTAGTCTAAATGTCGAAATGTCCAAATGTAATCGTGTTTAGTGTCAAATAAAAGGTCTGATTGAGTATATTCCGGGAATATAATGTATCTATATGGATAAATGCATAAACTACAAATACTTCATTAAAAAAAACCGTAATAGAAATAATTATAAATACAATAGTTAGCTTTCTGTAACGGCAGTCGTGTCCGACTTCAAAAAAAGGAGGAGATTATTAATTCGGTTGTATCTTTTTTTTATGTTTGTTACCGCAGAACCCTGCTATTTATGAACCGATTTGGAAAATTCTTCTTTTGTTTAAAAGATTACTGATTCGTCTTACAGATTGGACTTACAGATTGCTCCCATTTTTATCAAAATCCCGTTCTGATAATGGGATTCATGATGAATTGAGGAAACTTCTCAAATATTGGCAAAATGGCAAAAGCACATTGAGATGTTGACAAGCAAGGTTCGAAAACTTTCTTACGTATTCCGCGAAGTGAGAAATATTTTAGACCCGGGAACACTAAAAAATACGTATTATGCATTATGCCAAAGCATTCTTTGTTATGGCATAATCGGGTGGGGTGGTTGTGCATCAACTATCCTCCAGCCTCTTGAAGTAGCGCAAAAGTGTATACTAAAAATTATCGAGCGTAAACCGTATCGATATCCTACGAACCAGTTATATAAAGATAGTAATATTTTGGACCCAAGACTGTTGTACATTAAGATAGCCTTGATACACGCAAAATTCAAAATGCCACTTATTAACGCACGAGTGAGACTCACCAGAGCTGCAAAGAATGACGATATGATAGTGCCAAGAACTCGTACGACTTTCGGACAGAGACATTTTAACTTCATAGCACCGAGAATGTACAACTACCTGCCTGATGTCGTTAAATGCATTGAAACCAAAAACAAATTTAAAAAATCGGTTTCTAGCTGGCTTATTACAGAAGGCAGAGAAAACATCAATGGAATGTTGAATATTGTATATTAAATTTTCCCATTATTCTTCAATTTTAGACATATATTTTTACTTTCAAACATATTTTTACTTTCAAACATATTTTTACTTTTACTTTACACGTTAATAATTATTATCAAAGTAATAGAATTTCTACAAATTTTAATTGTTTTAATTTTTATTTTTTAATTTTTTTTAATATAATAATTATTTAGTAATTTGATTAGATACATCTAAACAATATTTTATAAAGTCTGCCTTAGAACAGGCCCTGGCCTAGTTTTATTCATTACTCTATCTCCTCGAGAATCAGTTTTCTGCTAATGTCTCATATATATATATACAACATGATATGGTAAACTGTACAAACGAACTTGTGTAATACTATAAATAAATAAATAAATAAATAAATAAATAAAATTATCATATGAAGTAGAAAATTTTGTTGGTTCAATTCCGAAGACAATGTATGTTTATTATGGTATGCATGACCTGATTCTACACCCTGGGTTGGCTCCCGACGAGGGGACTCCTTAACGACCAACAGCACAGACACGAAATTTTGTATACTTATTCAATTATGATAGCCCGTTCTAAGTTTCACCATGACATGGCTACTGCACCCAGGGTTGGCTTCCGACGACGGGACTCCTCAACGGTTAACAGCACAGACACGAAATATTGTACATGTATTCAATTACGACAGCCCGTTCTAAGTTTCCCCAAGACAGGACTGCGGCATCCAGGGTTGGCTTCCACCGAGGGAACTCCGGAGAAAATGGTCAACAGCAGATATTTTGTATACACAATTCATTATGATAGGCCGATCTAAGTATCACCATGACATTGCTGTTGCGCTTTTAAAAAAATGGAGTCGTTTTTTTTTTGTTAAAATTTTGTTAATTATATTCTTTTTAATATATTAACTTGTTATCTTATGATAGTCCTGTTTTTCGGGAAAGGCACTGAGAGCTAATCTCAAAATATTTGTAACTTTTAGTTCAACGTTTACAGACATGCTATGTTAACTGTAATTCAGAGCAACATCGTGACTCGACTTGGCAAAATTCCTCCGCGTCATTAGGTCGGCATGGGGCGGCGTGAGGTGGGAGGCCCGCTCGGCGAAATGCTAGTTTGTCAAATGCTCATTTCTCAATTGCTCCTCGGCCCGTAAGTAAGTGCATTTTCGCACATAAATAGAGGCAATCGTCGGGATGACCCCTCGCCTGAACCGAGCGCGGCCGCGGCCACACGATCGCCAACATATTTATCTCAGATTGTTGAGATGCGTCCCTCGAACGCGGAAATTTATTGTCTTCCTCGTCGGAGCTTTATGGCCGGAATAAACTCCGTACTCTGGCTAATAAATTAGACACCAATAGAACGTTCATTCAGTCAAATTACGTAGGGTAGCCACACTCACTTACAACAGTGAGGACATTTTTAATTTGTTGCAATCATCGATTAATATTTATCACTAATAGATTTGTCGTAAATAAAATAAAAGAGAAGATCGTATGAATACGATACGGCGGCCACCAACATAGTAAAATTGATGTTAAATTCAGTAAAGTATCGCATTTGTAAATTGCACTCTGTAGTTAAAATATTTATTTATAATATATATGTAATATTTTTTTCTTCAAATAATAGGTACTCAGTAAGTCGTCTTATCACAGGAGTGTCCAGCTAAACGAGCTCGGTTGCGCTTTACTGAGAACATTAGAAAAATATTTACATTTAATTAACACGCTTTTTAACTTGGGCTCAGACAGATATATACCTAATTTTAGAAGCGTATTTAAGTTATATTTTCTGGATCGTAAGTTCTTTTTCTTTTGTGCTCTTAAATTTGAATGTCTATGTAACTAATGAATTGATAAATAAAAATAAATGAAATTTGTCATATCATAATTCCGGTCGGAAACGATGTTTATTTCCTCCTTGGATTGCAATCATGTCATTATCAGTTTTCACCATTATATCTCAATGGTTTTCACTATTCATTTCCCCCTTCAAGACCACGCCGTGATCAAAAGCGTATGGGTAAATTGTTACTTTTTCACCTGCTTCAAGCATCTTATCATATTTATACTTTCCTAGCCATTGGCAGTTTGAAATGAATTTCTTCGTTGCTATGATACCTGGCACCCTGGCTCGAGTCCTTGTTCTCGAGGGTGTGACTCTTCTTCTCTCTTCCTTATACTGAATCCTCGAGCTGCAGAATCGTTGACGTCATCCTCCGTCCTGCTCTTAGTCGTTGGTCCATTCGTTAAATAGTCATCTAATCTGCTGATATCTGACTGGAGTATGGAGCAATCCGTCTAAGTCTGGTAGTGAGGGCGTGAGGTCGGCCCGCTGTTTTCACCTCAGTGCCTCGCGGTAAAGCGTTATGCTTTCACGGGCTTGTTGGCGTAGTTAGACGGTGGACTGTGTTGCCCCTAAGTCTCTGCGTTCGCTCTATGGAAGAAAGACTGCTCTAATATCGTTATAACTTCCTGGCGTGGTAGGTTCGCCCGCAGTAGTTAACAACTCTAATGTGATAAGATCATGTCATCCAAGTAATCCTTGGCTCTACTTATATTATTCTCATTGCATTCTGAAATTAAAAATTTGTTGATTTAGCTGGTCAAGACTTGTCTTAATGAAAAGACTTGATTTAGCTGGTAAAGACGTCAACATGTAGCAACATATCTTGAAACATTTTTGTATACTGTTTTTG
The DNA here is from genome assembly GCA_944548615.1 of Micropterix aruncella. Lineage (NCBI taxonomy): Eukaryota > Metazoa > Arthropoda > Insecta > Lepidoptera > Micropterigidae > Micropterix > Micropterix aruncella. The sequence goes on along the minus strand of OX155953.1, from coordinate 2,999,650 downwards.
TACATGGAATTGTTTTTGTATATTGTTCTCGTTGGATCATTGCCTTTATATCACGACAAGGCAATAAGTATTAAACTAGTTGCTACAATTTTTATTTAGTTCAATGAAACGCACATGTATGCTTAATTGCATACGACATGATGTCGAGTACGACTCGTATTTTGGCGAAAATAATATACTTCAACGCGGAGCGGACGCGATCCACTCTCATTCCCTCGGACGTGTCCATTAAAAACGAATATTCAATTTTGCTTTTTGCGCGGCGCACATTGCGCCAGCGTAATCTCATTTTGTATTGTAAAGTCAATGTTTGTTTTGCCATTCGATGTCCAAAAAAGCAATTTCGCCCTTATTGATATTAACGATCTTCCGAGTTTCGCTCCGCGCATGGCTTTATTCGATGGAATATGTGGGCAATTACTAGGGTTTAATTACGAATTTTAATGGAAAAGGATCTTTGTTTAGTTTAGCAATGCGGGGCTTATATGAGCTGACTTTAGAATTTTCTGCTAGATACCATCATTTTTTTCACTTTTTTAATCGTTTCTCCATCGCTTCATTGCCACAACCCTGCATGTATTTGATATGTGTCCATCCCGGCGCCGCAAGCATACAGCATTTTTGTTATAGTATATAATGAATTATTATTGTATAGTATATTATAGCATATTTTAATATTATCCTACTAATATTATAAACGCGAAAGTTTGTATGTATGTATGGATGTTTGTTACTCTTTCACGCAAAAACTACTGAATGGATTTTGATGAAACTTTACAATAAAATAGTTTACACATCAGAATAACACATAGGCTATAATTTATAAAGATATAGTGTGAATTATCTAAAATATAACGATAACTGTCAAGTAAGTAGGAAAAAAATCTAAGAAATTGACATTCGAAATTTAAATTCTATCCTACTATCCTACTATCCTACTAATATTATAAACGCGAAAGTTTGTATGTATGTATGGATGTTTGTTACTCTTTCACGCAAAAACTACTGAATGGATTTTGATGAAACTTTACAATAATATAGTTTACACATCAGAATAACACATAGGCTATAATTTATAAAGATATAGTGTGAATTATCTAAAATATAACGATAACTGTCAAGTAAGTAGGAAAAAAATCTAAGAAATTGACATTCGAAATTTAAATTCTATCCTACTATCCTACTATCCTACTAATATTATAAACGCGAAAGTTTGTATGTATGTATGGATGTTTGTTACTCTTTCACGCAAAAACTACTGAATGGATTTTGATGAAACACATCTAGCTTACACATCAGAATAACACATAGGCTATAATTTATAAAGATATATGGTTTTCTATCATCATTATCACAATTTTCTATCACCACGCGGGTGAAACCGCTAGGCGCAGCTACATAGTATTAATATAATACATTATTATAATATACTAGCTGAGCCTCGCGGTTTCACCCGCGTGGTGATGGAAAATTGTGATAATGATGATAAAAAACTATATATCTTTATAAATTATAGGCTATGTGGTATTCTGATGTGTAAGCTATATTATTGTAAAGTTTCATCAAAAACCATTCAGTAGTTTTTGCGTGAAGAGTAACAAACATCCATACATACATTCTTACAAACTTTCGCGTTTATAATAGTATTTTACATGCGTTTTTTTAGACAAAAGTAGCGGCATATTATATATGTAGCCAAAAATAATAACTATTTACATGCTCTCATTGCTAATTGATATCACGATTATGATAAACGCTCATTATCCTCAGGACGTCAAAAAAATATATTTCATAAAAAAATGCAATCGTAATGTTTTACGCAGTAAATCCATTTATTATGATTCTTATAGTTCAATTGAATTTAATAGGTATGCACATAACAGGACAACTTATTAAATAACGTTAAACAATAAAAAAACTCAATGTTTAGTTTGGCCATTCTATGTCCAAAAAATGCAAGTTCGCCCTTATTGATATTAACTATCTTCGGAGCTTCGCTCCGCGCGTGGCTTTATTCGATGAAGTGTGCGGGCAATTACTAGGGTTTAATTACAAATTTTAATAGAAAAGTATCTTTGTTTAGTTTAGTATTGCGGGCCTTTTATGAGCTGACTTTAAAATTTTCTGCTGGATACCACAATTTTGTAACAAATTTTCTGATCATCATTGCATTGGTTCATTGCGACAACCCTGCGTGTATTTGTTATGTTTTCATCCCGCCTACGCCGCCGCAAACAAAACATACAGCGTTTCCGTCAAATAGTTAGAAAAGCAGTGCGGATTTTCAGTTTAATTGCGGCTAATAATTCATTTATGGCTACGCATTAAATAAAGAGCCTTTGTGCTCATTGTTCCCACACTAATTGATAATAATTGGGCGGTGCGCAGTGGTTTGAATTTCGCAATAACGCCTATATTTGCTTAGTATAATGTGGAACTGTAGCAATATTTGCTGTCGAGCGGCGATTTTAAATTGAATTGCGTTTGCTGATATTAATAATAACGATAATTATAAAAGATGAATGGGAATTATTCTGTTACCAACTTCATAAAGTCACACTAAAGGATAGCTATCCAATGCCGCATTAAAAAAAAAACAGGGTTTACTTTGGCGAAATTCTATGAAATAGATCGCTGTAATAATTTAAAACACCAAAAACTCGAAATCATTTAATCTAAGAAGGTGATAAGTAGTTTAATAAATTTAGTTTACCACGAAATTGGGAATGGACGTGACCAATTTTTTGCTGGACATTGCCGCAGATACACCCGAGACTTGCCACGTAGCTACATTTGTCAAAGGTTTCTGCACACCTTGCATGCGCAGATAAATAGAGACTTATACACTTGGATCGTCGACAAGGTGTTTATATTGTAACTGGAAATAAAATAAAAAAAAGAAACAAAACAAAAAATGGTTATACCACGCCTACACAAGTTGAATGTCAATAGACGATACTAGTATATTTTTTTTAGACGAATTCTACGAGTTTATAATTCTATGCCCGACTGCCAAAGAAAACCAGAAGCTACTTTTATGGTTATATTATTGCCAATATACAATGTTTTTTCCATTAAACAGTCTAGTTGAGTAGATGAAACATGAAATTGAAAAATAAATGCATTACGGAAAGAATAGAAAATAGGGAATAATATTATTCGTCGTTTCAAAGTTACTAGAGATTGCATAAAGGTGATATTTGAAAGTGAAGCTACGTATCTACCATAAAGCAATCTACATAAACCAATCGCTGACGATACCTAGGTGTAAACACCCCGGGACCGTCAGCGATTGGTTTATTGCATATTCAACTCACAGAAATTAATCATTCAATTTCCGCATGCACTTTACGACAGTCTGGTTATTAGTTCGAAGTGCCCATCTGATTGTATTTTTTAACTTTGTTTACACTCTGCAGTTCATAAACAATGCGCGGAATACCGGCGCCTGCCAGCTTGGCTGTTTACAGTTCGATACTCAATAAAACGTTATAAATAGTAAAAATTAACTGTATTTGCGCTTCTGTACGGCAGACGCCATCCCATTAACGATCTGAGCGTATTTTATTGCCGCCATATTCGTATATTAGACGATAAACAGTCGTCTCTCTTCGGGCATCCGGTGTGGTCCTCTTAGCATCGAACCGGCTATGGCAGGACATTTACTGACTGTTATTATACGAGTTATTTATTATTTCTTCTTGAAACAAGGATGTGGTAGATTTCTGAAACCATTTCCACGGATTGTAGTGTTCTTCTTCATCCTGGACCTCTGCCTTGCCTAATTTGCCTTGAATTATTGCTTTGAATTGAATGCGTAATATTTTATCGCGGACACTTCTAAAATCTCAGTATTCTCACGATACCATCACTACATATAAATTGAAAGCATAAAGTTAATATTAAAAAAATATAGGAATGTTGAAGACCCAAAAGAAATTTCACTCTCATTTCACAAGGCACTTTCTAATACTACCCTGTTCATCATTGAAATTTTTCCAAAACCATACAAATTACGTTGGAATGGTGTGTTACAATAAACTGATTCAAAAACCGCAAAGTAAAGCCCACGTAGCCCTTCCCAAAGTCCGTTTGACTATAATCCAAAATTAATTTGTGGATTAATCCTTTAAACGAATACGCCAATACGAGATTTAAAACCAAAAAATATTCGAATGTAGAGACCCTGGCTCATCAAAATGCTGTTTATAAGGCAGACGACCTCGAAAAATATTACAATACCTTTTAATATACGCTTAGTAAGAAAAATCATATCATGTTTCTAAGATACCTCTATTATTCTTATTGTAAAACATACAAGGTAAGCCTCGTGGGAGTAATTTGATAATCTTTGATTATTATTTATAATTGTATTCATCTATTTGTGAGTTAAACATTTATTATTAGGATATATCCAGCTATATTAGTATTTTTGGCGAATAATAGACTATCGATAATATTGACTATATATGTATATAGTAAACGTAAAGCGCGAAAACTAGATCACTACTGTAAAACTATATGTCACAAAATATTCTTCGTATTTTCATTACCCCAGAAATTTCGTCTTCGAATAAACATCAGATTACGGTGAACGGGTTGAGCGTGTCGCTTTTGATCCCCCCGCACGGACGACAAATGGCGCGAGTGTACGATTTCAAGTGGCGAGTCAAAGGTGGGCCCGTATGGATGACCAGAGGACGGACACGACGCGATGCCTTCCTTTAATTAAGTACTCGGAATGGGGGTCGCCTCAAGAACGCGGTGTCCACTTACCCCGCGACACCCTACACTTTACATACCCTCAATGTTGCACAAACTATCCACCACTGGTAAACTTCGTAAGTCTGTTTTACTGTCGGTGAAACTAAGACATCAACAATATGTATATACAATAATGAGGTAGTCATCGAGTTAGATAAAGTAATAGTAGATCGTGGATCCTAACTTAAACACTGAACATTCAATCAATATGATTTTTGCACTATAAGCCTTTCACCGTATTATTTATCGACTCGGCGCGGCGTTTGATAACTTTTGTTTTCGTCTTATTTTCTTCAAGAATATGTGTTCCTACTCTTTAATCTTTATCGTGGTTCGATAACAATGAATGACTTCATAACAAATCCCAATCCTGTGAAATTTGCTGATTCTATTCTAATGTTGGTGTCTGTAGAAGGAGCTGCTTAAACAATGCGACCAATTAACAAACCTCTACTAGAGAAATAGTGAAGTTAAAACACTGTTTCAGAAGGCACATCAACATCTAAAAAAATAATTCGTTCTATTGAGACAAAGCTAACAAATGATCGAGAAAGGCGATAGGTACAATTAGGCCACCCTGATCAACCCCGAAGTGAGAAACTTGATCCGCTCGCGCGCGAAACTTTACCGTGTCGCTCTGTAGCAACCCTTTCGCGTGGCCGAGCCGTCACAGATATTTTACCTTTGCTCGTCGAAATGGACGTTCGTCTCCAGCACTATAAACTTATCCGATTTCACCGGGCGCCAGGTGCCGCGCTCGAGAAATAAAGGATCGCGATATTATATTTTATGTAGTAGTAGTAGGCTAAATGTGCCATATTTGACTACTACTCGCATTATTTTTACAAAGACCTGTTCTTCAACTTACTTATTTTACATCCGAATCTATAGTCGAGTGATTGAGCATTCCTTAACCAAGCATTCCTCATGCACTAGCTAATACTTAAGCAGCGATTGTGTTGCATAGACAGTTGACTTCCTTGGGCAATTATTAAACAGTTGGCATCCTTTCCGTTTTATCTGGAAATACACGTAAAAGTTATTTCTCCTTAATACAAGTAAAATAATATTTCTCTGTTTTAAACTGTTCCTAAATAAATTACTAAACTTTTCATTTCGTTTAAAAAAGCTTTAGCTCTATGGTTATTGCTTGTTGTCACTGTCCTTTCTTTTAAACTGTTAACTAAAACAACTGTCAATAAAAAAAACGGCTCCGTCGCTTGACGCAAAAATTTTGCTCCGTCGTATTGACGTTTCGATCGCTTGCCCGGATCGCTGTGTGATTGCTATTGTTTTATGTTATATTTCTTGTTTTCGCCGTTTTATATGCAGTAATATAAATATATATATATATATATATATATATATATATATATATATATATATATATATATATATATATATATATATATATATATATATATATATATATATATATATATATATATATATATATATATATATATATATATATATATATATATATATATATATATATATATATATATATATATATATATATATATATATATATATATATATATATATATATATTTTGATATTTTAAGGGTGTAAATTTTTTTAAATTATTTTCAATAATATATAAAATTAGATTCATGAAAAGTTACTTATCTGGGGTCCTGGTGGACCAGAAACATTTTACCGATAGTTAATGTCCTCTTTAAATACTTAGGGCAGCAGCACCTGTTTCCGCAATTGATAATTTATGATGTTCTTAGTTATTGCAGCCGAATTACTGTATGCCCTTGGATGTAATAAGTATAGGAGGATGGTTTCTGTAACAGAAATGGATGTTAGTAACTTATTTTAGAAGAAATTATATGATTGAGAATATTTCGACACAAGTCGTATTCATCTCCATGACATTTCTGATAGAACAATTTTTTCAAAATTTAAATTTAAAAAAACTGAACATAGAGAAATGGGTTAATAATATTTTGCAATATCGTTATAATACACTATAACCGACCTTGAAAAACATTATTGATAATGATTTTTAAATGAAAAATATTAATAAGCTTTTAATGAATATGTCTGAACAAATATAATTACTGTATTAATTTTGCCTATTCAGACCGGGACCCTTGCAAGCGCCTAAAATATTTATAAAAGCCAACTCCCAAGATTTAACGTCTCTTTCTTTAGCGTTATCGCCAAGGCACTTAATAATTTTTACTTTAAAACAATTATCAAAAGTTAAATTGTGTGCCTTAGCATGCAATGCTATTGGAAGTTGACTATCATTGCCTACGCTGGCCCTGTGATTATTTAACCTAATGCTAAGAGGTGTAGTTGTTTCCCCAATATAAAATGCATTGCAGGTCTGGCAAAGTAATTGATATACAATATTTTTTGAAATGCAACTACTATTAAAAGGAACTCTGTAACTATTAGGAGTGTTAGGACTAGTAAAATAAATGCTTCGATCTAATAAAGGACATGTTTTACAACGTGATCGACCACAAGGCTGTAGGCCAAAATTTTTGTTATTACTAAGATAATTTCGATTATTTTTATTAAGTATTGATTTTAAATTAGGAGGTTTTCGAAATGATAAAATTGGTGGTATATCTAATAAACCTTTGGTTGATGGGTCGTTAGCTATAATAGGGAATAAATCTGCTAAAATAGGTCGCAGTTTCTCAGTGCCAGGAAAATAAGTAGTACTCAGAAAGATTTTATTTTGATTTAAATTTGAAACCAATTTAGGTTTAGGTGAAAATTTTGTTTCGGAATTTATTATATTTTTATCTAACAAAGAGGCAGGATAATTTCTTTCTATTAGTGATTTTTTAAGATTGGAAAGGTACTTATCTAAATTTTCTTTATTATTAATTAAACGGTGTCCGCGAATTGACATTGAATATGGAATTGACTTTTTGGTATGAAACGGATGACAGCTATCGAAATGTAGGTATTGCTCTTTGTTTGTAGGTTTTATATGAATTGCAGTTTTAATGGTGCCTTCGGATAGAGTTAGATCAACGTCTAAGAATGTAATTTGATTTTCTGATATAGTGTATGTAAAATCTAAGGGTCCGAAATTATTTAAATCTGTAAGGAAGTCAGTGAGTGTGTCATGTCCATGTGGCCAAAACAGTATAATATCATCAATAAACCTATACCACATTAGTGGTTGTAAATTTTGAGTAAGAAGAAAATTATTTTCTAATAACCCCATGAAAAGATTCGCATAAGAAGGGGCCATTCTTGTTCCCATTGCTGTACCTTTAATTTGGAGATAAAATTCATCTTCAAAAGAAAAAGCATTCTTAGTGAGGACGAATTCAGCCAACTTACAAAGAAAATTTGTAGAAGGAATTTGGGGGCTGGGCCTTTGATTAAGGTAATGGGAAATCGCTTCTAAGCCTAAATCATGGGGAATATTAGTATAAAGAGAGACAGCGTCAATTGTAACAAGTAATAAGTTGTCAGTCTTAGGAATTGTGGTATTTTTTAGAATCTCGATAAAATGGTAACTATCTTTAATGTGTGACTTGAGATTTTTTACAAATGGCTGTAGAAAGTAATCGACAAAAGCTGAAATTCTTTCTGTGGGTGAGTTAAAACTAGCTACTATCGGTCTTCCTGGATTATTAGGTTTATGAATTTTTGGCAATAAGTACAAATTTGGTGTTCTGATAGGGTTAGGAATTAAAGTGTTAACATCTTCATCTGATAATTTTTCAATGGTTTTTTGTTGTTCAATATATTTTTTTATTGTATTAGCAAAATTTTGATTCGGATCACTATATAATTTTTTATAGGAAGTTTCGTCTCTGAGTTGCCTCAAACCTTCAGCTACATAGTCTGTTTTATTAAGGATGACTGTAGTTGAACCTTTATCAGCTGGCAAAATGATGATATTGGTATCTTTGCTTAGGTTGTTAAGAGCTGAAAGTTCATCAGATGTTAAGTTAGGTGTAGGTTTGAGGCTGTTTAAAAATGTTGGTTGTGTAACTTTGTTCATTAAAACTGTAATAAATATTTCTACAGGATGATTTTTTGGAAGAGAGGGTGGCTCTTTATTAGAATATTGTCGAAATTTTGCCAGTGCGTCATGTAATTTACTATTATTACCATTTTTGTCCCTTGAATGCCAAAACTCACGCCATCTCAAATTACGACAAAATTTTGCTATATCATTTCCAAAACTGAAATGGTCAACTTTGGGAGTTGGTGTGAAATTTAGCCCTTTAGATAAAACTGAATATTCATTATGGTTTATAATTTTTGAGGACAAGTTTTTTACGACAAGTCTATCGTTATTTATAGGAACCTGTGCAGCATTAGAATTTGTAACTGATGGTATCAAATTTTCAATAATTGGGATTTCTAAAGGAACTTGTGTAGGTTCGGGATGCATATCTGCATGAGAATAATTGTTTATAAAATGACGATTAGCTGAGAATTTGTTTTGTGATGAATATAAGGGAATGTTTTCGTTATTGTTATAATTTGAAACAGGATTTGAATTATATCTCGTATAATTTTGTTGTGTAGAGTTGTTGATTTTGTGAAAAATTTGTAAATTATGAAACTTATTTTCGTGTTTTAGCCTAATATTGTTTAAATCAATTACAGAACTGCTAACTATTTCACTAGCATATATATAATGCATTGGAGAATACATTTCTATCAAATCAACATAATATATAAGAGACCTTAAATGTTTATCTACCAAAACTTTGTATTCATTGTGTAAAACAAATGTAATCTCCATTGCATAATTAAACCTTAAAGTGTGGAAATTATATTGGATTTCTGGACTTATAGCAGAGAAAGGAAATTTAGGTATTAACCCTTTGGGACATATATGATTATTTAGACATTTTGACAGATATTCTACATGTCCTGTAAATTGTGATGCTTTACGAGAATGATAATTAACCTGATTTAACCAATAATTATATTCGTTCATAGTGATACATGTGATAGCAAAATAAGTAAGTAAAAAGTGTAAAATTGTTTATATTTTGATATTTTAAGGGTGTAAATTTTTTTAAATTATTTTCAATAATATATAAAATTAGATTCATGAAAAGTTACTTATCTGGGGTCCTGGTGGACCAGAAACATTTTACCGATAGTTAATGTCCTCTTTAAATACTTAGGGCAGCAGCACCTGTTTCCGCAATTGATAATTTATGATGTTCTTAGTTATTGCAGCCGAATTACTGTATGCCCTTGGATGTAATAAGTATAGGAGGATGGTTTCTGTAACAGAAATGGATGTTAGTAACTTATTTTAGAAGAAATTATATGATTGAGAATATTTCGACACAAGTCGTATTCATCTCCATGACATTTCTGATAGAACAATTTTTTCAAAATTTAAATTTAAAAAAACTGAACATAGAGAAATGGGTTAATAATATTTTGCAATATCGTTATAATACACTATAACCGACCTTGAAAAACATTATTGATAATGATTTTTAAATGAAAAATATTAATAAGCTTTTAATGAATATGTCTGAACAAATATAATTACTGTATTAATTTTGCCTATTCAGACCGGGACCCTTGCAAGCGCCTAAAATATTTATAAAAGCCAACTCCCAAGATTTAACGTCTCTTTCTTTAGCGTTATCGCCAAGGCACTTAATAATTTTTACTTTAAAACAATTATCAAAAGTTAAATTGTGTGCCTTAGCATGCAATGCTATTGGAAGTTGACTATCATTGCCTACGCTGGCCCTGTGATTATTTAACCTAATGCTAAGAGGTGTAGTTGTTTCCCCAATATAAAATGCATTGCAGGTCTGGCAAAGTAATTGATATACAATATTTTTTGAAATGCAACTACTATTAAAAGGAACTCTGTAACTATTAGGAGTGTTAGGACTAGTAAAATAAATGCTTCGATCTAATAAAGGACATGTTTTACAACGTGATCGACCACAAGGCTGTAGGCCAAAATTTTTGTTATTACTAAGATAATTTCGATTATTTTTATTAAGTATTGATTTTAAATTAGGAGGTTTTCGAAATGATAAAATTGGTGGTATATCTAATAAACCTTTGGTTGATGGGTCGTTAGCTATAATAGGGAATAAATCTGCTAAAATAGGTCGCAGTTTCTCAGTGCCAGGAAAATAAGTAGTACTCAGAAAGATTTTATTTTGATTTAAATTTGAAACCAATTTAGGTTTAGGTGAAAATTTTGATCCGAATCAAAATTTTGCTAATACAATAAAAAAATATATTGAACAACAAAAAACCATTGAAAAATTATCAGATGAAGATGTTAACACTTTAATTCCTAACCCTATCAGAACACCAAATTTGTACTTATTGCCAAAAATTCATAAACCTAATAATCCAGGAAGACCGATAGTAGCTAGTTTTAACTCACCCACAGAAAGAATTTCAGCTTTTGTCGATTACTTTCTACAGCCATTTGTAAAAAATCTCAAGTCACACATTAAAGATAGTTACCATTTTATCGAGATTCTAAAAAATACCACAATTCCTAAGACTGACAACTTATTACTTGTTACAATTGACGCTGTCTCTCTTTATACTAATATTCCCCATGATTTAGGCTTAGAAGCGATTTCCCATTACCTTAATCAAAGGCCCAGCCCCCAAATTCCTTCTACAAATTTTCTTTGTAAGTTGGCTGAATTCGTCCTCACTAAGAATGCTTTTTCTTTTGAAGATGAATTTTATCTCCAAATTAAAGGTACAGCAATGGGAACAAGAATGGCCCCTTCTTATGCGAATCTTTTCATGGGGTTATTAGAAAATAATTTTCTTCTTACTCAAAATTTACAACCACTAATGTGGTATAGGTTTATTGATGATATTATACTGTTTTGGCCACATGGACATGACACACTCACTGACTTCCTTACAGATTTAAATAATTTCGGACCCTTAGATTTTACATACACTATATCAGAAAATCAAATTACATTCTTAGACGTTGATCTAACTCTATCCGAAGGCACCATTAAAACTGCAATTCATATAAAACCTACAAACAAAGAGCAATACCTACATTTCGATAGCTGTCATCCGTTTCATACCAAAAAGTCAATTCCATATTCAATGTCAATTCGCGGACACCGTTTAATTAATAATAAAGAAAATTTAGATAAGTACCTTTCCAATCTTAAAAAATCACTAATAGAAAGAAATTATCCTGCCTCTTTGTTAGATAAAAATATAATAAATCCGAAACAAAATTTTCACCTAAACCTAAATTGGTTTCAAATTTAAATCAAAATAAAATCTTTCTGAGTACTACTTATTTTCCTGGCACTGAGAAACTGCGACCTATTTTAGCAGATTTATTCCCTATTATAGCTAACGACCCATCAACCAAAGGTTTATTAGATATACCACCAATTTTATCATTTCGAAAACCTCCTAATTTAAAATCAATACTTAATAAAAATAATCGAAATTATCTTAGTAATAACAAAAATTTTGGCCTACAGCCTTGTGGTCGATCACGTTGTAAAACATGTCCTTTATTAGATCGAAGCATTTATTTTACTAGTCCTAACACTCCTAATAGTTACAGAGTTCCTTTTAATAGTAGTTGCATTTCAAAAAATATTGTATATCAATTACTTTGCCAGACCTGCAATGCATTTTATATTGGGGAAACAACTACACCTCTTAGCATTAGGTTAAATAATCACAGGGCCAGCGTAGGCAATGATAGTCAACTTCCAATAGCATTGCATGCTAAGGCACACAATTTAACTTTTGATAATTGTTTTAAAGTAAAAATTATTAAGTGCCTTGGCGATAACGCTAAAGAAAGAGACGTTAAATCTTGGGAGTTGGCTTTTATAAATATTTTAGGCGCTTGCAAGGGTCCCGGTCTGAATAGGCAAAATTAATACAGTAATTATATTTGTTCAGACATATTCATTAAAAGCTTATTAATATTTTTCATTTAAAAATCATTATCAATAATGTTTTTCAAGGTCGGTTATAGTGTATTATAACGATATTGCAAAATATTATTAACCCATTTCTCTATGTTCAGTTTTTTTAAATTTAAATTTTGAAAAAATTGTTCTATCAGAAATGTCATGGAGATGAATACGACTTGTGTCGAAATATTCTCAATCATATAATTTCTTCTAAAATAAGTTACTAACATCCATTTCTGTTACAGAAACCATCCTCCTATACTTATTACATCCAAGGGCATACAGTAATTCGGCTGCAATAACTAAGAACATCATAAATTATCAATTGCGGAAACAGGTGCTGCTGCCCTAAGTATTTAAAGAGGACATTAACTATCGGTAAAATGTTTCTGGTCCACCAGGACCCCAGATAAGTAACTTTTCATGAATCTAATTTTATATATTATTGAAAATAATTTAAAAAAATTTACACCCTTAAAATATCAAAATATAAACAATTTTACACTTTTTACTTACTTATTTTGCTATCACATGTATCACTATGAACGAATATAATTATTGGTTAAATCAGGTTAATTATCATTCTCGTAAAGCATCACAATTTACAGGACATGTAGAATATCTGTCAAAATGTCTAAATAATCATATATGTCCCAAAGGGTTAATACCTAAATTTCCTTTCTCTGCTATAAGTCCAGAAATCCAATATAATTTCCACACTTTAAGGTTTAATTATGCAATGGAGATTACATTTGTTTTACACAATGAATACAAAGTTTTGGTAGATAAACATTTAAGGTCTCTTATATATTATGTTGATTTGATAGAAATGTATTCTCCAATGCATTATATATATGCTAGTGAAATAGTTAGCAGTTCTGTAATTGATTTAAACAATATTAGGCTAAAACACGAAAATAAGTTTCATAATTTACAAATTTTTCACAAAATCAACAACTCTACACAACAAAATTATACGAGATATAATTCAAATCCTGTTTCAAATTATAACAATAACGAAAACATTCCCTTATATTCATCACAAAACAAATTCTCAGCTAATCGTCATTTTATAAACAATTATTCTCATGCAGATATGCATCCCGAACCTACACAAGTTCCTTTAGAAATCCCAATTATTGAAAATTTGATACCATCAGTTACAAATTCTAATGCTGCACAGGTTCCTATAAATAACGATAGACTTGTCGTAAAAAACTTGTCCTCAAAAATTATAAACCATAATGAATATTCAGTTTTATCTAAAGGGCTAAATTTCACACCAACTCCCAAAGTTGACCATTTCAGTTTTGGAAATGATATAGCAAAATTTTGTCGTAATTTGAGATGGCGTGAGTTTTGGCATTCAAGGGACAAAAATGGTAATAATAGTAAATTACATGACGCACTGGCAAAATTTCGACAATATTCTAATAAAGAGCCACCCTCTCTTCCAAAAAATCATCCTGTAGAAATATTTATTACAGTTTTAATGAACAAAGTTACACAACCAACATTTTTAAACAGCCTCAAACCTACACCTAACTTAACATCTGATGAACTTTCAGCTCTTAACAACCTAAGCAAAGATACCAATATCATCATTTTGCCAGCTGATAAAGGTTCAACTACAGTCATCCTTAATAAAACAGACTATGTAGCTGAAGGTTTGAGGCAACTCAGAGACGAAACTTCCTATAAAAAATTATATAGTGATCCGAATCAAAATTTTGCTAATACAATAAAAAAATATATTGAACAACAAAAAACCATTGAAAAATTATCAGATGAAGATGTTAACACTTTAATTCCTAACCCTATCAGAACACCAAATTTGTACTTATTGCCAAAAATTCATAAACCTAATAATCCAGGAAGACCGATAGTAGCTAGTTTTAACTCACCCACAGAAAGAATTTCAGCTTTTGTCGATTACTTTCTACAGCCATTTGTAAAAAATCTCAAGTCACACATTAAAGATAGTTACCATTTTATCGAGATTCTAAAAAATACCACAATTCCTAAGACTGACAACTTATTACTTGTTACAATTGACGCTGTCTCTCTTTATACTAATATTCCCCATGATTTAGGCTTAGAAGCGATTTCCCATTACCTTAATCAAAGGCCCAGCCCCCAAATTCCTTCTACAAATTTTCTTTGTAAGTTGGCTGAATTCGTCCTCACTAAGAATGCTTTTTCTTTTGAAGATGAATTTTATCTCCAAATTAAAGGTACAGCAATGGGAACAAGAATGGCCCCTTCTTATGCGAATCTTTTCATGGGGTTATTAGAAAATAATTTTCTTCTTACTCAAAATTTACAACCACTAATGTGGTATAGGTTTATTGATGATATTATACTGTTTTGGCCACATGGACATGACACACTCACTGACTTCCTTACAGATTTAAATAATTTCGGACCCTTAGATTTTACATACACTATATCAGAAAATCAAATTACATTCTTAGACGTTGATCTAACTCTATCCGAAGGCACCATTAAAACTGCAATTCATATAAAACCTACAAACAAAGAGCAATACCTACATTTCGATAGCTGTCATCCGTTTCATACCAAAAAGTCAATTCCATATTCAATGTCAATTCGCGGACACCGTTTAATTAATAATAAAGAAAATTTAGATAAGTACCTTTCCAATCTTAAAAAATCACTAATAGAAAGAAATTATCCTGCCTCTTTGTTAGATAAAAATATAATAAATTCCGAAACAAAATTTTCACCTAAACCTAAATTGGTTTCAAATTTAAATCAAAATAAAATCTTTCTGAGTACTACTTATTTTCCTGGCACTGAGAAACTGCGACCTATTTTAGCAGATTTATTCCCTATTATAGCTAACGACCCATCAACCAAAGGTTTATTAGATATACCACCAATTTTATCATTTCGAAAACCTCCTAATTTAAAATCAATACTTAATAAAAATAATCGAAATTATCTTAGTAATAACAAAAATTTTGGCCTACAGCCTTGTGGTCGATCACGTTGTAAAACATGTCCTTTATTAGATCGAAGCATTTATTTTACTAGTCCTAACACTCCTAATAGTTACAGAGTTCCTTTTAATAGTAGTTGCATTTCAAAAAATATTGTATATCAATTACTTTGCCAGACCTGCAATGCATTTTATATTGGGGAAACAACTACACCTCTTAGCATTAGGTTAAATAATCACAGGGCCAGCGTAGGCAATGATAGTCAACTTCCAATAGCATTGCATGCTAAGGCACACAATTTAACTTTTGATAATTGTTTTAAAGTAAAAATTATTAAGTGCCTTGGCGATAACGCTAAAGAAAGAGACGTTAAATCTTGGGAGTTGGCTTTTATAAATATTTTAGGCGCTTGCAAGGGTCCCGGTCTGAATAGGCAAAATTAATACAGTAATTATATTTGTTCAGACATATTCATTAAAAGCTTATTAATATTTTTCATTTAAAAATCATTATCAATAATGTTTTTCAAGGTCGGTTATAGTGTATTATAACGATATTGCAAAATATTATTAACCCATTTCTCTATGTTCAGTTTTTTTAAATTTAAATTTTGAAAAAATTGTTCTATCAGAAATGTCATGGAGATGAATACGACTTGTGTCGAAATATTCTCAATCATATAATTTCTTCTAAAATAAGTTACTAACATCCATTTCTGTTACAGAAACCATCCTCCTATACTTATTACATCCAAGGGCATACAGTAATTCGGCTGCAATAACTAAGAACATCATAAATTATCAATTGCGGAAACAGGTGCTGCTGCCCTAAGTATTTAAAGAGGACATTAACTATCGGTAAAATGTTTCTGGTCCACCAGGACCCCAGATAAGTAACTTTTCATGAATCTAATTTTATATATTATTGAAAATAATTTATATATATATATATATATATATATATATATATATATATATATATATATATATATATATATATATATTTAATCTTTACACAATATTACCTCATGACAATTCTTTACTGATATATTTTTTAAAATATGTCAGCTCGACATCTAAAGAAGTTCGTAAATTGCACATCTAGGTACAGGCGTAAGCCTAGTTAGACGTGTGAAGTACCTTGGGTTAGACCAATTTTTCCCTTTATTATAATTTTAGGGATCTTTGTTGGTATATAAGATAATTACAATCAAATAAAATAAATAAATTGACCTCACGCCTTTGTCCACAAATATTTTCAATCCTATAGCAAAACAAATCAAATTGAAATGAAATTGAATCAAATGCGAAAGGTCGATAAAATCTCGGAAAATAGCAAACGCGACGAACGAGAGCATGTTTTATATTTCTAAGCATTGCTCAAGAATCGTCCATGGGGTACTTGGCTTTGACTACTGCTTATGCATTGTCGGTTTTATTATAGAATAGAAACAGATACTCAAGCTTTAGTCGATGCTTAAGTATCGAATATAGTTCGTTTATCAGATTGGTCATCCTGATGTATTCATTATTCGTATTTATTACGAGTATATCCCTCGCTCTTAGCGTTATTCTCTTTCATTGCAGAATGAATAGAACTTAATATTCATGAAACAAAATTCAATCTTTCCCTGGGGCGCCCACTCTGGCTTATCCCGCCGCGTAAGAAAAAAAAACTGCGAAAACGTCAACAGAAGATTGATTGCATTACGTCGGAATTTTTTCAGTGCATTTTCGGGTCGCCATCTCATTAATTGAATTATAAATGTGCCGAACGTTGAGGCGAGGGACGCGGAGGGGGCTGCGCGAATTACGGGCAGGGGGAGAATCGGCAACGGCAGTTAATTGAAAGTAAGATAACTCAATAATACAAAGGAAACGACGGAGGCGCGGTTTATTAATTTAGAACCGACGAAACCGAAATGAAATGAGACATCGGCATCGACACTAATGGATATGACGGAGCTACTTCAGTCGGGGAGATGATGGATATTAAGATAGCTAGATATGCTGATATTTAAATAGATGTGTCAAGAATTCCAATTAAAAATGATAGTACTTAGAAATTTGAATTTAAATAAAAGCACCATTTTACACTAGAAACGATCTGCTCAGTATCAAATTTCATAATAATACTACCATTTAATGGTACCATCAGCATTATAGGCCAAGAAAACATGCAATATGATCATGGAAAATAGGAATATTGAGTAATATTGATTGGTTTTATTATGGAGGTCCTGAAAGAAAGAACATTTAAGGTCATTGAATATTATTTGAGATTTCCGATGTCTTTGAAACTATTCGAGGAACGGCTTAACCAGCACATATATCGTAAGATCTTCACAAGTTTTAGACAATACTCCAGAGTCTTCGTTCTTAGGCAAACTAAATCAATTCAATCCCTAATTACCTCAGACTACGACCAACTGCGATCAACATAGGCCAAGTACATTGGGCGAAGTATGTCTATGCCATCTGTGGCCATTTTGTCCCTAGAAAGGGAGTGAATTTCACGTAGTTGGAGAAAAAGTTAGCACGTTAGTCCAGCAGTGGCTGCCCGCTGTACTATGATTGATAGGATTCTCCTCTCCATCTCAATTTACAGAGTGGGGCGCAGAAATAAGGGTGATTTTGAAAATACTTGTAACAATGCCTTTTTTCGAAGTCGTCATCCTAAGAAACCATTTCGTGAAAGTCAATTATCTAATATACTACTCAAGGAAATTGCGGAATGTTTTAGGTTGCAAGAAGCTAAAAGTATTTTCTATGCATTCTGTGAGTCGGAAATTCTATAAGGCACAGTAATTTTGGATTGTGCTGCAAAAACTGCCCTGACAACCCTTTGTTAAAAGCGCAAAAGGCGATACCGAGAGTTGTGTCTAAAAAAAATGAAAATTCTGATATCGTTTTCCAAAATTATTCGGTGTTAAGTGTGAGAAAGATATTTCTACCAATGATGCTTATTTGTTTTCATGTCGAGTTAGGAAACCAACAAGAAAGTAACAATCTCATCTCGTGAGAAGATCAAACATAATTAATTTTGCAATCCACTTTTGACCTATCCAGCTTTTCCTTTCTTGCCCTCAAATTCTATAACAGCCTACCAATAAACATCGAAGGTACTGAAAGTCAAAATAGGTTTAAATTGTTGGAAAGAACACCATATGTATATGTATAACTGCGGATATTGAAATTTATATAAAATAATGTTTAAAAAATATAGCCATGAATAGGTAATTTTACCTAATCATGATTATAATATTTAACCTTATTTTGGATTGTGTAATACATATATAAATTAACCCGTTGAGTATGATACGACCAAATCTGGTTCTGAAACAATTATCCGTTGAGTATGATACGACCAGATCTGGTTCTGCGTTTTTTTCACTTCTTTGACGTTCTCATATTTATTCATAATTATCTAATTGTTTTACAAAATGATATTTCAATATTCTATATTCGAAATTTCAATGCAATCATTGTTCAGTTGTTCTTTTTATGATTGGTGTAGTAGTTTCGTAGTTATAGTACTTTAAGGTCGATGTCGCCGAAAATCCTGCAAAAGAGACAGATGCATCCATGAAAATACCCATTTACTCCAAGGGTTAAAAGGTATTTTTATTTTAAATACATGCAATTTTAAATCAACTCTGATGATGCAGTAGCTACGTATGATAATATTTACGGCCATGTCAATGTTTCACTATTTATTTCCAATATTATTATTATTTTACTATTATTCCTTATTGGGATTATATAATATATTCTCGACTATTCTTGATGATTTTTCTTATATCCTTGATGATTTTCATATTGTAATTTATTGTACGAAATTATTTTCTGATTGTTTGTAGCTGCTCTAATAAGGTTTTAAAAAATCTGATGATTAGATTTAAAATCAATTTTCTAACTTATAATAAGTTAGGCTTTGACCTGAAAATTAAAAAAATATATAGTAAATAAAGAGTATAAGGAAGTATTAGTTCGGATTAGTGTCATTCCGATCGTAGGGTAATTACTCCGGTCTACGAATTACCCGAGTCGGTTATTGGAGACATTAATATCTCTCGTTGGGCGAGGGTAGGCTTTGCAACGGCGCTCCTTCTAACACCTGAAGGGAAATTTACGATGCTGCAAGGCGGCAACGAGGATTTCGCAGGCGGTCGTTATGGTGAAGACTGTACAAATTGGAAGTAGACGGTGAGATTGGGAATTAAGTGGATGACCCAGATGTGCGAGGTAATTACATAGAAAGCGGTGGTCGTCTAATTTACTAGGATTTTATTAGGTATTTTGAGGAACATAGTGAAAGTCCAAAGTGAAGGGGTAACTCTATACATTGCCGAGGAAATCAGGCATTACCTTGAGATTATGGGAATTGTGAATAACAGAATCGGAAATTTACGAAAATCGCAACGCCTGTTAGCACCCTTCTAGAATTTAAATAGTTTGGGATAGGGCGATGCATTGGCATGCATGCTCTTCAATTTTGCCCTTGAGAAGGCAATATCAGTACACGCTCTTCATTAGCATCACAGAGAACAGCAAAAATTATGAACCTGAAGCTAAATTAATAGAAAAACCAAATTCACCACATCTACCCACGTTGAAAGAGTGAACCCAGCTAAGGTTCCGGGGTCGATTCCCAGCTGGCGGCATATTTGTAAGTTTACCGAATCTTACTTTGTAAGATTCCGGGTTCGATTCCCGGCTGGTTCACCATTTTCCATTGGGATAAAATTACCGGAATCGCATTTTAATTCTGTCGAGCGAATGCAATAACTAGACACAGACTTACACACATGTTACACTCACACATACATATGAACACTTCATAGTATGATTGGTTTCAAGAAATAGTCGTATAATAATAAACCCGCCTATTATAAAGTTTCTTAATAAATAATTGAAATGAACAAACAAACTTGATTTTGTGATTAAAGACTTAAATGCATTTGGAGTGAACAACGGGAAAGTCAAAGCTTAGGATAGAGTGGATTAGAAAGTGGCTATTGGCGAAGCCAATTCTTATAATTAGCTGTAGCGCTAATGATTACGAAGGTATAATCAAACTTAAGCTAGCTGAGCGCATGGCCGAACTGTCCTCCTACATAAATCGGTCAATTCCTCTAATAGCCATATTCGCATCAGGCTAAGCATCTTGATGAACGTAAAGACCACCTGCGACCAGCATTTGTTCGAGCGCGGGCATACAAAGTGCCGAATTCAGCCCGCTTTATCTACCGTGGGTCGCGCGTCTTGTCCCTCCTAACCGTAAGAAATAAAGAGGGATTCAGCTACCCGACTAATTTCCCGCAACCTTCGAATACATATTTAGATATTTATTACCCGGTCGTGGTGTGTAATCCTGACCGGATGGCGCGGACCCTCCAAGATGGACGACTAGGAATCGTTGGCGATTTCAATATTAATTTATGCAACGGCCTCCATCTATAAAATGATCCTCTACCCCTTACAAGCAACCCCCTTCTCCCGCACACCGTCGTATTGTTTTAAAATAAGGTTAACTGAATAATGGGTCGAACGAGATCGGAGAAGACGATTAGCATAGAATAGAAATATGCAGAACGATAGTAGCGAAACAGCTAAATAAAGAAATAGTAGTGTATTTACTTAAGATGTTGAAACCTAAACTACTCAGCACTAAACTAATGATCCTGATGACTAAATTTATCTGCTCAAAAAATGATGCTTAGTCTTCAACTATGTTACTGTTGTTTTCAGACTATTCAACTGGAACTTTGGGTTGAGTTGGGGTTAAAGTACAATTCAATTTTAATTTAAAACCATATTTTTTTTCAGAATTATTCATTCATTTTTCTTTTATCATGTCTTCTTTTTGCTCGAATATTTTATGCGTTCAAAAATGGAACAGTGGGAAATTGGCATTTTTATCCAATATCGAGGACCTGACCCGTTGTTCTTCCCGTTGTTCTCCAACATTGAAGCTTCTTGCAAAACAGTTACATCAAACATATAATGTCAAGTGCAAATAATGTTGGAGAAGCTCCTGAATGAACAAGCACCCAATGTCATCTAATATATTCACCGAACTATGCTTCAACAGGATATAACTATCTATAAGGTATAAAAACCTATATTTTTAGGTACACCATCGTGTGCCTTAGAACAGTAATTTTATAAAAATCGTTTGGGTCACCCCAAAACTTTCCAAGACAACCAAGCACTGATTACATTTCAATATTAATTTCATAATTAAAATTGAAGAGCGCCCTCTCTTGGTTGGGTTCCGGTTGGATTTCGTTACAATCGCCTCGGGCAGGGCGGTTCGTTTCTCGGCTAAGGGCGGGGTTGGGCCAAGCGCCAACATATCGCGTTAATATTTGATTAAAATGTATGGCAGAATTTAAATATTATAAGATATTCCATGCCATTTCTTCCCAACAAGGCATCTGTTTACCAAATTTCAAGTCTAAGGCCAATATTTAGAGATTGAAATATGACTAATGTGCCCCCTTTCTACCAAATAGACCTTTTCAACTATTCCCATTATCAAATGACGCCTGCATGGCAAATTTCATATTAATCGGATTAAGCATTAGGGCGCTATTGTGGAGGAATGCAGACAGCCACACAGACACTCTTTAATCTTGAAATGGTGTTAATCGTCTCAAAATAGATATTTCCGTCTTAATCGCGAAAAAAATGCGCGTTCAAAATACATTCCCTCCCCGTCGTTTGGCGGGCCGGAAAAGTAAAATTAAACATTTCCCTTTATCTATAAATACACGCTCGAATTCTGAGTGGTAGAAACTAAATCGAAGCGTATATGCTTCAAGCTTGAAACTAGACTCCCCAAGGTCCGAGAGCCCTTACTGAATCTTACACTGCTTTCAAAGGTGATTCGTTAAGCAAAGAATAATTGTATTAAATGGAGACCCCTCCGAAACAATGGCCATTAGTAGGGGGTGTCTTGTGATTACAACTCGTAGAAACTTTGGCGGGAAATCTTAATGTGCCGATACAAGGGTTAGCATACGGGATATTGGTCCCGGAGTCGGGACCCTTTTCTCCGCCCCGTAATGTATTCAAATGTCGATTCCGGCTTTCGTCCGGCGACTTAAGCAAAGAGGGTGCGTAATCACCCCCCAACTCTCGATTTGTGTGGGAGCCCTCGTCTTGGCTTGTCGGGAGACCCTTCATGCGTTTTATTAGCTGCCGGTATGCGGTCATTTAGTAGCAGATTTGTTATCGGATTAGGGATATTCGACTTTCGCTGTGGTCCTTCCGATACGGATTAACAATTAATACAATCGAGTGCTCCATTTCTATAAATTATGACTGGTTAGAGATGCGTGTGGTCTTGAATTAGGTTAATTAATATAGAATTCCTTAACTATAAAGTTGCTGTTCCATAAAGGAAATTTAAGGCCAAAAACTTGTTATGAAAAATATATATTTAATTCATAGAAATATTGACCCCTATTATCTATGCAGATTTGTCAATTTAATGGGAGTTGTTTAATCATCTGCTGTAAAACTCTCGTGGTCAGGAACCAATGAATGCTTTGAAAGCGTTTTTCACCGACTCTTCAAAGTTGATTTTTTTCCTTTGTAATAAGGGATCTAAATTCTGAACAAAAAAAGTCTGATCAAGATCTGGTAAGTACGGCGGATGACTAAGAGTCTCTAGCCGTAACTCCTGCAACTTTGCGATTGCTTGCAGTGAAATATGTTTTTATACGTTTTAACACGAGCTTCTCCATCATTATTTGCAGTACTTAATAGTACACATTCACGGCGGTAATTCAGTTAGAATGTATCGCGGACCTCGGCGTTTTTTGCCGTAGTGCCACACGGGACCGAGTGGCCAAAGGTCATTTCAAGAGTGGCATGACAACAGATCAACATTCACCCCCGCTGCTTAGGAAACAATGTATTTCCATAGTCTCCAGACCCCTCCAGCAATTAGTCAGAATGCACAACCGATTGGCTTCGCCGACCGGTGCGCAAATCGTCCAGTGGCACCGGGATGCAACCCCGCAGGGAGAAACCGATCCACCAGCTCTGAGGCCTGAGACACAGGAGTCTTACCGGGGTAGCCTTCCACTCGAGGAGGCTTCTGAATAGGAGCTGAATCGTGAGTTGAGTTGATCCGAGAACAAAATGGATCTTGTGGCCCAAGCTGCACGAAACCGTTGACCACGGGTTCAAAATAATCAATAGAATGTCGAGTCCAATACTGAAAGTCCAAAAAATCGAAACAATCTACCAAAATTTCTACTTCTGTGCAGGAGAAAAACTTCGCCGCCGCCAAAAAATGACACAGCGAAGCTTTTGTAATTAGTGCCACATTGCCCACAATGAAGTTTGTCGCATAGTAGTTAAACATTAGAAGCTGTAGGAACAAGAAGAGGTAATACGAGAATTAAAAAGCGTTTCAAGGGGCACAATGGTCAAGTTACAATGGTCTCCTCTGTTTACGAAAGTTAGATTTCCATGAAAGTGTTTTTTTCCCTAGTTCCTGATATACGACTGTATCAAGTATCGCTCGCGAATTATTTCTAGAAAGTGATAATGAAATACTATTCAAACAAATTCGATTTAAAAAGCCATTATAAGGCTATCATCCGTTGGAGCGGTGTATACATATGTGAGAATTTAGTTTATTCGTAGGTGGATGTTTGAAGCCGGGCATATTTTTTCGCCATAATGAAAACGCCCGCTGAGCTTAAGGAAAAATCCCGACGGCACAACGTAAAAAGGAAATTGTAAACATCGTCCGACGGGTTGGGATTAATTCGCCACAGACAGACGCCGAATTGGCGATGGGCACCTGTTTGCCTACAGGATTATATTCTCAGCCTACACTACATAGAGTGGAAATAGGAAAATACATTATAGGCGGTTCATCTAAATTGATGAACTAATATATTGTTGCTAATCGAAAGAAAAATTAATATGTAGATGCTACTCATCCTGGAAGAACTTAAGCTCCTGCATTGACAATATTGCAAGAGTACTTGACGAATAGGTTCTCCAGCGACCACTTATTTAAAGAGTTCCGAGTACTAGACATACGCCAATTATATCTGAAAGTATCAAAAATATTCTATTACACCCACACAGAGCGGCATATGATTAAAGATCACACTATCAGAACACCCGCAGTTGCAGCCATGCAACATGAGGTACATTTTCCTTTTCTAGCTGTCCGACTACACAATAGAATAAATTCGGAATTAAAAGTGAAGTTAGATACCATACGGGGAAGAAAAATTATGACGGAATGGTTGATTGAGCTAGGAAGGAACGAAACGGAGAAATTAATTAATTATGGTGCTGTATAAGAATACCTAACTACATCAAATTACTACTTTTATGTACATGTATAGATGTAAAACATATGTATATATAACAGGTTATATGTATATATGTATATATGTGTATGTATATGTGTAGATGTATATGTATATATGCGTATGTGTATATATGATTATTTAATATTATTACTCTATTTAATAGAGATTATTACTCGGATTATTACTCTATTTAGTAGACTTTTTAATATTATTACATCCTCACATCTCTGACAACATAAATCATATATATATATATATATATATATATATATATATATATATATATATATATATATATATATATATATATATATATATATATATATATATATATATATATATATATATATATATATATATATATATATATATATATATATATATATATATATATATATATATATATATATATATATATATATATATATATATATATATATATATATATATATATACTAGAGTGCATCCAGATATTTTTTATCGTATTATTTTGTATTTGGATGTATTTTATAATTATTTTCGACTATTATTATTTAATTATTATTTTGACTTTTTAATGATCATTTTGTTTGTTTGTTTATTACAACAATTTTGTAACCACTTTGATCTTTGACTATAAAATCAATAAATTAGAAAAATAATATTTTCATAAAATTACAGGGGCTGCATAGTTAGCAGTGATGCAGAATCATTGGGATTTTAAATAATTGTTATATATGTTATTGAATAAAGAAATAAATTAATGAAATAAAATGAATGTTGAATGATATTACATACACTATAATACGGCCGACTATTCAAGTAATATTAGCACTTTCCGAAATGAAGTATCTTCACCGCATACACAATTCAGCCCATGAGGGAGATGAAACCGCATTCATCCGTAGTACTTGCATTATTAGGCTTGTAATGCGTGGCATACAAAATGTATCCTCTCTCGTCGCGAACAAAACGGAAATTGCATGAGTTTCTCATTCATTGCGCAGGGCAAACACTCGAGACTTTATTTCCACGATGAAGACTTTACTCCGAGCGAGATTGCCATCTGTGCGATGAACAAATGAACGACTTAAATATGAATCAACGCATATTGTGCGCGTTGAAGTAATGCGAAATGGGAAAATTAACCTGTGTTGACTTTTAAAATGAGCGACGGTTGCCAAGGGGGCAGTCTGAAGAAGAAGTGTAGGATTTTATGATTGCCACGAATGAACCATGCTTGACTTGAATAAACCTTATAGACAACTATACCTCACGGACAGACGAGATCGATAGAAACAGCTAATGACCAGCATGAGACTGTCAATCTAACAAAATAGCCATACACGCAGATAATACATTACATGTGTTTTCTGTCGGAGCAACCACGTTATATTTAAAAAAAATATTGACCAGTTGACCATTTGTCCAGCTGCCCAAGCGAGGAGTCCTGCAAGAATCCTTATGGGGTCCACTTCTAAACTTCTTCTTCTTATTCAAAACCTACTTCCTTTGTTGTAATAAACACAATACACACATACACATTGTAATACTTGCCTTTAATTCTATCTCTATCGTCCTCCATAAAAAACAGCTATAAGTAATTAGACCTTAAATTTGTGATTTTTTTATTTTTTATTTTGTGGTTGTTTAATCGGCTTCCTTATCTCTGTTCTTTAATATTTTATGTAGTCACCAATAACGGAAAATAAAATAATAAAGCGACGCAAACTCTTCGGCCGATTTCATTCGCTGAATAGGCTGAAAAATATCCTCCGGGAGGAGAGCAAGACTACGATTTGTCAGTCTGCTCTCCTCCCCCTTCTGGATTATGGAGATGTCGCATTTCTCGACCTCACAGAGAAGTTATCCACCAAAGTTGAGCGTCTCCAAAATGTTTGCATTCGGTATATCCATGGCCTCAGAAAATTTGACCACATCACGGAGTACAGAGAGAAGCTTCAGTGGCTGTCGACCCGGGAGAAAAGAGACATGCGAGTTCTCTGTATGCTTTTCAAGATCTTGGATGGCGTCGCTCCCAATTATCTTACCGGCAGATTTACTGCACTATCGGCTCATGAACGCCCTCTGAGATCAAAAAACAACCTGCTACTCTCTATCCCTAGTCACAGCAGTGACTTCTTCTCATTCTCTTTCACCGTGCATGGAGCCCGTCTTTGGAATGCTTTGCCAAAAAATGTGAGAACCGCGCCAAGCATAACAACTTTTAAAAACAGACTCAGAGAGCATTTGAAATCCTCCAGATAAATTCCCTTTCCCCTCCCATTCCCCTCCTTTTAAAACTTTAGCGTCCTTATAGGTGTTAGATTATTTTGATGTGGCAAATCTGTGCCCACAAAGAGTGAAATATATACTTCTTTCTATCCTCCTTTATTTTATTTGTCATACTCTTTATATAGGTTAAGTTATGTAGTCTACTCGCAAATAATGTTCTTACAATAGTATAGGTTAGCTCTAAAATATTGCCTGCAGGCAATAAGCTCGCCTTTTCTTTAGAATAAAGAGTTTTATTATTATTATTAAATGTAAATACTAAGGTTTTGAGAAGTGTGATTAATATTGTCTATCAGTTAAAAATGTTGTATCATTAATTCTTAGATCATAATATTATATGGTAGATTCTTATAATAGTTATTAGTATTCTTCAAATACTCGTGTAATATGAGTGCGATAGTTAATCACAACACATTATATTCATGTTTAGCACGTAAGTCACAGACGAATGTATTCTGTTTGATTATTTTTTTCGAAAATAAAAAATGTAAGTAGTGACTAAAGTACGGGCCAAAGGAACGTTCCGATGGGGTAATAAACTGAGCTGTCAACAAGGATGCGGCTAACGTCGATATTGCTTATCGATGAATTACGCTTGCTCGATGAAACAGTATTATACATCTGCATTTATTATAGTATCGATTGCCATATTATTTAATATTTTCGGTTTAAGTATTATTTTAGAATTAGAGTAATTAAATAATGACCTAATTATGTGATGTGAGTTATTAAATGAGTACTTAATAGATAACTGATTATCATAGCATGGTATATCATGGGTCATTATTAATTTCTAAACAGTCATTAGAAAAATGTAATCGTGGCATTTTGTAATAATGAGTCCCACATATGTATATTATAAAATACTGCGCGGATAAAACATAATTACTTGCCTATCAGTTGAGCAATGGAGACCATATTTTCTAACCTGGAGCTATTGAAGTTGAAGGGTGATACTCGGTGCTTTATACATAACATTTTGTCATTTATTGACGAACTGAAAAGTGACCCGACAAAAGTTTCGCTGCTCAATATCAATAATATAATAATCTGATAGATGATCTGCGAAGGTTACGACACGCATCTCTACAAACAGGTAGTAAAAGGGGCGTGGCCGGCCTGATTATTTATTGCCTCACCGGAACGTTCCTTTGCCCCGTACTATAGTAATATTCACTCACTAGGGAAATTCAGTCACTAAATAAACATATTTTGTTTTAAAAGTTGTAAACCAAGTAATAAACAAAATTTGGATTAAAATTACAACAGATCGATCGATCAAATCTTTTAATATTTAATACATCGAAAAGCGTAAAGAGCGTAAGTCATGGCACTCGCAGAAGAAGAAACTGCGGCAGGCAAAAGACGCATAAAGAACAGGATACTCGCTCGATTAAGAAATTTTGCCGTATGCGGTCTTTTTGATTGAATTTCTTGTCGAATCACTACGTTTCGATTCATCCGGTATCTATCGATTGTGCGAAGGGGGGCCAATAAAAATAAACGACCATGCCGAATCGGCTAATTATTCAATTTTCCTGAATTAGTAGACGAACGAAGGTATCTTGTGATGCGGTTCAATTGAGCGAAACGTGGAGTTTTTTTGTTTGTAAAGAACGAATAGTTAATTGCGGTACAATCAAGAGAGATAGTATTATAGTAAAATTGACCACTTATATTCATGGAAAATATCAAACAGTGACAAAAAATTTCCTGAACCTTGAATAGTGGAAACTCATCTTAAATTTCTAATTAAGCTAATTAGCAATGACCTATATTGTCATAACTGTGTTCTGAAAACCAGGATAAGAGGGTATCCTGAGGATACCCCTAATTTGCAGCGTTTGTAGCTTTATTTTATAGTCTTTATCTATTTACAGTTTTAATTTTTAATCTGTGTGTCCTTGTTTTTTTTTGTAAATGTTTTTTATAACAACAGCTGCAAATAAATAAAAAAAAATAAAAAAAGTTGGATAGTAGATTGTTGTTATAAATTCATGGCTAAAATAGTAAAGCTCGCAACTTAATCCATAATTCTAAATGCTTTTTTTTTTCTCAAATAACTTATTTCAATCGAACTATATACGCCTAAAATGTCTACAACTACAATTTCAATTACAATTTCAATTACAACTATAACTACAATTTCTACAATTTCTACAACGTTCTTCGGATATTGTCATATTCTATTTATCTATCAATCAGTTTTAAGGAGCTCTATCCATATTGCAACAAAGATAGCACTCTTTGAACATAACCATACACACATTTAAAAACCCCTAAGCGACTCTCTTTCTCTCTTTCTCTTGCACACAAACACACACACATACACACAATTTGATGACATACAATAACTTGCTACTTTCTCTCTTAATGTTCCCATGTATACGTACTTATGGTTATTTCTCTTTTTTTATTATTATTATTATGACGATTTAAATCTTGGTCAAAATGCGTATTGTATGGTAAGTGTCAACCAGTCATCAACCTTATATTTTGTCAAATAATGGTAATGTCATTAATCTGCTATTTCCACTAGGGTAGGATTATAATAAAAAAACACGATAATCATTTTTTTTTAAATTTAATCAGAAAATTATATAGAAAAAAATAACTTAAAAATAGGGCAATGACCGAGTTGACTGCAGATATTGTTCGGCATTCCGTGGAATTAGCGCTGCTGCGGACGTCACCGTCCCGCACTTCCCAGTGATGCGTGTGGCGCACTCTATCGGTGGTCCTCGAAACCCGATACCGATCGCGTTTTATCCCCAGCTATACCCCGCTCACCGTCTGTAGTATTCAGTAAACAAGTGGGACAAAAAAACGTAACCAGACACACGATACGGATGCAGAACGACAATGGGGCGAGAGCTCGTCTTAATAAAGCGAAGTGCCCGTATTGCTGTTTAATCAGAGGGTTTTGTTTAAAATTATAAAAGACATTATAATAATGAACTCACTTTTTAGCCATTTACCCAGCTCGACTATAGGAACAGCTTCCTTTAACGATTAAAAACGCCACATTATCAAATGGCATCCAAGTGTCATTGAAAATACATTTCATTTCTGTTGAATTGTCGTAATTTTACTCCTCTCTTTCCTGCTTTCCAATATCCTCCTCAGTTTGTTTCCCTATTATGGCAAAAACATATTTTATTGCTACCTCATATATTGGATGATATATTCTAATTGGTTGGCTGGAATAAATTTAATTTTAGGTTAATTTAATTCAGTAATGACATACACGACATCGCCTTCTCATCTGATGTATGATTACTACATCGCTGGGTGTGTACTTCCTATAGTGACAAGTCAAAAACTTTTATCGACTCCCAGTTAAACTTTAAGGAACATACTAGGTAAAACCTTCAAGCTTTTAGGGTTTGCAACACTTTAATAATATTTGGGTTATGCGCTAGTTGCACAACTCTATTGTTAAAAATCACATGAAAACGAATGCAGCTGTTTGGAATCCGAATAAAGATACCTATTATCATCATTCAGGAAAAGGTACCGAATGGATTTTGGAGATTTTTTTACTTCAAGCAGTAGGTACGGATATTATCCATTTTTGTATAAGACTGCATTTAATACAGGCATGTTTTGCTATAACTCTCTCTGTCTCAGACTAGAAATGCTGAACATGTGATGTTTTTAATCTGTTTTGAGGTAAGACTGGTAGCTAAGACCAACTTACTAGCTAAGGTGGATCTTTTATTCATAATAATTATCTTCGTTCTCGTTGGCACCACTTTTTTACTGAACCATTCTCGCGCACTAACCTTACATGGCAAAACTTGTTGGCGCGTGCTTTGTGGCGCTTAAATGACATTAACTCGATGGCACCAGATTTCGATATTAATACCACTAACCCTCATCTATTTAAATTACTTATTCTTATATGACAGCTAGTACTCTATGCCACATTCTATTTGTATAGTTACTAGTTGATATCCTAATTAATTTTACTTTTTAATGCATTTGTTTTTCTGTAATGTTGATTAGTAATAAGTGTTTAAACAAATAATTCATTCACGAACTCAAAGCAGAGGAATGTTTTTCGTGCATTCGACATTTACGTTCGTTCGTTTAGTATTTTCTTCTATCAATTTCATACACTCCATTGCAGGCAATTCCATAAAGCTCATTATGCATAAGCGCATTACTCCGACGGCTCGCGCCGCCAAATCCTCGGGACAATCTGCCGCTGATCAGTCACACTCACATAAGCTGCATATCGATGTATACAATTGCTTTATAATATTTCTATCTTCACTGAATCATCACAAAGTATGTCAAGAGTATCAAGTTTCTGAATGTGCAAAGCAGGCGTTCGACAACTGCTACGTTTTAAATTAGAAGCCATACTTACTCGTGTGCGAACTCAATTCACCTCATTTACCCCCTAAATTTGACGTCAAAGTAAGGGAGTTTTTATTTCATTTCTTTTCGTTATTTTTAATTAGATCGCGCTCTACGTCATACACTAAGTAAACTATGGGATTTTTCCTTATTTTACCATTTTGTTATTACGATTTTATGCAGTATTCTGCAAGGTGTGAAGTAACTAGATTATCAAGACGGTGTGAAGTAACTAAATTATCAAGAAATAAATCAAATCTATAATGATTAAAACATAACTCTGTATAATACAAGGAAATATGGATGTTTCAAAAGGAATTATAGATTGATCTCGGATTCTGCTTTGTACGTATGCATTTACATGACGCGCAATTGTATAGTTTGTATAATGATATTTCTAGCGCTTGTACATACGTTTGTTTCTTTAATTCAATTACGATTGGAAAACCATTCTAATGGTTTTCCAACCGTAATTTTGTTGAATTACAGGTAATGTTGATTCAAAATAATGGTAAGTTGTAGCTTTAACATGATCCATGTCTCCAACCATAACAAGCTGTCATGAAAGAAGCAAGATCCTGAGGCCGTGACGTAATGAAATAACATTACGTTTTATTGGGTCACTGATGCTCCATATTTACATACAAGAATGTTGCTCCATATTAACATACAATAATAAAATGGAGAAATACCATTTGGGATGGTTATGAACTACGCAATTAGGGACATTTCAAAAATCCCAGAGTGAATTAAAGAAACATACATACAAGCGCTAGAAAGATCATTATACAAACTATACAATTACGCGTCATCTAAAGCATACGTACAAAGCAGAATCCGATATCAATCTATAATTCCTTTTGAAATATTCTTATTTCCTTGTATTATACAGAGTTATGTTTTGTATTATTATAGATTTCATTTATTTCTTGATAATTTAGTTACTTCACACCATTATGGTGGAGACAATTTGATAAAAAATAATCCAAAAAATAGGCTTCTCATAGGATCTATTCATGGAACGAATGACACATCATAAAATTCGATTTGCCAAGTCTTTAAACACGTTCTTGCTAATGACCCGCTTGAATTATAAACTGACGGATATTCTTCACCTATTTCACCTTCGCCAGTGCATCAATGACGCCACCCGATTAACTGGCACTTGAGGTCCTTGTCAACTATGATGAAGTGGAAGATCTAAACAATTAAATTCTCCGACACAAATATACAAAAAAACTTGTTAAAAATTAAGCTAAATATGTACATGACCTCTGTATGCGTATTATTGAAATATGACTACTAGATCTAGGTAGAAGAAAAGGGAGAAAATATATGTAAATCTAATGGGTACGTATATGTGCATTTCATTAGCAGAAACAAATGCGTTATGAGGTATGTCTAGAAACACTCAAAGGTATACGAGAATATGGAAACCTTATACAATTTAACATACAACATATTTCTGTAGGACGTAGACTTTTTCCACGTGACCACAATAGAAGTTTCTGAAACTATGGCTTCTTCAACAGCGGTTATGGAAACAAGATCTTCAATGAATTCAAAGACCCACTTTTTGTCTAACCACGCGGTAAACAATTGAATTAGACTCCTCATGAATTGAACATTTTTAAAAGTGGACAGTGTTAATATTAAGTGTCATCACCAGCATATCTATTTAGGTCAATAATAACCTTCAGATCGCAGCAGTAGTTCGAAACGAAAGACTAGGCCTTTTATTTCGGTTTCGTTCAGCTTGGGCCTAACGAACTGCCTGTTTTCTAAGGTCGACCAAACTCACGGTTCAGCTCCCATCCGGTAGCCTCCTCGAAAAAGGTTTGACCTGGAACGGCAGCCGTGTGAATTCTGCTTGCGGTTGTAATCGACAGTCGTAGGCAGTTGAGATCGGAGGTTTTGGTCTCTCGGATCTGCGAACAAACGGCCTTGTTTTTTCAAAAATTGTCTTTGCCTTTTCCTTAATATATACTGTGGATTTTGTGTGGATAATTAATAATAATATTAATAAAGAAATATTTGGCAACACTTCGTCGAGGGGGTGTAATTCTGACTTTTATCGTCGTATGTCAAAGCAAGTCAAAGTCACGTCAAACATTTGGGGACCAGTAATCAAAGATGGGCTACGCGCCGCTGCCAAGATGGCGATTGTGATTTTACGACCGAATCATAACCGGCATTGTGCCGGCCGTCCGCGCGACACGCACTAAACCGTCCGCGCGTATAAACACAATAAAACCGGACTGGAGTTTGGATATGCCGATGTCCGCCCGCACGCCAACATGTTTGCCACCCCATCCATCAAAAGCGTTCACCGCCGGCCCCGCCGAAAAGGTTCCTTCCATCTCGGGAATTGTGCACCTTTTTCTCTTATACGAGTGACAGCGATGCGTCAAATTTACATAATCTTCTTCTTTTTGTGAATTCACCAAAAAAAAAAAATATTTCAAGTTTTAAAAAATACAATTTGGGATAACGCTCTTTTGTTGTCACTATTTAAAATTGCTCTCAACATTATGATGGGACAAAAAATTAGTTTCTATTATCGAATTGTAATATGGCAATTGTAGCAAAGTAATATAGCAAATCTTTATATTAGAATTATAATAATATATTTTAATAATGCCTATGTAGGTGACTAGCCTTATCACTATTTTTCAAAGTGATATTATTTTATGTCTCCTGTTTCTTCAATTTTTTTTGACGTGACAACGTCTTATAATTCGATGGAGCCGGCTGCACGCACGAAAAAACATGACTCATGCGGCGTTACCTCGCTCTGACGCGTTCCATTTAAGGCTTGTTCACAGTACACATGTTTAAAAGTTGTAAAACAATTGCTCAACGCACATTCAACTTGTAAAAGCTATGTACCTACATTGTAAAAAAAAAAGACATAATTGTATTTATGCGTACAAATAAATGTAACTTGATCAATTCAATTGTGATTTCCATTTACCTCCTTCTCTATATCCATACAAAATATCTATCAAACAAATAAAATTAAAATTTTCTTTTGAAAAATGCAACCGTATTTTCTTATGACGTTGTCACGTTCAACTATCGTCAGTAAACCGAATTTACAGACAACCGTTTTTTTTATTATATTGTCAACCATCGTAACGAATATAGGTGTACTATGTAATAAATTATATTACAGCTATCACTCCGGAACAGACTGTATACTAGTGGAGTGGTAAAATCCAAAAAATCAATATTTTCTTTGCTTCGCAAGCAATGTTGAAATATCTGTTCGTTTATACAGCGTTCATATTGCATAATTGTAAACCTTCATCCTGTTTTTTTTAAGTAAATAAAAATATAATATTGCATTGTATTATGGCGTTGCGTATTTGCATGCTGATAAACGAAAAATTAATTAAAAAATCATAGATTGGGACTTCAGTTTGCAAAAATGGCCTAATGAACTGAAAAAAAACTAAAAACTCTCACCTTTGCTCCCAAAATTTATGTCACTTTTTAGTCCTTTACCATTGTGTAACTGCTACATTTGAGTTTCCTGATAACATAAAAATTACATTTAAAAACCATGCGCTACATTATAATGATAATGTGCTCGCGACAAGACCTAAATTCCGAAATTTAGGTGAAAAAAATAAAGTTTTACTATTTTACAATAACAGGCTACCTTTCTTAATACATCGTTTATATGAGAATTATTGCATATATTTTATTTTGATAAATTATATCACTTTGAGATCTTCGCCAATTTCATATAATTTTTAAGTATAATATAACCACGACGACGCAGCTGTAATTCGAATACGAATTTAGTAGACATCGAATTTCTCAATTGAAATGCTTTGTAGTCAAAAGGTGAAAAAATCAAAGCACTTTCATCAAACGTAGCAATGCAGATGTCTTCGCGCCTCTGTTTACCTTTGATCTCTTTTACAAAGCTCATAATCATGGGTGGGCGCGAGAGAATAACACTATTGTCATAACAGAAGCGTTCCAATCGTAAAAATGGCCGAATTAAACGTTATATTCGGAAATCTTTATATAGAGGAGGCGAGTTGAGTTGACTTTGTTGTCAGAATTCGAAACACTATTGTTTGCATTATAGCAGTATAGCAATGACATCAGGTAATGCAAAAGGTTCTGTATTTCTATTTCTTAGTATGATGTTAGGTACTATGCCAATAGTAAGGGACTACGTCTGCAGCTACGAAAAACCTGTGCATAACGAAATAATAATAGTACATTATATTTTTTATTTTATTTTTTCTCTCAAATTCTAAGAGTAAGATTCCATTGGAAAGAACCGCCAAATAAAAACAGTGACCACTTTTTTGGTACAATTATTGTCAAAATAAAATTTTAACTGAAACGAAATAAAGTTTTTAGGTATATAGGTTCTTTGGTTTTTTTTCATCATGATCTTTAAAAAAATAACAGAATGAAACGAGAAAGGCAGAAAAATAAGTAAGCCAACAATACATTTTTTATGTATCGAAGTGAATAATTTAAAATAATATATGCTATATTTCGACATAGGAAAATCGTCTTTATTTGAAATATTCATTAAAAATAATAATATGTTTTGGGTTGTAGTACTTATTGTATTGAAGAGACGCATTGAGTAAATATATGTAATTTGATTACGGTATATTCATTTTTATCAGCTAATTAGTCGTCTGTTTTATATTATACTTTTTTATGCAGCACTTGCTGAACTGCGTACCGCCTAACAGTCAATGAATGTCGTGTTACAGATTAGCTGAACTTAATTGATAATTTTATGAAAGTAATACAATTAAACAAAATAAATATTAAGTTCACTACTTTATTAAGGTAATAACACAAAAAGAAATATAAAAGTACAAAAATTAAGTATATCAATCGCGTGTCAGCAAGACATGATTGAATTAAACTATTTACATATTGTGCAGCATGGGATGCACTCGGTATAATTGTCTTCATTGAAGCACCTTGTGATATATGACAATTTTGTTTTTTTTTTATCAGGCGCAAGAACAAATAAAGCGGATGATTTGCTGACACGTAAACATGCTACGTACAACTGACCATGAGAAAAACAGAGATTTACATTTTATATGGGAAAATGTTTTTGTCTTTTATTTTATTTTTTCGTCAAATATCCAATCTTTGTTTTTAATAGTTATTCTGCTATTCGGATCGGAGACAAATACTACAAATTAAAAAACATAAAAATCGGTCCAGCCGTTCTCTAGTTATAAGTGTTCGAACAAACCCGACTTTGTTTTATATGTTCTTAAATTGAAATTTCGCGTATATTTTATTATTAAAAAAGAAAATATTTAATGTACCCATATGTAAAATGGTTAGCAGCATGCCATTTCCTTCAGTTTCTTCTATTCCTGTTTTAATTATACTATTTCTAGCATCATTCACCAAAGGGATACCTTAGTGAAAGACAACGTGATATTCTACAGCCGCCTAACTTTCCGAATTAGTGGTGAGATGTTTCAATCTACTGCCTTTCAAGCTACTGCTGTGCTGCGTAACTTGAAACACTTCAAAAATGATACTATTTCTTGCCTTCTTTACGAAACTATTGTGCGAAACACTCTAAAAGTAAATGCACCCATTTGAACCCCACATGAAGTGGTGTACATTAAAGAACTAAGAATAAAAAAGATTTCTCAAACTCTGGTACCTAAGTCTTTCTGCTTGTTTGTATCCGACGGCATCCATTCTTGGGATGGTCGGCTACAACTTCCTTTAGCTGACAAGAGTATCATTGGCGGTGAGGAATGTGTTAAAAAATCCAATTGTGTGAGTAGATAATCTTAGTCTTTTAGAGAAGGTGAATCTGTCAGTCTTAACTGATACATATCTAAAGTATCAGTTAGGATTTGATTTTTCCAAGATATTGTTAATTTCCGACGCG
Organism: Micropterix aruncella; assembly: GCA_944548615.1. NCBI lineage: Eukaryota > Metazoa > Arthropoda > Insecta > Lepidoptera > Micropterigidae > Micropterix > Micropterix aruncella. Next base: position 2,962,108 of record OX155953.1, on the reverse strand, counting down.
TGCGCTATAGCCCTAAACTCCAGCTCCGACGGCCGAATAACCCGTGACGTTTATATTTTCATTTCTCTTATCGTCGGAAATTTACGAGGGCGCCGGCACACACGACGACAATGTGGAGAGATATCAACGCATTTATTATTTTCAATCATCATTCCCATCGGGCAATTCGCCTTTATGTTTCGTCCAGTCAGATGTCCTTGGAATTCGGTCGTAAAGCCCTGCGGACAGGCCGTTTCCTCCCTTCTTCTGACATACCCCGGTACGTCGCCGCAGAGGCGACGCGGTATATTGTCCAGCTATTTGAAATTTGACATAATAAATTGGTGTTTTTTATAGTACTTTAATGATTTTAATGATTTTTATTATCAATCATCATCATGCGTAATTAGACATCCTATATATCATATACCTAATATTGGCTGCAGGAGCAATATAAAAATAAAAATGCAAGGAAAAGGACAAATATAATTTTAACAAAAGCTACAGGTAGATTTCTACATTAATTTATAAATGCAAACAGTATATATCTCACATGGGTGAAGGGATACAGTGGAGTGAGAGGTAATGGAGAAGCAGATAGTCCCTCAAGGCTGATCCTCACATTACAATTATTTTAACGCTAGCACTTAAATACGAGTAGAGTGAACAATTCCTAACAAATAATTAATTAAGGAAAAAATATATCAAAATTACTGTCAATGATTGATACATTTATGGCGTTCACTAAAAGGCTCTAACTTTCAAACATTCCCGTATCCTATAGAGAGCCTTTTAGAAAACCGAATCTCCATCCAACCCCTTTTCCTCGCAATCTCTTCGAAACGCAATGTGTACGATCACAGAGTAATCCTGTTTCTTGTCGTAGACACTACGAGGATCCCTGAATAATTTACCGTTATTTGAATCTATCAATCTATATCAATCATCGTCAGTCATCGTCATTTAGAATCAATAGAAATTAATCTTGATGAAATAAAACAAAGTCATACACCAATCAACGACGCTGCCACGACGGCTACTCAGCTCAAATGCGTTCAATCAATAGTTTTCGGAGCACATTTGCTGGGGGATTCGGCAATATATTTCCGCGTGATAACACTCGCCGATATTCGAAACGTGCCGATAAAATAATAATAAATAAAAAATCGAGTGCGTTAAGCCCCCCTTATATCTGCTTTTCTCTCTTTCCCTCGCCATTATGCCCCCATTACAGCGCGACGATTTTATCCGGGTCTTGCAGATTACAGCGCTCCATTGAGACCGACACACCGCGGCCACACTATACCAGACAGTAGCTTCTCTTAGTACAAACTTGTAATGTAAGGGCTTGGATATGGCCGCCAGATGTTACGGCCGCTTTTGAAAACGTTCGAAAATATAGCCAGCTTTTACTTGCGCGTAACGTTAACCAAGGGTGTTCGTCGAGACGTACCACTCTGTCCGCTTTCCTACGCTAACGGGCCCTTGCTGAGTTGGCCACGAAGTCCCATTCTGTTCAGGGTGGGTCATACTCACGGGTCAACACCCATCCGGCGGCCTCCACGCATGAAGTGTGAGACTAAGTTGGACTCTGGCTTTAGGGCTAGTTTCACCTAGGAATCAACCTTCTGGAGCTCCTGGTCGGTCTGCGCACCGTGCGGCGTAAGCCAATCGACTGTGCACTCTGACTAACAGTCGGGGGAGTCTGGAAGCAGTACTGTTTCCTACAGAGCGGGGTTGGTCGCGGACCTTATGGCGACTGCTCTTGAAACGACAATCGCCTACCCGATCCTGGGTGAACAGCCGGGCAAAGATTGTCGTGGTCCGCGATAGATTCGGTACACACCGTTTCACCGCTTCGTAAGGGAGAGGACCGCGCAAGCGACCTCGAACTGGGAACCAATCGAGAGACTGGAGTAATCTGGTCGCAATTGGAAGTAAGGGCGTGAGTTTAAGCCCGCTGGGTAACACTCCTGGCTATCTCGCGGTTAAGGCGTTGGCCTCTTACGGGCATGTGGCGGAGCTTGACGGTGGACTGTTTTTGTCCAAGTCTTCTGCGCTCACTCTAGGGAGGTGACGGGCTCGCCCGCTGTAGTCGACAACCCTAGTTGTCTCATTTATACAACTAACAAAAACAAACCTAAGATTATATTTTTCCATATCTTGAAAAGTTTGCTTGTTCGCGTCTACGAGGTCTCTTACAGAGCGACGATAAGACTTTTTTTTTTAATAAAGTCTAAAAGCGATCGAACTACACTTTCTAACAAATTTAAATTCCTGTCATTTAACCTTAGCTTATGTTTCTTCCGCTGGCAACTCTCCGCGAATGAGGGAGAAGGGACAGACAACCGACTGAAATCTTTCCCTGCATGTTCGTCGGGTTTTATTGCCCGAAAACTTGCTGATACTGTGCCGTGATGGGCTGGGCGAGACGCCGCGCGACGCGTTCGCTTCGTGTCTAATGCGCCAAATTCGATTGCAATAATGTATGGAAGAGCGCCTTCCCTTATTTGAGGGTTGCGAATATGTGCCGTCTTTCATTTTGGGGTAATCGCCCGCGAGAGATATTTAAGGAACTGGGATGTGGATGCTGCAATCGACTGACACTTTTCATTGTTTCGAAATTTTATCAAAATAAGGTATAGGTTACATTGGTCGATCGAGCCGGATAGCATCCGAGCATCATCATACATTTATTATATATGGTATCAAATTGCTCAACTCTATTGTACGTTTTCGCAACCCTTCTGCGTCGGCGACATGCATGTGTTGCTGATAGCATCAACGACGAAATTAAGAGCAATTTATTTAACCTATAATTTAAATATATAATTATAATGACATTGATAATGAATGATTATTTATAAGGGACTGATTGATTATAAAAACCCAATAATTAAACCAATAATAACAATAATATCATTAAATTATTATTACCATTTATCACATTTATTTATATAGGCTGATTACGTCACGGAAATATTGCAGAGATATAGAATGCCATCTATTATTCCGTCTAAACTTTAAAGTTCGTAATAACTACATAAAATCCTAGCTGCCAAATCATAGTACGGCAATGATCAATCTAATAATTTATATATTCAATGATCAGGGGTAAGGGAGACTGTTTTATATGAACACTTTTTAATATTTATTGGTTTTGTAAAAAAAAAATCTTTATTGGTGTTACTCAAAATAACTATACTTTTGATTATTTACCAATCTAGAGGTTTTTAGTTTATACACACATAATCATTAAAAAAACAAATACTTTAAACATAGGTTATTGTATCTTGAGTATACTTAAACTTATATAGTCCTCCTGAGACGGTAAATCAAATGCACAAGGGGCATATTTTTCAGCCTAAGGAGCACTTATATTTTTCAGCTTAAGGAGCACAGCCAGTGCTGGGTAATCCAGCAACGGCTGAGTATTGCATGTGGCTGTAAATATATGTGGTGACCACCTGCGAAAGAAGTCACTGTAGTAGTTAATCTTTTAGGGCGGACCATCTAGCGAAAAAACAATGATTACAACAATTAGTTCTAAAGTATGACGGGTATCTTATAATTATTATATTAATTATTTAGTTGAAATCGTTGAAATCGAATCTTCAGGCGGTCACTCAAACCATTCAAGCATAAAACGCCTGTTCTCCCCGATCGCCCAAGCTTTACCGAACTCTGTCGATTCGCGAACCCTCCTCAATCGGTCGGGTCGGGCGGTCCTGGTCCGCTTCGGGCGCGTGCAATTTTTTTTATTAGAATCGTTTTGTTTTATGATCCGAAAAAATCAACGCCATTAAATTCATATTTCTCCGCCGATTCGGAACGGCGGCCGCGCGCTCCGCCCGCGGGACCCAACCAATCTCTTTTTATTGGCATTTCTGCCAACTCTTCGACATCTTGCGCGCAAACCGTCATTTTCTGCCGCAGTAGACATGGCGGGTATTTGGGAATATTGCCAGTTTGTGATCGGCTAAATTGTCACAGGTGAAGTTGTTGAGATATAGAAAATCCTGTACTGACAAAGCGATTTTATACGACTATCATGCCACAAAGTTCAATAAAAATTGAAGAAGGCTCGGAATTAATTGGAAAAAATAAGTATTTTGGGTATTTTAGATATGACTTATAACTTGCACATTTTAGGGTTAAATTAACAATTAAAAATCTGGTTGATTCACGGTATCATATACTTTCTCTAATTTCGTCTGATGAAGCGTCATATAATTTAATTTAAATTTATTTGAAAATTTTTACTATATCTATATTTTATTTATTTTATTTTATAATGCGGTATTGGCTATATAATAATTCTCTTTTTATTTTCGATTTTCAAACTCTTTTGTTTTCTTATCTTCGAAGTAACTGATTTTTTATCGGCTACAAGAATCGCGGATTTTTGGGTCCAATTTCTACCCATCATTTAAATTTCAATAAACAAACTAAGAAACGAGACAACCAAGTTACAGGATTTTTTCTCAGGATTCTAAGACACTTTTATTTTTCATTTTAGCATTAAAAATAACGGAGTTCTCAATTATTCAATAACCCGCTGAAGATTCCGGAAAAAAACATAAGCAATAGTTGTAGGCAACATCCTCAGAATTGTTTGAGGCAATTATTTATTTTTCTTTGACCACTTGTAATGGATTTATGATTTTTCAAATTTTGCAAAAGATAGCAATTTTGAAACAAAAAGGCGAATATTTCTCCTCAGCTTTTAAAATCTCGGCATTAGTATGAACTATATGTGTACGTTATTAAGTCCTAATTGGTATTGTAGTTAGTTATATACAGTGGTAACACACACACAACACACATAAAATTTCCAAAAATCCCTTTTTTGATTTCCAGGATCTAAAAATATGGAGATCCGGTAATACCTCGAATTCTAATCTTTGCTTGAAAGCCAGACTCTCTCCCTATTGAAATACTTCGTGTAATAAAATGCATTTTTTAACTTACTAAAAATCAAATATGCCTACAAGAAGAGGGTTCCTAGGAGGCATAATTAAAATATAGAGACTATATAAAAAATGTTTATGAGAAGTTTAATTTTTATGAAGTTAAAATAAAATCGGATAAAAACTAATTTAAAAATCAAGTTATAAGAAAGTGAAAAAATCACGGATTACATTATGCAAAAGTTAAAACATAAAATTAAGGTATAATTGAAAAAAATCCAAAATGGAATTATCAAGTTTACAAGAAGTTAATCCATGATACGACAAAAAATAATCGCATTAAAACCCAAAATTTCAATTAATTGAAAAAAAATCCACTATTGTCTAAATATTAACAAGAGAATTAAAATGAGATTTAAAAATAAATCCAAAATAAAAATACCAAATACACAAGCTATCGAATAAAATAATATATAGAATAGAAAGAAAATCTTTTAAATCATCCTGCAAAATATATCAATCAAAGAAATAAAAATAAGACAATATTTCTAGATAGAGTTAAAGATAAAGTTAAATTAAAATGTCAAAGTAAAATATATTGTAGTTTTAAGTCTATGCCATATAAGCATTTTTGTATTAAATATTCTTTATTATTTATCGTAAAAAATCTGAAACGGCACCGCTGCCTCCTCCTTAGTTCATTTCCCAAGACAACTCTACATTAGATACATCAATCGTAGATCGCTCACCGTGCAGACTTTCATTCTCAGTAAATCTCCATCCTAAATTACACAGATGGTCAAATAATATGGTTGTATCGCTTCCTGCGTCTCCGCTGCCTGTAGTTCGAACACGACGATATGGCTACAGATTGGAGATCATATGTACAATAATATTCCAGATGTGTCACTGCTTTGAAAGCAGGCGATTAAGGACGTGTCTCTATTTACATGTATGTAATTTTTGAATTACTAGTTTGATCGTAAATAAAACTCGATAAACCGTTATCAATGAATGGCTAAAAGTCTATTTATTGTGTCTCAAAATATTCTCCGTGGGATTTAATATTTTTTTACATACGTATAGATGTATTTCATAATATTTTTCCTTCTCCTCCAAGAGCACTTCGGAAACATAAGAGCGACTTTTGCACTGAAGATATTAGCGATGATGATGAGAGCCATCCAGTATATCTCAGAATTCATATGGTAGAATACATTTCATCTTATTAGAAACAATACATCAAGATCAAATCTTCGAAATATTTAAAATGCGATGACATATTTCCCAAATTCTTAGTAAAAATAAGCAACTAAGTGTATTTCGTTAGATTTGTTTGTGTGTGTGACATATAAGCAAGTGGGAACAACTTCTAATAATAATGAACTCCTTATTTTCATATAAAAATTAGAACACAAACAGACGAGCTTATTACATGGCTGATAACTAAGCTGATCACAAAGCAGTGGTACATGCGCAGGTTGTGGAAATAAAGAATATCAGGTTTATCTGCATTAAACACAAACTACTATATTTAAGACTAAGAACGCACAAGGAGAGGAAATTTGGAGAGGAAGAAGAGAGAAAGGAAAGAACTGCTTACTTGTTTTTTTCTGCCAGCTGTGTCGCATCTGTAGACAATACACCCACCCCTCCGTTGAATCTGTGAAATGGACGAGGGCGGCTCGCCGTCCGCACTCGCACAAAATAAAAAGGCGTCCCGTAATAACATCGATATCGGCACAGAAAGCGAATTTATAAAGAGGGAAAGCAATCACCCGATCCATATGTTTCGCCCGGAGCCCGTAAAAAAGCGGACGCGCGGAGGAGCGGCCGCGCGCTGCGAAAATAATTACAATAAGTTGCAGTATATCGAATTCAAAATTATACGCATAATCCATGAGCTCTGCGCTCGCTAATTTACATGTTATTTCAATATCGAACCGCCGGGGAAAACAAAATGGCGTTGCGGGGAGGCGCTGCGCAGTGATTCTATGTATTTGCAGTGGTGCCGCATCACTCAAAAAGGGCAAGTGCGAGTGCGATGGTTGCATACTTTACAGATTTGCAAACTCAAAAACTGTTCGTTTCTCTCCTTTTGGCTATTTTGCCTTTAATTATATAACATATTATTGGACCATTATTAGATAGACACAAAATAACATATTATTTGACCATTATTAGACTTCGGGATAACACATGACATGAGCGAAGTATTCGAGTTTGCGAATACTTACTGTCCTCGATATTTTTTTCTTAAACGCTTCAAAACTCATTCCTGACCTCGTGAACACAGAGTTGTATCTTTCGACAGGCATACGTCATGAAGCCTTCAAACTTTCTTACCAGCGTGACCATTGTTGCTTTATGGGGTCCGTACTCCCAACATACAGATCCTGCAACCAGTCGATCTGTGAGATCAGTTGCATGGCTGACAACGGTTAGTCGGCCATAGCACAGTATACCGAAAGAACAGTAGACGCACTCCCGAGTGACAGGGCGATGAAAGAATAGGGTGCTACAGGAAGTGAGTAGAGGGATACGTCTGCGAATGCCTTTGGTTGGCGTTACGCACTGGCGAAGGTTGGCGAAATTCTCGAGCGTTTGGGAGTCTGCGTCGGCGGAGTAGCAGACATATGCATATACGAACCCTTATGGTGCTTCTAAACGGGCTTTACTTTTACGGCAATTTGTGTCCGCAATATCAGCAACTATAGGCCATCACTGCAACATTTTATTTCAGCTTTCGCTGGAAAACATGTAGCCCGGCCATTCTCGGAAAATATTTCTGCAGAAGTATGGCCCATCATTTTGACTCGTAAACGGGCTACATAATCGGGCAACAATGGTCGACGAAATAATACGTGTCGTAGCGGCTTATATTGCTTTAAATGTAAATTTAAAACGACAAAAAGACGACAATGTGGATTCGACCCGACTTCAATAAGCGTGATACTTTAGATATCTTAGCCTGGATGTTTTCGATGATATGAATACCAATTGAGAGGTCCTCTCCAAGAATTCATTATTAGTAATAAATTCACAATACAAATATCTATCAATGATGTATTTAAACATTTAAATATAATAATAAATAATATAAATTATTTCACGCAATTTTACCTACATAACGTATCAGAATAGATAATAATATTTTATAAATCAAAAAAATATAGCATTAAATGATATAAATACAAAATGAAGATGTCGTGCGTCGTGCCTCGCATCAGAAACGGACGCACTTATGGCGCAAAACGAAACAGCAATAAAGGTGGCCGGGAAATTTTGCAGTATTTTCGATTGCGAAGTCATCGTCCAGCAACTTCGGCCGGGATATACTAAAAATAATTCCGTATATTGCATAGTATGGCTGTTATTGCTATAGCAATGATGCCGGGCAATGTATTGCATCCACATATTGCAGCGAAAATGTGCCCCGTATAAAACTCCATTAGTTTCCAGACTTCCAATCCATATAATAATATCGAGAATTCGTAACATTTGAGAGTCTGATTTTCCATGTAGCTTGATATTTCTTCCTGAAAATACTTCATCTTAAAAAAATATATTTTATGATGGTTCAATGCGGGTTTCTGGTGCATTTGACATATTACAGTAGTCGTTCAAATTGCATACAAGGTACATATTGTTATCAGTCTTCTGTGGAATTTCGTAATTTGTAACTGTGAGTAGGTTTGTTTAAGGACACATTCTACGACGTTCCGAAGTGCCAACGCTTTCACCCGACGTTCTACTCTGGACAACGGCGACAGTAACATCGCCGAAACGTCGGGTGCTGCAAACTTCACGCTGTGAATTTTTCGTCTTAATTATCGCACCGTCTTTGTTTTATTTTTAAAGTAAATTTAATGTATCTAAAAATCATCAAAATATAAACAATGATTCAGAAACATTACATTAGAGCAATCTATAAAACGAATTATAATCGCTACGTAAATTTATGAATTTATGTTTTTTCTGTATCCGTATTTTTACGTTTAGTGACCCTTTCTTGTGAATCTTAATGCCCATGGCATTCAAATGAATTAACAGAAACCCTAGAGAAAGACTGAAAATACACGGCCTGTTGGCATAGTGGTTAGGTTGCCTGATCTTACATTGTAAGGTCCCGGGTTCGATTCCCGGCTGGCTCACCATTTTCCGTTGGGATCAAATGAACAGAATTGCATTTTTAATTCTGTCGATCGAATGCAATAACAATAACACACATACATATAACACGTCATAGGGTTGGTTGTAAGAGATTGTCATATGACAATAAACCCGCCCATTGTGACATTTTCACAATAAAGAGTATAAACAAAAAAACAAACTAACAAACATCTATGTGAGTGAACTACAGATGAATCCATGTTTTTAATGTGGTTAAATAGATTAAATATGATAAAAATAATAATAATTCAATTAAACATAAATTAAATTTTAATTTAAAAAAAAATTATAAATGAAAAATTTATAAAATAACATATATTAACATGCACCTGCTTAATGTTTAAATATAATATACAAAATGATTATTCAAAAATAGCTTGTTGTTCTTTATCTAGCAAAGAAGGCTAAGATAGATTTACTTCACAATGATTAATTTAAATTAAAAGAAGAAAAGAAATATTATTGTAGATATAGTTTTAAATTATAATAGCCAAAAAAGACAGTCTATTGGTTATAAAACCCACTTTTAGTATTGTAGGAACAAATTGAGTGTAAACCTCAATTTTCAAATCGATCGATTTGCAAATCCAAAACTTATAGATGCAGCAGCGATCACGGTGAAAGGGATATAATTGAGATGGTTCCTTCTGCGTGGATAATGTCTGGCGCGGGCCAATCGGTTGCTTCGACGGCTGCCGGCTACTAAGTATAGCTCATAATGGCCGCATAGCCTGGGGAAATGTTCCCATTGTGCGCCCGTTTCGATGGAGCCGGCGGCATAAAGACTTTTCCCCGAGTTAAAAATACGTGGCGGCTTCGGGGCGATACGGGGGAGAACGCGCTTTCAGGGTTGGTGTCTATTTCAAACTATTCTGTTATAGAGTTACCTACGTAGCAATTATACATACCCCGTAAATCAAATCCTAATTAATACAACAAACCAACTATCTATTTAAACTATTTTACTGTTTATTATTACAATTATTATACTTTTATGTCAATGATTTTTATTATTTTATATCGCTTTATAAACTGAACACAAAAACTATGAAAATATGTCGGACACTCTAGATACCCAACCTTCCCACTAATGCTCACGCTCACACTTGACACCCACACACCTTAGGTACAAGTCTGAAGCCTCTTATGCACTAGTAACATTAGTATTATTTTTATTAAGTAGAGCAACCTAATTTCTGTAATATTATTGAAATCCGTAAGCTTTTAACAAGCTTTTATTAGGTCGACCAGTATGTAACTAACTACATATGTAATGGAATCTAAGGTAACTAATTTAACAATCTTCCAATGATCGTAGCGTCATAAAAATTGGCAGCTGTATGTAGTTCTGATGACAGTACATTAATATGGTACTGTCGAACTGATCTGATGATGGAGTCGGAAGATATGAACTGGAAATTCATGATGGAACATCGTATCATAGCTGTGTTTGGACTTGTTAGAAAAGTCTTGGAATAAACTTTGACCACGATTAGGTTTCAAGGTCTGATGATAAAGCCGGAAGATGGGCACTGGTATTCCATGATGGAATATCGTATCATAGCCGTGTGTATGTGAATATCGTATCCAAGCCCAAAAGCGTGTTTTAGTGTTTTTTTTTTAAACTACTAATTTATTTTCTGTTGTTATTATGTAATTATTTACTCACTGTAATACTGTGTAATTTCCTAACTAAAGAATTGAATTATATTGAATTAATTGGACCACTACTATAAGGTTTTTTTGAAACAGAATGACAATAATCAGTCTTTTAATTCTGTTTATTATTTTTATCAGACGACGATTTACTTGGTAATAAACCAGATTTTTTTTATACAAGAATAAACATTGAAAAAATTACGTATTTTAAAGAAAACGATAATATTGAAATGTTCAAAAGGGGTACGAAAATATGGACCACTTGCCAGTATATAATAGAGGAGTTCATTTTCTAAACCAGTTAGTTGATAAGATAGCTTTCAGTCTATGTTTTACATTTATAACTGGTCGTCACTGTTATTCTTGTTTCGATAAACGTATCAGCCGAAATAGAGGATATGCCATTTGGATGTACCTATTATTCCACCTCTCGGCGATCGTTGATTATGAGATATTACCTTTTTTTTCAAATGCACTAAAAAGATATATATTTTCCATCGTTTAACTAAACGGCCTTATCAGCACTACCCCAATCGACACTTGAGATTTTAAATAAGAAATATAAATGCAAATCACGTCTTCATAATCAAATGCGGCCAGCCCTGAAGCCGAACTGGAAGCGCTGTAAAAAAGCACCACTAACGGGGAAAGAAAGCTCGCCGGGAGTATGCCGAATAAAGGCCGAAGGGTGGGGGAGGAGAAGGGGGGGGGGGGGGGGGGAGTTAAACTGAGAAAAGAAAGCGGGGGTGGAGAGAGAAAAGATGAAATGAGAAATGAATTGTAACAAAGTGGAGTCGTACCGCCGTGAAATATTCGACAAACTCGATTTGCATAAGCAAATAGGTGCGCGTTTCGCGGGTACCGCTCCGTGAGATCGGTTTGTGACGTCATCACCCCCACCACGCCATCGCTTCGGCGTCGTCGGTGCGCGCCGCGGCGTTTTCGGGATTATTTCCTCATCACCTCTGCATATAATGCGGAATTTACAGATATTGTATTAGTTCGCTGGAAAAAGAACAGGCTCAATAAAGCTTGTCTTAGGGTCCATGACTTTCTCCACAGGTTTCCATGCATGCATAAGTTTATGGCGTAATATTTTTTTTGTGTTATGTCCTCACCTGCGAAGTTGCCGATATATAAAGGTAATAAAAGATAAAAAAATTGTATTAAAAAATATATATTTAATTATACCCTAAAACGGGTTAGTCTCAGTTCGGTGTAGTCTCAGTTTCTCAATAAAGAATTGAATTGAATTGAATTGAATTGAATTGAATCAAATAGGCGTGAGCTTAAGGTTTTCCTGTTATTTTCGTATCCAAAATCAATGCTATGTTTATATATATAGGTATATGCATTTATATATTATAAATATGTGTATATGTATGTAGATATTTAAATTTTATATTATTACACACCATTATACGAGAATGTATTCTTATCTATCTACCTAAATATAATATGTTACTTTTATGAATTACATACCTACTACGTATTTTAACAAAATATGATACCGCAAATTACGCAAACTGCACTACATATACGAGCAACAGAGTCTATAAGAAATGCGGAGACCGTTTGGTCTATTAGAAATAAGGAGACGAAGAAGAGAGTTTGGTTTGAGAGGTGGCTTTGGGGCAAGAGATGTGCTTTTTAGCTTGCAAGTGCTTATTCATATTAGGACTTGAATCAGCTAGTGTTTGCATCCTCTATTGACTGCGGATAAAGCCTTTGATAGGGTGAAATATTTTGACTGGGCTTAGACTCAAGGAATATCAGATTTATAGCCAATCTCTACTGGAATCAAACCGCTAATGTTTCAGTCGAAAGAGAGACAAGGAGTTAATAGAAACCTCGAGAGGGCTACGAAATCAGGGCTACATTCTGTTGCCTTCTATATAACATTTGGGTATACTGTTGTGCTAATGAACATTATAAAGACCCGGAAACCCGAATATTTTGAATATATAATGTAGAACGAAAAGTGTGGCCTACTTCAGCTTAAAATTCAAGACAAAATCCAAGGCAGAATCCCTCAAGGGCGAAGGTTAATTGTCAATTCACGTCAATGGTATGGGAAGGTTACACGACCCATGTTCCGATCGGCAGTTTGCCAGATACAAAAAGCCAGAAAGGTCGCCAACCTTCGCAGCTTTGAGGCCACCCCCGCTCTATAGGAAACAATACAGTTCGCAGACTCCCCCGACTGTTAGTCGGAGTGCACAATCGATTGGCTTGCGCCGCACGGTGCGCAGACCGTCCAGGAGCGCCAGAGGTTTGATTCCCAGGGGAAACTGGTTCGTTGGCCAGAGTCCTACCCAGGTTCGCACCCCGTGCGTGGCGGCCGTCGGATGGGTGTTGACCCGTGAGTGTGACCGACCCTGAACACATGGGTCATCGTGGCCAACTCATCATGGGCCCGTTAGCTCCCGTCGACAGCAATCAATGAATGCTTTAACGTAGTTTTTACTGCTTCTTAGAGTTGAAATTTTCCGCTGTGAAGTCCAGTCATTTTATTTAATGCCCAGTACATACAGAAGTTTCTACAATTTGCTAAGAAATATGAACTAACTTCTATTCTACCGTTGGCGAGTACAATGCGAGACGAAAAGTCTACAGTGGCAACTCCTGCAACTGATTACTGTGAATCGTGCATTGTCCTGCAGAAGTTGTGACTGAGAGCGATTGACCGGGCACAGTTATTTACACGACTTTCTCCGTCAACTTTTTCAGTTACTGAAAGTACTTACACATTTACGCCAGCTTTTTTTACCAGTCAGCAAGAAGCTGTAATATATAAAGTGTGCACAGAATCTCATATTCTAAAGTAACGCGAATTTCAACTTTTCTCTGAATGTACATACAAAAATATCCGAGCAATAACAATCGAAAGTAAGACAATTTAATATATGACTGAGAAAGAAATAAAATTGCTTTGTATTTGATACTACAACTTAACCCAAAGTCATCCATGTTCATCCATGTTAAACCTAATTATATCATTGTTAATTCTTCAACTTAAAGGGTTTAAACTTCTTGATGGTTGATGCAACCATTTATTATATAGAGTATTCGATTGGTCAATGCCATTGGACGTTTTGGCAATCCTTCTACGCGGTGGCCTTCCGTCCAAACTAATAGCAATTTATTTAGCAATCTATAATAACAATGATAATATATTTTTTTTGTAATAAAGGACTGATTGATTATAATATCTCAATAATTTAACTAATGATAACCATCATAATATTTAATTATTAGTGCCATCTATTGCATTTTTATGTAAGATGATTACATGAAGAAATAATACGAGGGGATAAAATGACATGTACCTATTAATCTCTCTGATAATTAAAGTGCGTAATTATTAAGTATCGAATAAGGACGGATATCATATTTTTTTTTATTATATCGTTATTTCAAGATAGGATACCGCTTAAGAATGTTTAGAGCGCCTGCTGTTTAGAGCGTTGCGCACACTGCCATACCACGAACGCCGCCATATTGAACATAAGATAATATAAGTCAATATTTAGAGCTATGAGCGCCATCTGTCCGTCGCGTTTCGTAGTAAAATCCTAGTTGCCAAAACGTACTATGGCATTGAACAATCTAATACTCAGTATAATCAATGATGTTACAATCGAATGGAATCACACAACGATCGATCGTTTTTGGATAGTGTCGAATGTCCACGGATAGCGCTGACGGAGCGAGACGGCGATGTGGCAGCGGGCGGTAGCTCGCCGTCCCGCTCCGACAATAACAAGTACGGAATATAATTACGTGGAAGGTGTGTCCAGGCGGCGAGCCTTCGTTGGTGATTCGGCCAATCGCGCTCCACGCGACGACGCGGGCAATCATTTCTTCTTTTTCTTTCACTCAAGTCGACCACTCAACTACTCAACTCGAGCCAGCCGCCTCGCAGACGCTCGCCTCGGCGCGTGAGGAAAAAATACACTTGGCATTTGTACAATCGAATTAAGTAATTACCAACTCTTGCTTACAACATTATATACCGTCGTATTTAACAAATAATTACAGATAACATTTAATGTTTATGTTGATAAGTTGTTTAACTACATTGTCAAGTCGAAAAGTGCCTACCATTTTTTTTGTTATTGTGCACTGGGTAAAATATTGGATTGATTCTTACATTAGGTACCATTTTGTTATTACGGTTTTATATACAAATAACTCATTTTTCTCCGTCTTAGCGTCTTACGTTCAAGTAAAAAGAATTGAACGTATTCAAAATTTGTTCTTGAAACATTTGAATTATCGTTTCTTTTTGTCCTTTCCCAATTACAGCGAAGCAGCTAGCTATCATGGTCTTCAATCACTACAATCAAGAAGAAAATGTGCAGATGTGGCGTTTTTCCATAAATTGTTGACAGGTTACATTGATTGTTCGGATCTTCTTGGAATGGTATCTTTTCGTGTACCATCGCGACTCACTCGCCAACCGGAGTTGTTCCACCTACCGCAGGTTGGCACTAATTATACACAAAACTGTTTTATTCATAGATTATGTAAAATTTATAATACGCAGATCGGCGATATTGACATATTCAATTCGTCATCTATCGCTCTTAAAAAAGCAATAATTAATGACGGTGTTGACGTAACATTGTAATCGCACTATATAATATAATATTAAAAATATGTAGGTATTCAAGAATATATTTAAATAATATGTATGATAATAATATGATACATTATGGAACGTGTATTCACATAAAATTGTATTTACTTATATCACTCCCCCCTTCCCAATTCCAACCTCCTTTCATGTGAGTGTATTCTTCATGGAAAACTGTTAAGTGTTTAAATTATTAATATTTAAGTGGAAACATGTTATTAGCATTATCTTTGATATTTAATAATTTTGTACCCAATGTTTTGTAAACGCTGTTTGTTTCCAAAAATAATAATTTACAAATATCATGATTTCGTATTGTAAGCTAATATTTATCACAATAAAATATAGCCTATATCACTCATCGATAATGGAGCTTTCTATCAGTGAAACAATTTTTGAAATCTGGTGATTAGTTTCGGAGAGGACCCCCTACAAACAAACTTACAAACTTGCAAACATTACTTCTTTATAATATTAGTACAGATAACGATGTTTCTATCGTAATTTTATTGAATTACAAGGAATTTTATTCAAACTCCGTTACTCGATTATGTGTATCCACATTTTCTTTACGGTTAACCCCTCATTTTGCGAAGTAAACATTCGGCCATCCCTTTTGTTTTGTCAGTATGACGCGTAAAATTGGCGAGAGTCGATGGCCTTGAGGAAAACGATCATAAGTTATAAACCACTATACAGATCATAAAAAGAATAACTGTAAAATGACCGCATAGAAATATAAAACATTATCTTGCGGTAGGCGACCGTGCGTCCCGCAAGGGACGTTACGGAGCCAGCGGGTACGGTAATAACAGTATACTGTAATTTCAACACGATTCATGTGTCCGACTATAACCGTACGTATACTACTACATTCTGTCATGTTGAAGCGAGATTCAAAGTTCGCGACGTAATGAAATAACATTAGGATACGGTATCTACCGTCACGCCAACACCGCTACGTGTCATATTAATTCATACGTATGGACCACATTCCGGGTTATAACCGTAATTTCTGTTGAATGCGTATGTCCGTGTATTACATCGTTATATTTTTCTGAGTGTGCTCAAAAATGCACCGAACACAATTGAATGTGTATGCCGAAGTCCAAATAACGATTTCAATATATTTCTATGTCAAATTGAGAAAATCTTGAATATCAAAAAATAGAAAAGGTGAGGTCACTGGGATTTAAGAAGGCCTGCTCAACGCATTTACTGCTGACTGACGACATGAGCAGCTAGCTGCTTCTTATGCGTTTTATAGTTATTTTATACATACTTAAGGCATTTTGTTTTATTTACAGTTAATTCTATCATTAATAGTTAGGTTCATAGTTTCTCTATATATACATTATCTTCTATATTGAGTTTTAAAGTTATAGGTACAGTTTATGAACTTAAGTAATGTGAATTTAGAATAATAATAAAACTTATAATATTTGCAGTTAGCTACCCGATTAATTGCTAAGTTTTAAATGTAATGGAGTTACAAGGACTTCTTTTCCTTTTAACCTTAACCCCTCAAATGAATGGCGATTAGCTCGGGTTGCCTACGGCAAAATGTTTATAAATTTATATTTACATTTACATTTACATTTACATAGAGCGGGGTTTACTATAGAGCTATAGCATTACTATAGAGCGGATTACTATAAAGCGGCGCACATTTACATTTATATTTACAATTTATATACATTTTGTATTCATTTTGCCAAGGCATCCCTTAAGGGACGCCTCACATTTGAGGGGTTAATTGGATTTTGTCAATAAATAAATAAAATAAATATCATTAGCGAATGCAAGGACGGAGCACTTGTTATTACGGCTCGGGTGACTTAAACGTGGCCTTATTGAAGCAATCTCCAGAAGCGAGCTCAATATGGATTTTTTGTTTATCCATGAAACCGATTGATTGTGGTTCCTACACTTAGCCGAGTTATTCGTCCTTTACGTTATTTTAGGAATTACGACTCGGTGGCGTAGCTATCTGGCCAAAGATCCCGGTGCAAAAAGGAAATTGGGCCCCCGTCACCCATCTCCTCAAATCAAAATAAAAGTAATTGAATTGAAATAAAAAGTGTATGATTTCTAATAGAAATGGTTGAACTAATCATTATTATGACCACTATTATTATTATCAAATAAAAATCGTAACATACTATCGTATAAAAATGAAAATTGTAAATAAATTAAAAATACCAATTTTCATCGTGCCTTGCTATTTGCGAAGCTATTAATGACTCTACTCGCACTAGAATTGAGGCGAAAGGGAAGTAGTAACAAATTCTGAAGATTTCAGTTCACCTACAATTTATCCAGCTTGACAATTTTTGTTTAATTTATTCCCTTTTTTGTGGTTGTAGTACGATTTGCTTCCACCGCTAGTACTATTTTGTTCGTGCTTGATTTTTTCCGAAGTTATAGTTTTGCCTCCACCTCAAACACAGTTCACAAACAAAAAAATAAAATGTAACTAATTAAATAAAATGCCGTTAGACAGAGTCTTTATAAATAGTTTTACTAGACGCGTCTATGTTTTACTAGATGGATCATTTTTGATCAAATTGAGATTTATTTGAATAATCAAGATATCGATTTTAAAAATCATGGCCTTAGTTAAGCCAACGAACAAAAGCCCCGTGCCCCCCCCCCTGGCCTAGCACTGTGAGCCCTAATGCTCTGCACCATCTCGCACCTTAGTAGCTACGCTACTGTTACGGCTATAATGAAAATATGTAGAAAGTATATTCGCCAACTCTTGGAGATTTTTTAGACGTAGTATGCCGAGGGTGACTCTATAGTATGAATTTTGTGCTGGAATGACTTCTCTTGTCTTGGTTGTGTGATATTCTGCCCCCTGCAGCGGGATGCCTTTTCTTAGTATAAGTTTTTTGCAGATATGTGCTATTTTCGCTTGGGAGGGCAGTATACGAATACACTCGTACATACTGGATTAAATAAGTCCGGGACTGATTTCTTATACAATAAATAAGTGGAATCATCGCATTTATAACAATACAACTACGTAAACTGAATGTAGAACATAGAATATAGAACTAGGTAGATTAGAATATAGAAAATAGAAATACGTGTATTGGCGTTTCTGCCGAGCGATCGATTTTCCGCACTTAAGAAGCACGATTTTCCGCACTTATTTGGGATCGGCCAATATACTTAAATTAAAATCCGGCTCATAAGCATAGCGAATAACACGTTATAAACGATCTTATATTTTAGTATTAATATAAAATAATGCTAGGTGGTGCATTGAGTGGTTTAAAGCCAAATTTTTAGGCGGTTTTTTAACTTAGGACTAAATTTGTTTTTGATGAAGAGCACTAAAAATGAACTGTGTGTCAAACTATAATAAATAATGTTGAAAAGCAAAGTTAAAATTTAAAAATAGATATAAAAATAGCTTTTAGGATAGTTTAGGACTTGATAGACGAAATGTAAAATCGACAGTACCTATAGGAGCTAAATTACAATCCATTGTCCCTTTCAGAGTGTGGAGTACGGACATGGACGTTAACTCGCCTCGCGTGTAATTTCCCCTTATTAGCCACCGCATAAAAATAGAAAAAGTGGTGTATTTCATTACGAGAATACATGCAATAAATTCAACGATTGTCCGACGGTCGTTCATTACGGAGATGTTATCGGGGTAACAAGAAAATTATTTCTATAAGTAGGAGCTGCCTTGCCGTGGTTTGTCTTGTGGCGCGGGCGATGTATCTACTCGTACATCCTGCTTAGCTTTGCGAAGTTTCGTCCGACAAATTTATCAACACACCTAGTACCCTGACACCTTAACGACGTGTCAACCGACCTCAATCGCGTTCATTCCCTTTGATATCGATACCACTTTCATATTTCACTTCGCTAATTTCCTTTTGTACTTTTATAACATCAAAGTTAAGTAAAAGTTGATTAATGGTAAGAAAACCCCTTTTCACTTTATTAATATTTTTTATTCTTTTCAATTTAGTCTAATTTGACATCAAAGGTCGAGTAACAAAATTAATGATGTCAATTAATGGTGTCTTGGTGTATTATTTATTATTTTTATTGGCGCTACCTTTCAAGGCAGTTTATTGTGTGATAAATTTGGTTTTTATGGACAGATCATAGCTCTTATTATGCCTTATAATTGTGTTGAGACAGAGGGATAACTACAGTCCCTTGGTAAATATTTTCAGACCTGCCGTTTATTTCAATACTGATTTACACTTCTCAATATATTAAAACTTTAATAAATGTTTTGTTTATGGTGATTCGTTATATAAAAACAATAAAAACATTATGTCCACTATTGTTCTAAGAAACGGTCTTACCACGTAAAATAACAAAATGTAATCATCATCTTCAACTTATCGTCAGAATTACGTTCGTCGTCTTAGTAGGTAGTACACGTGGAGAATGGTGGAGGTAAGATGGTTTCTCATAAACATCATTATCTCAAACCACGTTAAATGATATGTAGTTCATATTTATTTTGGATATTACTACCCTTTTCTGTCAAAATCACTAAATCTATGTTTTCAAACACAGTTTTTTTTTTCACAAATAGTAGTTTTTTTTAGAAATTAGTTTTAAAAGACGTTAACAAAATTGCCAGCATTTTACACCTTTTACAATTAAAAAAAACAAAAATGTTTTGCAAAAACACAGATTTGATTTTGCATTAGTTAAATCCATCGTAATGCCATAGTACGCAATTTTTGAAAGGACGCCACAGAAAAAAAAACAAAAAGCACTGAGATAAAACACACTTTATTTTAAAGCTAAAAATGACCAATTTCAAATGTATTTATTTTTAAAAAAATGTTTAGTTCCAGAAACTTTTAGTGTGACCTTTAGTGTGACTTTTATTGTCTTTTTGCTTATGTCATACGTAAGCAAAACTTGCTGATTTTACTACCGTTTGCTTCAAAAAAATAACATTTTGTGTCACAGTTTTAAAACGTTGTGAGCCGCTGGGGAAATCAATAATTTATTTATTTGTCCTACAAACGTCGCCTTCCGACATTTTGAATTAATTATAATTCTAAGATCATGCTATTTCGATATATTTAAATATAATTATGTTTCATTTTGGTTGATTTAACTGTTTTATCTTTTAGTACATTTTTACTGTTTTATTTTAATCCCATATATGCGCACATATAATAAAATCATCGTCATACATGTAGTCTATCTCATTACGGGCCACGGGCTAATTAGCCAGACTCTGCGATGACAATAATTTAAATGATTTTTAAAATTTGTGATGAAATGTTTTTATATATTACTAGCTGACCCGTGCTCACTTCGTTGGGCGGTAAAACTTTTTTCCTTAATGAAATTATGAGTGTGGTTCGGTTAGTAGTGAGTACTATGATTTATTTCCTGACTGCCAAAAGAAGGCTTATATTTTTACTGCATATGTATGTATGTATTTGAATGCCAATTTGACTATAATACCGTTATTTGTGAGTGTCTTCTTGTGAGTGTCTTATTTGTGAGTGTATGATTTCTTTAACTATTTATGAAGTAAAAGGGAAATTAATATATGCAATAAAAGGGAAAAGGCCTTTTGTTTTAAACACTTGAGGCGAAAAATTTACTTATTTTGATAAAAAATCATAATTGTTAATAATATGACCAATAAACATGACCTAACGACTTAAATTATTTAGACATATGCTGTCGCTGACTTTTTTGTAGGCATTATCAAGCTCTACAACTTTTCCCTAGAACTTAATCATATATCTCTCATCGTTAAAGCAGCGTTAGTTAGAAACGTTTTCGTTCGACCGTTTTTTCCGAGTTACTTTGGAAATCCGACTACTACGAAAAAGCCTTTACATTTTTCGGATTAATATATAGCTTATGGCACTCACAAATAACGTGGCTTTCTATTGGTAAAATAATTTTTAAAGTCGGTTCAGTAGATCCAGAGATTACTTCCTACAACATCACAAACTTTACCTCTTTATAATATTAGTATAGATTACAATTATTATTATACTGAACAAACTAGAATAATATGGAATTCGAGAAAACTAGGAAAAGTCAATTAAATCATACTTCTTACTATACGAAAGATATGTCATACTATAAAGGTGCGCCTAAAGGTTTTATTCTAGGTCCGTTTCTATTCTTTGTTTTCTGCAACAGCTGGTCTATCGTATTCCAAAATCAACTAAAAAAGTGTTTTCACTACGGCAAAAAGCGGCACGGCGCTCGCTTGACTTTTTATTTTCAATCCCATAATCCCGTAATGACTAGTTTCGCGGTGCACTGCAAATATTTCGCTCGGTGCTTTGTGGGTTCAGAGCCAAAGTGATCCAGTGCGATTAATAGCAGATGAATCGGTCTACTCGCCCGCCAACGGGATGGCAAATAGAGCAAGAGTAAATCCGGCTTCTCACAGGGAGCGATGCAATATGGGCGTATTGGCAAAATGCACATCGAATGACGATGAAAATAACGGTGATGCGGAAAGAACTTATAAGAAATTTGGGGGTGCACTTACGACAGTGAAATTAATTACAAAGATAAAACCTACAGTGTTGTATTTTAAAATACGCAATTAAAATGGAAATAATAATATTACATACCAAATCGAAGTAAAAAAAAGTCGGTTGAACTCAACCGACTCAACCGTAACTACGCCGAAACTTTTCTGGCAAGTGGCCAAGGACTTACAGTAGGATTTTAGACGTGATGTCCCTTTGGGAAAGAGATTGACCAGGGAGCACTATTCCGTAGAAAATTAGTCCAAAAATGGAGCCATTCCCCTCAATATCTACGTCACTAAATAGTTATTTCTTCTAAATCATTGACAACTGATCGATAGGTACCTATTTTAAAATTTGTTGTACATAATTTGGTCAAAAGCGGCAAAGAAACTTAGAAGTTTTCTTAAAACAACAATTTTGAAATTTCTACGTTGACAGTCTGTATTTACATTTTTTGTATGTCTCGATTTGCTTGATGGGGAATTAAATCCCGAAGTTTGGAACACTAATTTGCAAACATTCTGTATATTAGTGTAGCTTGAATATGAGATTGTCCAAACAAAATGTTGATTTCGATCCAACAACGCATCTGTGTACAAAATTTCAAGTATATAAGTCCAACATATCGAGATTAAAATATGACTAGTGCGCCTCCTGGTGGACCGAAATCAACCTTAACCTTTTCAACTCTTGCCATGATCAAGTGATGCCTGCGTGCCAAATCTCAGCTCAATCGGTTTAAGCGCTTAGGCGCTATCGTGGAGGAATACACACAGACACGCGGACTTAGACACACATACACGGTCACACAGACACATAGACAAACCCTTGGTGGTTGGTGGGCTGGGAAAGTAATAGATTATTAGAAATTAAAATTAGACAAAGGCCTGACTTATCGTCGCAAAAGACGTCGTCATGCAGAATGCAATCCCCAACGAGCTTAGAAGAACCCCCCATGTGCTGGCCTCTAGAGCGGCCAAGCGGCTTTCAATATTGTTGGTAATCCCTAAACAGCGTACATTCTGTCAGTTCTCGTCCAGCACGGTATGTTACCTTTACAGCCACCATTGTTTCTGCTCAGTCAATATTGGCGGTTATCATTTACCGGCAACTGACGGACGGCTCATCTCGCTGCTCTCCTCCGCTACAATTCAAGTTCCATTTTAATTTCACTTCTTTGGGCCCTGTTTATTTTTAAGATGAAACGCCGGATTAATTTTCCAACTTTATATTACTTTCTGCCTTTGTATTTATATTTGGCTTCGGCGAAACGTTTGAGATATTACGTCCTCTGGATTATCTACTATATGGCTTTCGAGATATCGGGTTTAGTCACTGTATTACCAGTCTGCAGTAATAAATATTGTATCTCAGTTTTATTTTCCATTCTATACCGTTGAAAGGTTTGCTTTTGTTAATGCAGCAAATTGAAGAAAAACATTTTTTGGGAGTGAGCTTTTGGCTTTAAAAATATTGTCTTGTTTCTCTGTTAATTAATGACATTCTTTTGGAAGCTTTAGTATTTATTACATTCAAGAAACTATTAATGCCAATTAATCTGTGGAATGGCTCGCATATGGAAGATCAGTTTGTGTTCAAAATTCTAGTTTTTGATTAAAGTCACGAAAATAAACTGCTGTGATACTTCTTTGGCATGGAGCTCTTTCTGCCATGATAAGTCCTCAGTTATCATCCTATATTTGAACATTCATTGAGCTCATCGAAATTCATGGCGCTTTCTGCCATCATTATCCAAGTCATTAGACAGATGAACAGAGATGATGAACTTTGATAGGAAATAAAATATTCCCAAATATTGTAACTCAGCATTAAGGCGATAGGATAGGCCAAACTGCAAAATAGACCTATCTTTGAACGCCTATTTTTCCCTAAATGGATGGTCCAAATACATAAAAAAATATATATTGTATGTGTAATATGATCAAAAACAAATTTGTTGTCTCATTTGTTTATTATTACTGTTAGTTTTGACAGAAAAAAATCTTATCTCCCTAATTATTTTACGCAAGAATTTTTATATTTTTTCAAACGCCTGAACGTAAGGTTTCTAAAGAAATACTGTTTACCAAATAAAAATGGAAGTAGGTACGCGAAAAAGTATGTGATTTATAGAATGGCACCCGTATTTTTACTTTTGAATCTCTACTAAGTAGTTATTTTGACACCGTCCAATCACCTGATTGCAACTCTTTTCGATAACTTTACACTACTTGTATTCTAAACATTTATTGTCTCTTTTTTTACAGTTCTATATCAAAAACGACTAAGAAAGGAACGACGAGCCAGAGTTCGCGCTCAGGAGGAGCTAGCAGGAGAGCTGAAACTGCGTTCCAGAATAGAAGACGCCCTCAAGGCCTCGGGAGCTCCGCAGGAGGTGTTACGCATACTATCGGGTACGTATTTGGCTGGAGAATTTCTGAAGAAGTTTTTAAGATATATCCTTTTCACGCACCGTTGTCAATGGGTAAAGTTTATCATAAGCCGGTAGGCGTCCACTATTGGACGTAGGCCTCCCCCAAATAATGCAATGACAAACGGGCCTGAGCCGCCTTCATCCACCTACTTCCTGCGACCAAAGCAATATCATCAGTCCATATTGTGAAAAGCCATCCAACACTTTGTCTGCGGATTCGTGGTCGTCATTCTATTTATTTTTTCCCCAACGGTTATATGGCCTACCTATTGCCATTTCAAGTAGCTAATTTTACAAGCTATATCAGTGACCTCGGTTCTTGGTGAAACTCCAGACATAGCTCTCTCCATGGCTCGTTGCGCGACTTTGAAATTGTGTATGAGTTCAATAGTTAGCGACCACATCTCGGCGCCGTATGTCATCACTGGCATTATACACTGATTATAGACTTTCGTCATGAGGCTCTGCGGTATTTGCGGCAAGAATATATGGGCGTAGTTTCCGGAACGCTGCCCATACGATTTGGATTCGTTGACTTGTCGAAGTTAAGTCAATTAGTTGGATCATCTGACCCAAAGAAACATACTGATCGATATCTTCAATAACCTCGTACTTATCATGTACCGGATTGGGTGTGACATGGGCATTTGACATGATTTTTGTCTTATATATACCCATGTTCATTTTCTAACCCAGATGTTGGGAGACGGTATTGAGGCCTCTTGAGCATTATGCTAAGGTCGTCCATCGATTTAGCTATGCTTACTATATCAGCGGCGAATCGGAGGTAAGTAATGTATACGCCATTGATGTTGATGCTATAACCGTCCCAGTTAAAAGCTCGAGAACGTCCTCCAATGTAGAGGTGAACAGTTTCAGAGATATAATGTCTCCCTGTCTCAGTTTGCTATTGGATTGGATTTGTACTCTGATAGACATGGTCGGATACACAGTCAGATACACATTGTGCCCTTGTTATACAAACGCTTCAATACTTCGACGCACCTGTAGTCTATTTGTCACCGCTGTAATAATACTGTCCAGGTCTCGACTGAATCGAAGGCTTTCTCTTAGTCCACAGACGCTAGTGAAGTTATCGGGTAAAGTTATCTATCTGTATTTTATCTACTGCGTGGGTATTTAATGGAGCACATTATGAGAAAAGACAAAGGGAGTAAATTTTAGAAGAAAGGAAATATAATCGCGGACTTCCATTGTTTACTCATTTGCGCGCCGGAAAAGTGGGAATTAACGAAACCGAAAATGATTAAAAGCGGCTCCGCAGCGAGACGAAACAATTTCGTTTCGGGGACACGGACAGTCGCTAAGGGCGGTATTGGGGTGCGCATCGGACGGAAAAATATTTTAATTTACACGGCGTAGGCGAAGAATGTCGCAAGCGATTCCCGCCCTTGAGGGCCGCGCTCGCCCGCCGAGAGTTATTTCATTTAGCCGCCTCTCGGACGCTCGTACTTTCCGCTTTTTTCCCTCTTTGCCTCTCTCTCCCTCGCTCGACCGGGGTAGAGGGACTGCTCCTGTGACCACGACGGGCATGAAAGGGACGGGATGATGGTCTAATACACTGCTAATTAATTAACATTATCTGCTCGAGATCCCGCACGCGCTCTCCGACGAATTATTGCCTTTCTCCAACCCTTTAAACTGGAGCGCGCGACGCGAACGGTGCCGCGGTGGAGAGTTTATTGCAAACTATTTACTCATATGCAGGAGTGTTTTATCTACTATCCCGATATGGTATGGTTTGTATTGTGAATGTTGAACGGGGTCTGCCACGCAGTGGATCGATTTTAGAGCAAGTTGGCTGGAAATATATAGCTATACATTTGCCAAAGTCATAAACGTGCATACCCACAACTAGCTTATTTGTCAATACTGAAGATAAATATTTAGTAATTAACAGGGACCGAAAGAAATAGACATTTTTCTTCCTTTGATACGGAGCCCAAAAAATGACGATATACGTTATAAATCTGACTCTTCCTCTTCTATCATAAATCAAAGTAGGGTGAAACCGCACTCGTTTCCTAGCAAGTCGAATATTGATGCGTCGTTTTGTGGTTCGATTGGAAGGGGGGAATCCCGCTCGATTAGTTCGGCAAACTATTCAAAGAGGGCACCTCCTTATCCCGTTCTTTCATAGACCATTAGTTCTGTCTGGGGGATGTTGCTAAACGAGTAAAATTTTATAGTAAAATAAGAAGATAATGATAAAAATCTTTCATATTTCATGAGATTTTCTGTAAAATTCAGCAAAATAATACTGAAAAAATAATAAAATTCGAAAAAATAAACATAACCTTGTGATTTTTTGCTGCATTTTAATGAAAAACTTAACAGTCACAATTTAATTAAAATGTTCTTTGAGTTCTTGGATTACGTTTGTCGTCAAATATTGTACATTCCTGATAATATGATAACTAAAATTGTATAATTAATAATATTTCAGCAATTGCTATCCTATTAAATGTTGCTTACGGATTTACATGGTCCTAACTAGGGATGGACATGGATGTTACCATCGTAACGGAAACATCGATGGTCAAAAAATATCGTTTTCAATTTCAATAATTAGATCATCTAAACAACGATATTTCTTTAAAAAACATCGTTTGTTGGACTCATTTTGCTGACAATGCCTATGAGTTTTCTTCTGATAACAGCAATAATGGAGATGAACACAATGCTATTATGTATAATTCAACATATGTGTTTAAAATAAAACAATAAAGAAATGAATTAAATCTAAATAACTAATAGGAAATGGCAAAGATTAATCAATTAATTTCCGAAATTTTGGCAGTTAACCGCCGTACCATATTAGGCTGATTATGTAGAGAAATACTAGTATAACAATATTGTTTTTTATGAATTCTGTCTTATTGCCTAATAATTAATATTGTTAGACATGTTGTATATATTTATATAGTAGGTATGTATAAAGACAAGCCGAAACGGCTACGTGCAGATCTGTCAACCACTGCAATATGCCGTTCGGCCTTTTTGCCGCCTCAGCGGTTAAAGTGTTAGGAAATATCAACTTCCATAAAATATTAATACATATATAAAACATATATGGAGGAAAATAAATCATAACGTATAGATGAGAAACATCGATAGTGCCAAGAGATCGATAAAGCACCATTGTAGTAAAAACAACGAACATCGATTTCTAACCATCGATGTTTTCGATATATCAGACATTGATGTCCATTCCTAGTCCCGACCCTTAAGCTTCTTCTTGTTTACCTTCATATCATGCCGCCTCCACACGTTGGCGAATGTTCGTGTTACAGATTAGGTAACGTATAAGATGCGGATTTTCAAAGAAAAGAAAGACAGCCAGCTGACAGCTCGGAACAGTCCAAATCAATTCAAAATTAGAAGGGGTGCGCAGAGTGCGCAAGCGCGGCTAGTAGGCTGACAACCACAGCTCATATTTGGTACGGTGACTTTGGCATATCTGCTATAGGAGTTTTTCATATATGTTTCCTAATAGTTGTTTACACCCACTTGGGACACGAACATTCGCCAACGTGTGGAGGCGGCATCACAAAAATCTTGTTCTTTACACACCAATCTTGGTCTTTAGCCAAATGCAACGCATACTGTCCATATTAGAGCGACTATTAAAAACGTATATTTTCCGTCGCTTTCGTTCGGCAGAGCGGTCGTGTATGGGTGTCCCTTTCCGGCCAGTGGCTGCGCGTGACACGGGAACCCTTTGCCTGTTGGGCGGCCGTACAAAGGGCGGGCGGATTTCGTTCAAAAGTTGCCGTGGCGGGCACGAATCGCGCAGCGCCGCCCGCCCGTGTCATTTCGCTGAATTAATATCAAATTAATTTCGTTTGATCGTTTCCATTAATTGACATCACACGCCGCCCGTCGCTTTCCCCTTTGTGACGCAGCGTTACTTTTGAAAGCTTTTCTCAATGAGAGCTGTCATGGGGACGTGTGAGCATATTTCATAGTGTGTAAAATGTATTGGGAGCTATTAGGCCCTTGCTGAGTTGGCCACGAAGACCCATTTTATTCGGGGTTGGTCACACTCACGGGTCCACATCCATCCGACAGACTCCATGCATGAAGTGCGAGCCCGGGTAGGACTCTGGCCATAGTGCTACTTTCCCCTAGGAGTCAACCTTCTAGCGCTCCTGGACGGTCTGCGCACCGTGCGGCGTAAGCCAATCGATTGTGCATTCGGACTAACAGTCGGGGGAGTCTGGAAGCAGTAGGGTAGACTGGGTACGGTTGTGCCAAGTTACGGTTGTGACAGTCATCATATTAGCGAAACTATAAGGAATACCGGGGAGGGAGCAAAGGGAGAGAGGAGCGGCGTGCCCGTCTGAACATGTGTCGCAGTATTGCGTCAGCCATCGCGCGACATTAACGCTAGCAGAGCTATACATTACTTTTTAACAGTCAAAAGTAAGTTTTTTTATTCGATTTCTTTTAATAATCGTTGTTATATGTGTACAGATAGAGTAATGAGTGTTTTTCCTCGTAATAAGTTAAATATTAGTAGTTAAATAGCAATGATTACTTTGTACGTAGATTATGTTGTATTGTCATGGCGATTATTTTTTTGCGAAGGAGTGCGTTGGGTACAGTTGTGACATATTTTTTGGGTACAGTTGTGACAGTTTGTTTTTTTTTAGATGCCCAGAAAACGCTTGAGAACGACCGAAAGAGGGCAGTGTGACATAATAAAATATGAAGGCGCTTATTTATATAGAAGTGAAAAGCGGGACATCTTTACGGAGAGCTGCGGAAATGCACGAAGTTAATCGAATGTCGTCTATATAAGAATCAACCTTAGATTTCTTCCGTTTTTTACGTTATGTGTGTTGATACTAATACAAGTGTTATTTTTTCTTGAAGAAGACATTGTGAGCTTTTGGTTTCACTGATTTTAATATTCCAGATATTAGATTTTTCCAGATATTAGATTAGATATTAAGTACTTATGTTAGATATTATGTTAGATATTAAGGTACTTGCAATAAAAGTTATTTTAGACCATTTAGGTGTATTTTTGAACCTGTCACTACCGACCCCAAGCACTGTCACAACCGCCCCTGGGGTGTGGTCGGTTGTGACATTTTTTCTTTTTTTTATAATTTGCTCCTACGAGTTAACCATTGTAAGTTAGGGGCAAATTTTAGTATTTATACGTAGACAAATGTACACTTTACTAAAAAATATATATTTCCTCCAGCTAACTGGCATACTAACAAAGTTATGGGCGATCAAATGAAATTGTCACTTTCGTACCCAGTCTACCCTACTGTTTCCTAGAGAGCGGGGGTGGTTGCTGACCTTACGGCGACCGTTCTTAAAACTACGGCTACCCGATTCCAGGTGAACAGCCGGGCAAAGGACGTCGTGGTCCACAAATACACTACCACAAAACCAAAGCGATCCCATTGGAGAAAGAAGTAAGATATCGGAAAGTCATCTAAAAGGCATAAAAATTGATAAAAGACATAACCAAATGCCTCTTCGATACAGTTCAGCTCAGATCTTGCGGAGCTTAAGGTTTTGGGAGCTCTTGCGGAGCTTAATATCTGCACGTTATTTATTAAGCAGTGTCTTATGAGTTTTCTCAAAACTAAACGTTTCTTTGACCGCGCTCTATTTATATTCCTATAAGCTTTCCATCAAAATAATAAACCGATATCAGTAAACAGTTAAAAGGCGGACAGGAAGTAAAGACAAGCGAGGAAATAAACATATTAAAGTTCACCACTGAACGGACGTTTTGAATTACTACCGCTTGCTAAAAAAATAGCCGATTTAGCCGATTGAATTACAAGATGATACGAAAAACTGCATCGAACGGGTCTTACGTTGCGACACAATCAGGCCGACGCCTGCAACTGGGCACTATATACCGAGATAACAGTATACGCACTCTCGAGCACCAGGGCATTGCGGGGATAGGGTGTAAAGGAAGTGAGAAGAGGGGTACGTCTCGACGAACGCCTTTGGTTAGCGTAACGCGCATGCGAAGGTTGGAGAATTTCTTAAGCGTTTGAGCGTCTGCGTTGGTAGAGTAGTAGATATGTGGCGGCCATATGCGAGAAATTGGCCTAGTGACGTAGCTCGCATTAATTTCAATTTTGTTCTAAGAGACGCTACTTCCTGGTATATTGTGAACTGGATATGGGATGTCAAGGGCTCCATTCAAAATGTCATCAT
Source organism: Micropterix aruncella (assembly GCA_944548615.1). Taxonomy (NCBI): domain Eukaryota; kingdom Metazoa; phylum Arthropoda; class Insecta; order Lepidoptera; family Micropterigidae; genus Micropterix; species Micropterix aruncella. The sequence goes on along the minus strand of OX155953.1, from coordinate 2,931,589 downwards.
AGCCACAACGTAATAACAAGGTGCCGCAGTTTATCACTAAAGGAGTCAAATTACAGATTTTTATGCCAGGCTTAGTGGCACCGTACTCATCGCCTCTTCTATATTCATGAACGTTGTTGTTCGCAGAAACCGGAGTGAACATGAAATCGCCGCAGCGTGAGCGGCCCGAGAGTGGCGGCGACCGCGACCGAGACCAGAATCGCGACCGCGACCGCGACCAGTCGCAGCTGCAGCAGCAGCAGCAGGACCGCGACTCGCGACCGCCGGCGGCGGACAGTCCGCCATTTGCCGCGCCGCCGCCGCCGCAGCAAACGCAGCAAACGCAGCAGCCGGAGAAGCAATGGAACTACGGCGGACTCGACCTCATGAGCAGTGGGGCGGCCTTTTGGCAAAACTATTCCGGTAAGTTCATTACATTATATTACATTCGTATCTAATTGCCGAATTTACCGCTCTAGGACGTGTCACGATATACTATAGGTAGTAATATACAAGCTACTGTAAGTAGTAGGTTGTTATTACAAGCATTTTGCATGATACTAGTTCGACAACAGATGAAGGTCGTGTAGCCAGTTATATAATAGATAAACTGCATATATGAAGTTTAAGTTGTATTCTTATAGTTATACCCGTAAATTGAAATTTACCCGAAACTGCCTTGAAATATATTTCTAAAATTAAAATAACAAAAAATTTACAGTTTTGCTGTCTCATCAATACATCTAAATGTATGTCATTGCTACATCAGTTTAAACGTTAATATTAGCAATGTGATTAGAAAAAATATAGAATGTTTTTCTTCCGCTGTTAAATACTAACATTAAAACTTCCCACCTTCCGAGTATCTTGTTGTTCTGATAGTAAATTAATTTACTCCCTTCTATTACTATAGGCATAGTAACATACATTATGAACTTTCATTGTTATCGCTTTCCCTCAAATATAAATTTAATCGTTTTATTTGGTAAATTTCGAAACCCTTGCAATATTTCCTTCAATATGTAGCTTTTTCCCCCTTAGCCTTATCCTATCTGCTTTGAGTAGGGTTGCCTTCAGTTTTCAGTCTAAAAATCATCGTTGACACTATGATCATTGTATATTTATTTATTTATTTATTTATTGCAATGTACATAATATGCAACAAGCGTAACAAATCATACTTAATATCTAGTTTAAAATAAAACCCACAGCAAGTTGTGTCACGCTTATTGTGAAGATCGGTCCCATGTCGCCCAACTAAGTATACACTTATTCTAGGGCAAACATATTAAACAAATACTAGTTTAAAAAAGAAAACATATTCAAAAGAAAAAACAGTAGTTTAAACAAAAAGAGAAAAAGCGAAAATGGAAAAAAAAACCTTGAATTAAATAAAAATATGTATAAAAATAAAATATGCAAACATATAATTATAATAAAATAAAACATTAAAATAAATAGATAATTAAATACACTTATCCTTCGGTTAATAATAAACTATATAGTCATAACTTAAATTATAAATAAAAATTGTAATATTTGTAGAAAAATAAAAAGTCACATTAAAATTATAATACCAGTAATAGTAAAGTTTCTAAATAAAATAGTCACAAATAAAAATTAAAATAATAGTAATAGTCAGAAAGTGCAGCCAAACAAATCTAGATAGTTGAGAGTTGAGAGAATATTAGTCTTATTGAAAAATGACATTGTCGTCAGAGCGATTATCGCAAAAGACACAGTTAATAGAGGACGCACAGAGTACAGGTACCTAATTTCCTTTTTAAAAGGTGCAAGGCAGGTGGAGAGGTCGGATTTTAATCCGTGTATTAAAAAAGGGCGAAAGATAAAAGGGAATAGAGGGCCGTTATTTCTCACGCGCCAGATGCGGCTAATTGTCGTCTTCGACGGCAGCATAAAAGGAAACAATATCGGAGAGGTCGCCATCCGCGTCCCTTCCGACATGCCTCTCAGCCTACTAATCTTATTATTTTGTTTGCGATACAGTTATTACGGAAAAAATAAACCGCAGTGGCAGCCTAATTGCCTATCATCCTCCCTCCAAATATTTTACAACAGCCTGTGTATCGGTTTCTTCCGTAATCTATTGTGCGCTTTCCTGTCGTTGTAACCACTCTTTGGTATATTTCTTATTCGTTGCATTCTTCAAGCCGCTCCACAGATCTTGAGATCTTTACGGACATTATCAATCTATCGATATTTAGGCATACCAGTAGTTATTCATGTAGAGATTCCACCAGTCTTATTCATGTAGAGATTTCCACTAGTGCTCTTTTGAGAATTTTGTCTTGCGATGGTTTCTTGACATGGTCCAAGTACTCTTCTACATTAGGTAAGCTTAAGCTTCGAAACCCATTTGCGCTGCGGCCTCGGCAGATCTTTTGTGCCTCTACAGTTCGTTACCCAGTCCTGTGCTATTTTTGTGAAACGACTTCTTCGATCTCACTTGGGTCCCAATCTTTATCTTCTCAGCTGTCAGATTCTAGATTGAATTGGCAATGTGTGGTGTGTGTGTGTATGTGTGTTTGTACCTACTATATCTCAGAAATAACAAGACCAATTACCACCACATTACGTAGAAAAATAGTCATCATAAAACCAAGATTTGGGAAGTTGTTAAAAGATATTCGCTATTTCATTTCAAAATAGCGATTTTTAAAATTTAAAAAAAACATAAATCCGTTAATGCTGATCCTAGAAAATTTCATAAATGTGACTTAGAATTATGAAGACATTGCTTACCGCTCTTCCTTGTCCTTTTATGATATCTTCAGCAAGTTTTGAATATCAAATGTTCTGAATTTAAATCTGAAAAATTAATACTACATAACTCAGTTATTAGTGCTATATAGTATTGAAAATAAACGTAAATTACAATCCCAGGTATAAAGCCTCTAATTTTGTTATATTTCATTTCCTAATATCTCCAGTAGCTTATGAGTTTAATAATTAAAATTTTAAAATGAGTACAAAACGAAGAATTTGGAAATCGAACCTGATAATCGCGATTGTTTTATCCGATAACTAAAGAGGCGACGCATTGTTTGTAGCTTCAACAAGACGAAATTTGGTAAGTACTCGTATATGCTAATGTGTAGCAACCGTATCAGAGTCCTGAGCTTGATGCGGATTAGAAAGTTTTATACCTATAATATATTTCTTTGCTGATAACTTGAAAACTGTGTTGTAGACGCGACGATGATGATGATGATGACGGACGAAAAAACTCCTAAAACTTATTAGGTATTTTCCTAATAAAATTGTAAGAATCTAAAACTCATTAGGTTTTTATATGTTATTAATAAAATTGTTTTAGAATGAATGCAGTAAATTTTGTATTTTATATAAATATGTATGTATGTTTTTGGTCATAAACAATTAAGACAAATTAAAATTGCCTGAAATGAACAATATTTACTATACGTAAATCTATTTTTGTCTTGAATATTTTTGTATATCATTTTGGCTGATTATCAAACCAATGACTTTCACATTTTTAAGTTGATATAAATCTGGCTAAATCCACGTCCGTCATCCCCCCCCCCCCTTTCTCTCGCAAGCCGAAAAGCATAAAATGCACCTTGACTCCGGTCGTTCGCTTTATTAATTTTCAACTTTGCCCGGCCGAGTGGGTACAACTTTTTACCCACCTTGCCTCAACTGGGCGACGGAAAGAAACCGCGCCCCGAGACCCTTGAATATCTGATGTAGCAAATTAATTAGATATACCGGGGGAATTATTACTCTGGGCTACGAATTAATAGGGGCTTTTATTTTTGTACCTTTTTAAAATTATACCAATTTTCTTGAATTACTCGGGAAAGCGAATTCGGCTTCATTAGGGCCGTTTTATTAATCTGCCTCATTCATAATGTTTGGCGCACCAGAAACACTCTTTTTGAAATTATATTTACTGATTTTTACTGATTTTGAAAAGACATTCGATGCCGTTGATTTTGGGCGATCGAAGAAGCCATAGTAAATTTGTGGAGTTTATCAAACATTTGCAACAGAATGCCATATTGTAGCCTGCGTGAGAGAGCCCAAGAAGAGCTGGCTAGATGAGTATTGACGTCAAAATATATTCAGAAAATAGAAAAAATCGTTAAAAACAGAAATTTTTAAATAAAATAAATTGTCTCTATGATAGGTACTATTTTTTGGGGTTAGTGTAAATCAACCCCAAAAATAGTATCATAGCGACCATATGTTCTTTTCAACAATCATTTTCAATAGTGCAAAAAACTGCATTCACAATACTCTTTGTATCACATTACTCTTTGTTACTATACTTAAATGGTTAAGAACCCTTATGAGCAAATATCAATACTGCAGTTATCTACGTAAAGTCAGGGTTCAGCTCGGGCTGACAAGTTAAATAGCGCCGCACGAACCGCGCTGTCAGCTTTGCGGTATTTCTCTCCACAACGCGAAGCGATAATTTCAAGGGCTAGAGATTTATTGTCGATGATTGTCGATGATTGTTGAGCCTCGTCGACCATTTAATTTACTCGATTGTTTTATTTATCGACTATACTCATTGAACCCGGTGCCCAATTTTGATGTTTACGACTACTTTAATTCTCGTGTGGTTGTTTTTATAAGTGTCACGTTCTCTAAATGAAAAAAGCTGGCGATTAAAAGGGAGGCGATGCGTAGTTCTCTGATGCAAGTTTTAATAAACCTAACATATCATCAGTAACATATCATCTTCTTGGTTGAGAAGATGAAGAAGTACTATGTCCTTTTCTACAAAATGTTCGTTTATACGTCCAGCTATACATGCAATTAACCTATCAACTCCTCATCTATTGGCTATTTTTATATTATTCTCTCTGTTTGTCCACATTTCTTTAAATGTTGATTATTATATCAACTAAATTGTCACTAAACCGTTTTAGCTAGCACTTCTAGCGAACTTCATATTCTTGATATCTAGGCGCTATTTCAGGGATTTTTCCTCGACATTTGTCTTCTTCTAATACCTTTGACGTAGTTGAAACCTGAATTCTGATTTAATTTTGCTACACTTAGCGTAATCTACCATTGGCCGAAACATAATATTAAAATAAGCATTTTTATTGCAAAAGCATAAATTATATTAAATATGTTAAGAGGTTGGAGACATTTTTTATACATCTGTTTTATCACTGAGCATTTTAATAATATATATTCGCATCCAATGCAGTGTAGAAGAGTTGTTTATTTATATTTCTCTGTCGTATTCCCCATCAGATATACAATATTATTAAATTAAATATTGGTATATAACTGTGCGTAGGTATATTTCTAGTTAAAACATTTATCATTATTCCTTTTATTTTGATTATGCAATATAAATTTTAGAGTGATATCAGTTAATTCTCAAGTCTGATTCCTTTATGGATGATCGACGGAGGTTAAATCTAACATGATTTTTCTTCTCACCTTACGGTATTAATGGTCTATTAATTTATGAATACTATCAACTTCCGTTTCCGCCATAAATCGTGCCAGATCGACGGCCATTTTCGACAATGCTCGACATCAGCCAGGCGGCCGCCTCTTCAAAGGCAAAGGCAAAAGGCACCACCTTGACAAATCATTGGATAAAAGAGAGCGTTTCCGATAAACGGGAGTTGGGTCCTCACGCGCGCTATCTTTAAGCCATCAATATACTACCACGAAATCGAAAGGGTGACCGTGTGTTAATTTATGTTCTGTAGAATGAGCTACATTCCTATTTTTGCAACCCTCGTTGCTTTTGTAATTTATCTGATTTCTTATATATAACGTCTTCTTAATCAACATTGATATATAGATTTACAAGAATATACAAGATTGGTGTATAAGTAACATTCAGCGGTTTTCAAAAAAAAAGTTATAAAATTATGTTGCACGCTATATGTACATAACATGTTCCTGTGTTAGTTCCAGGAGAAAGATTAACTTCAGCAGTCATTTAGGTACATAAAAACAACGAAGTAGTCATCTTCTATACCTTCATTGAGATATGTACCGAAATGCATCAAATCAAATCAAATCAGGTTTATTATCATCAAAACTTTTAATTACTTATTTAGACATAAACTTCCAATTGTACACAATACTTTCGATAGCCGAGTAAGATTGAAATATTCCTGAAAATCGATACTTGAGGTTTTAAAGAGTCTCACCATATGATTAATAATATATGCATTGGATTTTAAAACTATATAATCAATCCGATAATTATTTGGCATGCCAATTACAGTAAACAATTAATATTAGTAATAAAGTATTAAAAAGCTATAATTTAAACACCTTGACGTGAAAATTATGAATTGCGTTGTCATGAGAATATATGATCCTACAATAACAAAATACAATCGATTATCGGAGACAAAGTAAAATAGTCGTAATAATACAATAGTCTGTAAAGTAGAAAGTCGAAAAATCGATACTGACCGCTGCCTCCTGTATTAAAAAAAACTAATGTTTATCTTTTTTTGTGCGTTGCAATGCACTCTACATTAGCAGAAAAATATTAATAAAAACAATAAAATTTCAACAGCATATAAGCCACAGAGGCGGTAGGAACCGTAGGTACAACAGCTTGTTTAGTCATATTAATGGTGACCCTACAGGTAAATGGCATCTCTTTCGATTGGCGCATAACAATGACGGCTGACGGCGCATATCCCGATTGGCGTTTTTTTTTACCAACCGACTGATTTCTATTCTCCATTTGTTCGGCTACCGTCGGCTTCTGTCGGCTGCCTCTCCAAATTGATTCCCGATGAGTGAATGTGTTGACGGTGATTCGCCGTTTCTCCTCTCTGCGTCCCGCTCGTTCCTCCGGGAGGCGGGTTAGTGTGAGAGGGAGGGAGACAAGCGCCCGATACCTGTCGCCGCTAGATTGAAATGTGATGTTGCAGAAATGGCCAAGTAATGGAATATTTCTGAGGGGGTTGACGATTGACGAAGCCGCTGCGGCGCCGATACACCAAACAATCATTAAACGGTAAACAAAAAACGGGCACCGAAATTAAACTGGTAGCTGTGGGGACAGTCTCTTACTTCAGCATCTTTCATCTCCTTCTACCTCTAATATGTACATACATTATGTCTGAAATATATTTTGAACAACCATCAATGCTTTCTGTCACTTGTTTAGGGTATCGTATTATTTTAGAACTAATTATAGATCATTAAATCCTGCGTTTTTTGAAGAAGGGAATGCCGCAGGGTATGGGTGTAGGGGGATGAGTCTTCAACCGATTTGGCTATGAACTCAAACGCAGTTCAGGTTAATAAAAATATAGGTATGTTAGTAAAAGTATTTTAAAATAATGCTATAAAACTTTCTCTTACAACTTACTTCTAAAAAAAACTTGAGAACTAAATTTCCTCAAATAACGTTACATTATTTTTTAAACAGTGTGACTTTGCTAATCGATTATTTGCAAAAGTATAAAAGTTGGAATGTTATAAGTTGTGAAAAATGAATAGCAAATGTTATCAGATTTAAATTTACTGTTGAGACTTTTTAGGTAGGTATCGTCAGCCCCTAATAATGTACTTACTAAAATATTTCTTTCTACTCCTACTCTTTTGGTGTCTATGATGCAAGAGTCTGGAATGATCTACCAGCAAATACATATACTAAACTAGCCGTCTTAATAATAATTTAACACCCACCTCTATAAAGTAACCAGTTCATCCATTTCCTCTTTTTCTCTCCCAATATTCTCCTTCCTCTTTCCTCGTCCTTCTCTGTTTTCTCTCCTATGGCATTTTAAATTTTACGTATAGTTGTTTACCTGCATTTTACACAGGCCTTTTGAATTTATTATTTCATAGGTCGCGTCGGTAGCATTATTCTTAAATATATTTGTTACCAAAACGCGCATGTACCACTATGATTATGTTAATCGCAAGGTATCGCCATGTGGCAATAAGCTCGTCTGTTTGTAATTTATTTATTTAATTAAAATAAAATGTTCATTATTGTATTATTTTATATTTGCACATATAACTCATATATGTTAAATTTTATTAAGTTAATCTTAAATATGATTATTTTTTCAGTTCGAGACTTTTATGTAGACTGGTAGTTAGACCATCGCCCGACACCAAGCAGTTGTTTTCATCAAAAACTGCAAGATTAATGCTCTTAGCAAGGCAACTATAACTCAACCAAACAAATATTTACTAGAAGTAGATCTAAAATAACACGAAACCCTTGACCGAAAGTGAAGACGGTTGTTCGGAAGTACTATTTAAGGGAAAACATGGGTCGACTTTGTTTTTCTTGATAAACGAAAACTCCGTGATATATGTGAAGAAAGGGTAGGGGGGGGGGGGGGGGGGTGATCTACCGATTTGCCCACACGAAAAAGGAATCCATTTGCCTATGGACCCACGCGAGGAAAAGTAGATGATAATTCAAAAACTTTCCTTTTTTGTTTTTCTATTTGTCTCAATAATTATTAGCCGTAGGTACCTACCTAGTTAATATCGTAACTGCGTGAATAAAATAGTTCCGAAAGCACGTTGAGTAAAGATTGTGTTATTGGGAGGGAAGACGATAGGAGCATTTCTCTTTTGGCGTATTAAACCCCATTTTCAAACTTTCGAGTATGTTGAGCAGTTTCCTTTATAGATCGAGGATAAAACACATCTACGTAGTCAAAAAAAGGTCATAGTAGAGACTCTAACAGGTATGTTTGTAACCATTGATAGAAACAGTGTGAGTGCTTGCAAAGGGGGAAAACTACCAAATATTTGGCGAATTCTGGCTTCTGACTATTAAAACCATCAACATTTTTAAACATCTAATGAATCAACTTCGAAATAATGAGTCGAAGCAATAAACGTCGCATAATTATCTAAAAACCAAAAAATAAATATTTTCCCAACACATAGATAGGTTTTTAAAGCTATTTAAAATATCAAGCAACCAAATGCTAACGAGTATAACAACTACTTATCAGTAATGAAATATATTGAAATAAACATATTGAAATGACGCTATTACATTTCAATAACTTCAACCCTATCATCACTGCTAAATCGTCCCTTTAGTCTAGCAAGTTTCAAGACCATCCGGTTCAAGACTTAAAAGCTTAACACTTTCACTAAAGAGCGAAGCCATAGGTATTCTTTAGAACGATTATTAGATAAATAATGACCTCAGTAGGAAATATTAAATATTGCATTCCTAGTTTTTATTATATATGTACTGACTACATTCAATACATTATTACACGGATATATATTATGGAAGTTACTTAAATTTATATAATAATATATATTAATAACTTCTTTTTTCGTAATATTTAAATAAGGGAGTAAGGACGTAAATATTAAATTATGTACGCGGTAGACAATAGTGCCTATCAACCTGTTTAACTGTTTACCATCTATGGTGACGATATAGGCTCGTTCGTTCGGTAGCCTGCCAAGTTAGGACACGTCTCTCCAAAAGTATGCGGCCTGGATGGCCTTGTTGTTCGCCTCTTGCAGATCCTGGTGTATGATGAGGGTTGACAACTTCGGGCAGGATAGGAGTTTGTCTTCATCCTGCATTATTCCCCAGTCGCATATTGGATTCTCTCTGTAGACAGATGAGATTCAGCGGACGAGGTTGGCCTGGCATCTTGTCACATCCACCTTCAGTCTGTTGAGACTACGCCAGGTGTTAAATGAGAGATGGAACCGCGGTCCTATAGCTTCTTTTACGTCCTTGCCAAGTGAAGACCTTCATTGAGCGATGCGGTTTGAAGATTGACTGCCTTGTAACGTTTGTGTCCGGCAAGAATGACTTTCGCGAATTGCAATAAATGCTGAATTGACCCCGATTATATTGTTTACAAAGACAATCTAAAGATCTATGTCCCAGTCAACGATGATCTATGGCGTAGTCGATTGCCTTGGCATTAAAGAAGACAGACTACTTGTATACTGTCAGCAAAATCTGCTTGACATCAGTGTTAAAACTGTTATACAATTTCTTTTACCTATAATATAAGAAAAGTTACTTACGATGGCACGATAAAAGTCCGTACAAATGAATGTATTATTAAAAAAAAACCTATCCGATAAGCATATTGTTGCCATTGTGCTAAAGGCTTAAAAAATACTACGTTTTCTCTTACTTAAGCTGAAATTTCTCATAGCTTCACAAAAACGCTCTTTTACGCTTATTATGGTTGTAGCGTTCTCGATATGATTTTTGTATATGATATCCACATTATGACATAGTAATCTTATTGAAAGATTATTTTTAAATAATTCGTCTTAGACATTTAAATTGCCATAGTCTTTACACCTATATGCAATGAACTCACGAACATACAAATACCTTTACATATCTTCATAAATTTACAATTTTCATATTTTTGAAGAAGCGTGAATTTTAGAATATGCAATACATCAAAAAATGAATATTGCTAGCATAATTTACTTTATATCATTTTGGTAAAATTTAAAATGAAAATTAATAAAATATATTAAAATTTTAAATTATTTATATTCAAATTCAGTACACTAGATAGAAGAGCTACTTATATTTCCAGCCATTCTATCGATCATAAATCGAGGCATAATTAACGATTTCGACCTGAGACGAGTCGATTAGATACAGATCCCCGAATCGATCAAAGATCGTCGGCAAAACAGCGAACAACAACGACCGACGGGTAGCCGTCTCAAAACGAACTGACAATGGGAGTCGATTATACCAAATTGCACTCTACCCGTTTCGATTCTGGAGGTAATCCAAAAAGGAGCGTCAGGCGCCATATAGATTCGCAAATCATTGTAATATTATATCGACTTGCGACGAGGCAATTTGCACCGATGAATGATTAAACAAGACTCCTGAATTGATGTAATACATTATATGAATCAATGAATGTTAAAACATCATAAGTAACAAAACATATATATACATAGGAAACTGTACAGATTTTCGAAGACGTCATTTATCGTTGATTACATTGCATTATTTTAATAAGAAACCATCGAGTCTATATCAATTGAGATATTATCATTATAATACATATTGAAAAAATAAAATATATGTTTTAACACAAAAGAAGTTAAAGTGTCCACTACTTGTCTTGTTGTTTCTACTACTACTTGTCTCATCCATTAAGAAATTAATTTAAATGAAATAGGCATTAAATGAATCATCATCATCATCATCAGCCGGTAGAAGTCCACTGTTCGACCTACCCCCCCCCCCCCCTCCCCCCATAGAATGCCATGACGTACAGTCTTGATCTGCCTCCATCTACCTACCTTCTGCGACCGTGGCAATGTCATCGGTCCATCTTGTAGAAGGTCGGCGTCTGCCGACACAACGTCTGCCGGTTCGTGGTCGCCATTCGAAAACCTTATTTCCCCAACGATATTCGCTTCTGCATGCTATGGCCTGCTCATTACCATTTTAAGTTGCTAAATTTACGAGCAGTGATCTTGGTTCTTCTGCAGATTTCCTCACTCCGGATCCTATCACGCAGGAAACTTCAAGCATAGCTTTTTCCATGGCTCGTTGCGAGACTTTGAGCTTATTTATGAGGCCAATACTTAAATGAATAATACACAAAATCTGACGAATTACCAAATCACAATTATGTCGTCACAAATCAAGACATAGAACGCAATTTTAACGTTAAATAACGTAAACACTTTGTACTCAAGGTTTTTTAACACTCATTTTACATGTTTTCTTATTACATCTGCTCATTTAACACCCAAAGGCCTATTTTGGATTTAAATGTATCTGTACTAGAGATATAGGTACACTTGTTTGTTTTTTTATGTTCAATCAAAGAATCTGCATACAGAAAAAACCTATTTTGAAAATGTAATATATTCGGTTTTCGATTTTGTTTTATTTTTGTTTGAAATTGGATTCGGAAATTATTGAGCAAATTTACATATTTTTATCTAATATTCTTAGTACTCTATACGTGACTTATGAAAGGGAGACAAGTGCCTGTGCCTGCCGATGCGTATAACGATTTTACATAAATTCAATAAAAGGCCGTTCCATTTCACAGTCAGGCAATCTCTGAAGTGTTTGAGACTCGTCACAACATTCAAATCTAATCCAGCCCCCTCGGCGAAGCCAGCGAGTAGCTTGGCCTATGTTTACGAACGCCTCAGGCCAATTTTCTCGCAATGTCAGTAGCTTTTAGGGAGTGTTGTGAGTGTTAAGAATATCGTATCCAATAAAAATAGGAATACATTGCGTGCTTAACTATGCTTAACATTTTTTAAATCAAGAATCTTGTCATTATTCAAGAATTTTAATCAATAGGCACATTTCTGTAATTGCCCAATGTTTTTCTTCAACTTGAAAAACGTGTTAAAATCTTTTTTCTTTTGTTAGATCCTGGACATGTCATTGTACATATAAAAAATTAAGGTAAATTAAGAATTAAACATTAAATTAAGTTATACAGTTGAGAAAAATATCTGGTTTGATTGGCACTATGCATTTATATCAGTTAAGTCACATACGATGCGATCTAGAAAGATGCGATCTAATAACAACGATCGAAAAAGAAGTACAAAAACGTCGACTACGATGGTTCGGCCATGTTTGCCGAATAAACGATAATCGCTGCCACGTAAACTTCTTTGGCGAGACCGTCCGACAGAATGGAGAGTTCAGCGATCGGCACTGAGGAAAACCTGGCTAAATAACATCAAAGACGACCTTAAACATCAACGATTATCGGTTAGGGATGCTCGAGACGTGGCAAAAAATCGTCAAGAATGGAAGCGAATCGTGAATGGAGTACGAGATCCAGCAGCACCGACAGCAGCGTATTGGCTGCGAGGGCGACCCCCTCCCCAATCGCCGGCTACGCAATAAATAATAATAATAATAATAATAAAAGTCACATACACCATAAGTTAAATTAAATACATGTGTTATACACAAGTAAGTATAAATACATATAAGTTACGATAAATACAGTTAATCTTGAATTTTATCCATTTTACAATATTATCTATTTTATAAACCATCATAATTTTTATCCATTTTACACAGCACATTTTTAATACGAGACTTAAATTATACCCCGGAAAGTATCTTCGAAAATTGTATTATAATTTTTTTTTCGTCGAGACTTGGGAAATAAAAACTTATTTTTATTTCTCGCGTTTACGTTGTGTCGTTAACTTACTTTCGTGAACTGTTTTAGGTTTTTGTGAACATAAGCTATATTTCTAAAATTGCATTGGGACGCGAGGATATTAATTTATTTAAAAGTTCTCGCACTGTGTCCCTAGAACATAGTACGAATGTCATGTCATGTATATTGGCTAAATAGCGTTCTTTTGTAGCACAGAGATATATTCCACGTCAAAATTTAATTCAAAAGATATAAGCGGATACTCATACTCTGTCACCATAACTCTAAGTTACGAAAACCAAAAGTATTTAATTGAAAACCATTTGCTAAATATAAGTCATTATTAATTTGACGTTTTTAAATGATGCTTTTCAAAGATACGGTGTTCCGTTTCTTTGAGGGCGCGCGCAATCCGGCAATCCCGCAATCCCACCCTGAACAATATCCCGAGGCGACACAATTAATCCCGACGCGAGTGACTCTAATGCATAATAACGGTGCGAGTGTCGCGTTTTTAAACGCCCTCGTGGCGGGGCGGGTCGCTCTCCCCGCTCTCGGTTGTTTTTGATGTCTGAGCGTCGAATGAGACGACAACTCGATTTCAACAATCTCACTCGTGATAATCTGATTGCGCGGGCGAAAATGAGATTTAGGCATTTCGGGTACGACCCATTTAGACGGGACGAAGGGCTCCGCTGGCTCTGAATGTTGAATTCTGAATCTATGTGATATTTTGGAGATGCTAACACTGAATGGAGAAACCCGCTGTTATAACCTACTACATACATAGATGCAATGACGACGTGCAATCAATTAAAATTATATTTTCTTGAAGCGATTCACCAGTATTTTCCTAGATCCCGGTATCTAACCATTCCGTGCAGCTTGGGCCTGATGACCTGGTTGTTATCTTAGGTCAGCTCAACTCACGGTTCAGCTTCCATTCGGTAGCCTACTCGAAAAGTGACTACCCTGAAAAGAGCGCGGTGAACCCTGCCACGAGTAAGCCCAGTCGTGGAAAGGTGGGATCGGATGCTGCAATCTGGGTACAAACTCTGGCGAAACTGGGTGGTTTTCGCATGATGTGGCGTTTGTCAATCGACTGAGTCCTGCGACGAATAGCCGGGGAGTCTGAAAACGTACTTTCCTAAGCAGCGAGGATTGTTTTTGAGCTGATGTGAGCTAAATTTGAGACGATCCTTTGTGCACTCGGTTCATTGTGATATTTACGGGCAAAGGGCGTGTGGGAAGAACTTCCCTAGCCGCGTCGCAATACTGTTTTCCATCAGACCACCGAAGTTAAGCAGCGCCGGCTTTGGTAGTTACTTGGATGGGAGACCGCCTGAGTACTGACATGCGATGTTATAGAAAGCGGCCGCCTCTAAGATAATTGTCACTAGACATTAAGTTGTGCCGCTACTGTAAGGGGTATAATGGTATAAAAAAGAAATATATCCAATAGACTGAATGAATAAAAACGATTAAATAGTCAAAAGATTTACTTTCGTGATTGATCGTTTTATTATATTAAAGCATTTTAATTATTATTCATTTATTTGCAATATTTATTTGAACATACGTATTCACCCGACAGATATAGCTATATCTGGACGTAGCCTATGTTTGAAGATTCATTTTGAAAATATGTGTACTGACAAGGCCACTAAAATTGACGTCTGATTTCCCACGTTGTGCCCCACTGATATACGAGCACGAAGATATGCACTCGGTATGTCGGAGGTATTCGCTCGTTTGATGTCGAATATTGGGATGTTTCTGCAGCCAAAATTATAAACGGCATGCTGCTGCGATGGATAATGACAATTTCCTTGCTTTAGAATCTATGTGTATCTATATAGGTATGGCGTTTCTACATCTGTATGTCTATCTGATACAGAAACAATTTTTATGTACAAATGTAATGGTTCGATTTTTTATATGTTTTAATAAAAAATGTGTATCACAAATTAATCCAAAAAAATGTTTCCTAAACTTCAACGTAGTAATTAACAATCAGACAAACTGATAACGATTACTAAACAAAATAATTGGACATAAAAAGCTAACCACTGAAAACCCTATTATAATTGAGAAATTGAGAAACGGTTGCGCGACATAATGGAAAGGCACTCACAAATAACTTCCTGATTAAGGAGAAGAATATTAAGTGCTACCCTGCTAGGAATAGAGATAATTGCATTTTGCCTCTTACGTCAAAGTGCAGAAAGGATCATCCTGTTTCCGTTTTAAATAATGTATTCTGCAATTTTGTTTTAACAGATGATTTGAATCCCCATGAGTGACTTGAAACGAAATTTTAGAATTTAAACGACCTAAACGAGTTAACGTTCAAAGATCGTTACCCAATACCAGAGATACAAAAATTCACTAACAGAGAAGTAAACCCAAACCACTCACTTGCCTGTTGACAATGCTTAATGAATATCAACCTAACTCATACCATCTATATTCTATAACAGTAGGAACCAAGTTCTAGATTTTTGGCGATGGCGGTGGCATGACGTTTATAAAGTGGCAAAAATTGTACCTTTGTTTAAAAAAGGAGAGGCAAGTAATATCGAAAACTATCGTCCTGTGGCGTTATTAAATAATTTTTCAAAGATTCATGAAAAAAATATAGAAAATAGATTAAACAAATTCATGGAAAAATTTGCGGTACTGGCAGACAACCAATACGGATTTAGGAAAAACAAATCTACACAAGATGCAGTGTTGTCCGCATGTGGAATTATTCAAATTAGTCGCAATGAGAAGATGTTTTCTTCTGGTATTTTCTGTGATTTAAGCAGAGCGTTTGATTGCGTTGACATCGAGCTGTTGCTGGAGAAGCTGCATCACTACGGCATTCGAGGAGTGGCTAATTCCCTGTTAAAGTCTAAAATCGTGGAAATCAGGACTATCAATGGATATAATGAAATTATAAGTCGATCCCAAGTAAAACTGATAAACATGGGTGTACCTCAGGGTTCGATCTTGGGTCCATTACTCTTTACTTTATACACCAATGACTTATCTATGAATATGAGCATAGCCAAAACCATACAATTTGCATGACGATTTCAGTGAAAATGTCTACTAACTACCTACGCGCACCACTATAGTCTTCTAAGTTGTAGACTTCATACAAGTTTTACGTTTTACAATACCATACTGATTGAAACGTTTCATCAAAATGATTTAAAACACATCGTGTCAGCCTTAAGTATTCTTAATCCTCGAATCAAATGTAACCATGCACCTCAACTGTCTAATAAAATGTGATTCAAAACGAACACTAGGTAGGCATTCGTAGTCACCTTTGTAGACTTTCATAGAATAGCATGAGAGCCTCGAAAATAATATTAGCTTCGCTTAAAATGAAATGAAAGCCATATTCAAAGGTATGTTATTTTTTATACGGAATTAAATCAAAACAAGTCGCCGTAGCAATCCCTTTGGAGGAGAAGAGCCAAACAAGGGCGTGACGGCGTAACGCGAAAGCGTCTCTTTTCTGAAATTGTGAATAAAATTGTGAATGCGCGGCCAGCGGCCCGTGAAATTGAGTCAAGTTCCTTCAGGACGCGAAAAGGCGCCGCGCATCACTTCGCAAGCGGGTCGAGAAATTACTAAATATGATGCAGGACAGGAACGGAATCGTGTTATTTTGCAAGCAAGACGTTTTGCAGCGCTTATAGCGTGTGACTTGAATGTGATTTCTTTGAATGACTCAGAATTCGAGAAAGCTGATCGAAGTAACCTTCAGAGATCGCTACGCTATATCACAATCACATAATGCACACTAACAGATTCACTGGAAGTCATCGTAAACACTGAGGATGGGTTGTGCAGGAATAGGGATTATTAGTTTCAGTGATTTCCGTTTGGACTCATCAATGCCAGCGCGGATCTGATATGCTAAATGGATCCGCTATTTAAGTTTTGTATATTGCTATATCAATAGGTTTCAAATATTTCAAAGCTAGCACTAAAATATAGTGATACCTAATGAAGAAATAAAATTTAAAAAATGCGTTGCATTCGGTCTTTCTCATTTTCAGTTTCATTCTTCATGCTAAGCTGTATCGCACGAAAATACAGTTTTCCTATACCAATTAAAATAAAGGTTTAATATCAATGATCTAAAAATAATACATAACAATCAAATATATTTGAATGAATAAAAAACACGACTGCCGCTACAAAAAGTAAACTACTGTATTTATAATTATTTTTATTATGTTTTTTTATGAAATAATTGTAGTTTATGTTATCCACACAGTTACATATATATTTTCGGAATGAACTCAAACGGACCTTTTATTTAACTCGAAACAAGATATATTCAGGTTAATTTATTGAAATTTGGATATTTACGAGAATATTTACTTGATTTTTGGACAATTAAGGTACCCTATGATACTGAATGACATAGCGATTCTAATAATATCACATACTTCAAATTTGGTTCAAGCGTTTAGAAGTTATGGTGGAATAAAAAAAAAGGAAAACATACATAGATGAACACTAAACATATTACACACATTTTTTATTGAGCAG
This sequence comes from Micropterix aruncella, assembly GCA_944548615.1. NCBI lineage: Eukaryota > Metazoa > Arthropoda > Insecta > Lepidoptera > Micropterigidae > Micropterix > Micropterix aruncella. Next base: position 2,913,917 of record OX155953.1, on the reverse strand, counting down.
TACTGTAAAAAAAGTATTCAATTATTATCCAAAAAGTAAATATAATAATATCAGGTTAAGAAAAAACTGACAGTTACAAACAAACAAACAAACAGACAGTAAACGGTAGGCCTACTACAATAGTCACTGAAATAATAAAATATCTAAAATTAATAAATAGTGCTCAATACACAGAAGCAATAAATAAATAGTAAAAAAATAATAAAAGCACATCAAAAAAAAAATAAACTAAAAATAACAAAATTGTCCATGTATAAAAAAAATATTAATTGTAATTAGAATGCACGGAGATTTTTTTTTTATAAAACCTAAATCAAATACTCCTCGTTGATCAGGTGTCTCTTAAGATTTAAGGATTTTAAATATTCGGGGTTTTCTTTACCTGGCCAGGGTTTTTAGTTGAATGGGCTAACCGTTGAAAATGTATTCTTTTGATGTTAGAAAAATTACTGAAAGTTTAATTTCACTCATCTAACGATTTTGTTTGGGGAGCTAATGGGCGCTTGCTGAGTTGGCCACGAAGACCCATTCTGTTCAGGGTTGGTAACACACGGTTCAACACCCATCCGGCGGCCTCCACGCATGAAGTGCGAGCCCGGGCAGGACTCTGGCCTTACGGCTAGTTTCCCCTAGGAATCAACCTTCTGGCGCTCATGGACGGTCTGCGCACCGTGCGGCGTAAGCCAATCGATTGTGCACTCTGACTAACAGTCGGGGGAGTCTGGAAGCAGTACTGTTTCCTATAGAGCGGGGGTGGTTGCGAACCTTACGGCGACTGCTCTTGAAACGACCATGGGCTACCCGATCCTGGGTGAACAGCCGGGCAAAGGATGCCGTGGTCCGCGATAGATTCGGTATACACCGTAACCAATCGAGAGACCGGAGTAATATGGTCGCAATTGGAAGTAAGGGCGTGATTGTAAGCCCGCTGGGTAACACACCTAATTATCTCGCGGTTAAGGCGTTGGCCTCTTATGGGCATGTGGCGGAGCTTGACGGTGGACTGTTTTGTCCAAGTCTTCTGCGCTCACTTCACGGGAGATAGAACGACTAATCGTTAAAATTTCTTGAGGTGACGGGTTCGCCCGTTGTAGTTGACAACTCTATTTTGTTTAACGATTTTAACGATTTTGTTATCGATTGTCCACAGAATCACTAGCTCAAGAGCTAGAGCTAGAGCGCAAGCAGCGGCAGCAGGCGCTCGAGCGCGACGTGAAGTCCCCGCTGAGCGAGCGCGGCGGCTACTACAAGAACTCGGTGCTGTTCGGCGGCGCGACTTAGCTCGCGGCGCCGGGCGGCCTCTACACCGAGGAGCGGCGGCGCGACGCCGACGACGCGGCCGACGCCGAACGCCCGCCGCCGTTCGCCGCCCGCGACATGGACGAGTCGCACACGCAGGCGGCCTTCTACGGACAGGCGCCGAGCAGCCCCACGCCGCCCTACTACGCCAAGGACGCCGCACAACTGCCCACCGCCGACAGCGCGATATCCCGAAAACCGCTCATCAGCGTAAAACCCGAATTCAGAGAAAATATCTAACGTGTATATACACTAAATATCATTTATTTAATACGATGTTACAATGCAGTCAAGAAACTCTTCCATAAAAAAAAATATATCGTCGCTTATATGTGAGACTTCGTAAACGCTAATAAGAAAACTTTTCATGGCATGGAAAAACTGAATACCTTTCTTAACGAAATGATTTTCAAATTTTGTAAAGTCACTGCAAGACTTTCCTGGCAAGTAATCAAGGACAGATTTCATTTAAAAATAATTTCATAAATAATATCGATGAGCACCTTCCGTTTCAGTTGACGGGCGGCGCGATTCGTTTCTCAGCTAAGAGCCAACAGAATGCAGTAATAATTGATTAAAATATTCGGCGGATTTAAAATATTATTAGTGGGGCGGATATAAAATATATGATATCTCCCAACCAAAATTTCACAATGTGATTTCAGCCCAACAAGGCATCTGTGAACCAAAACTCAAGTCTCTATGTCAAATATTTCGAGATTGAAATACGACTAGTGCGTCCGCCGGTGTACTGATTTCAACCACAAACCTTTTCTACTCTTGCCATGACTAAATGCTGCATGCCGAATCTCAGCTCAATCGGATTAAGCGTTTAGGTGCCAACGTAGAGGAAAATACACTCGTGGCTCACAGACACACAGATATATGGGCAGACATCAATCTGGAAATGGTAATAATCGTCTCAGGAGGTCTAAAAGTGATATTTCCGTCTCCATCTCAAAAAAAAATGCGCGTTCATAATACTTTTCCTTCTTGTCGATTGGTGGGCCAGCAAATTTATAAAAATAGTTTAGCTACTGTACTAACGAGTAAAACTGTTTAAGGGTTTTTTGCGAGGAATCACTACTAAGCATACTAAGCAAGCAAGAGGTTTCACCGGATAAAACCATCAACTCATGCCTACGAAATGCCACTGCAATGAGAATTACAGGAAAACTGAGCAATTTGAAACGATCAAACCATCTAGAGCAGGACTTCCCAACCAGTGGGGCGTGCCCCCCCCCCCCGGGGGGGGGGCGTAGAGAGATCATAGGGGGGGGCTTGGAGTGTTCGGATATTTTAATCTAATTACTTATCATTGTTTATTATTTAAAACACTTACACACAGATTTAGTCGCGCCACCTAGTTCCAATGGTAAATGTTCTACAATTACCAAAAGATGTCCAAGAAGAATTTCTGGACATGAAGGCAGATTCGACAATGAAAGATGACTTCACCTCTTGACTTTGGAGAAAGTTTGGATAAAACGCTGCAAAAGTTGCCACTCTTGCTTTGCGAATACTTCTGCCATTTTCTTCGACTTACTTATGTGAAACCGGATTTTCAGCATTAGTGCAAATTAATACTGAGCAGTGAAATCGTCTTGCAGTCGATAATGATTTGATGATAGCTCTGTCAATAACACAACCTGATATCGATCAACTGGTTCAAAAAATGCAGGTGCAAACATCCCATTAATAAATAATAAATCGTGTGAAATAAATATCGTCAAAATAATTTGTGTTTCTTATTGAAGCAATGAAGAAAAATATAGGGGGGCATGATTCTTTTTTAATAATTCGGGGGGCACCATGCAAAAAAGGTTGGGAAACCCTGATCTAGAGCGTGATTTAACACCAATAACACCGCGTTCGGGGTCTCACATACGAGTATATTATAGATCGAAGATATTTATTTGACGTAATTATTTGACAAAGGCTCTAGGAGAATTGATTAAATTATCACTCACATGCTCACTTTCATCAACATAAACAGTTTGAAAAAGGTTGTCTAATATGTTATCATTGGGAAAGTATGCACACTACCATCATGCTTGAACATTTCTTAATTGATGTTTTAAACAATCCTCCCTACGCCTAAAAGTAATACAATAACATCACTGCCAAATGTCAATCCTAATTTCGCTTTCAATGACTCACTTCTTCAAAACATATCGAACTCCCACATCTGCGACTTTCAAGATCTCAAGCATTATACAGGGTGAAGAATGAAAAAATTACTTTCACGAAACCACCTTGTATATTCCAATTAACTATCCTTTAAAGTTAACCAAAATTTGTAAGAATTCATAATTTTTACCTAGTTGCGAACTTAGCAAATTATACACAATATCAGTATGTAAATATCGCTGTTTTATGTTCGTAAGTCGCGATAAGTTAATACATTATTTATTCGTAGCGAAATTTGTATAATAAATATTAAAAATAATAACAATATGAACATATCCGTGAAACATCAAAAATATCCACAGTCTGAATAATGGAATTTGAAATTTAAAATATGTATACAATAAGACTGCTTTAATATATTGTGTTTTTTTGCGAAATTACTATGAGTTACTTCCAAAGAAATATTATGCGTACTTATGTACTTTTCGAAAAATCAAACTTAATTTCGCTTTTTTCTTTATTAATAAAAAAAAAAGAAATGTACAAAGAAATTCGTGTCATGTAAATTATTTTATCGTGAATTTTGACAGTTTTTTTTAACAATAAGTTTCTATAGCGTAATAAATACACTCTTTAATTTGCCATATTCATTTTAGTTACTATTTATACGCATTGAATAATGTAAATATTTTAAGTATGTACAAATAGGAAAATATCGCAATTAATTTCAAATAAAATATTTATTGCGTTAGCTACTCGAACTATCCGTAGGAAACGAAAAATAAAAAAATAAATTTATAGCATAATTGTAAACGTATTAATCATACCATAAGAAGTCTTTCCTTCATTTAAAAAAAGTGTAACTCTTTTGTAGATATATTATTATGTAATTGATTATATAATCACCGAAGCGAGCAAGGCAGACTCTGAGGAATAATTAAATATAGAAAAAATCTAGAGAGTAATCATTTCATAATTACGATAGTCGTTATAAATGTTTAGAAATTAATGAGTGCATGGATTAAATTGTGTGATTGTGGCTCGCAGTATTCTTGGTCTAGTAGCTTTAAAATGCTAAAATTCACACTCGATTATGAATCGGTATTGTTTTTGTGTATTTGCTAGATTTTTCAAGTTCGATAAGCGAAACTCTCCGATACGAATGTTTATTTAATTAATGAAACGTAGCATATTTTATAGTCGATGTACGCTGAAAATAATGTGTTTCTTACAATTTTATTGTTATTTCTTTCATTCTTTCTGTTGTATATACATCATTGTGTGTGTGCCTTTTATTGTAGATGAAAAAATCAACATTAAACTTATTATGAAAGTCAGTATTGGTTTTATTTTACCTTTTTGGTGTCTGAGCAATATGATATATAATAGAGAGCTCTCCCAATCTTCCTCAAAGTTTATACCAGTGATTAGAAATACGTAATGGGTGGGAATGGATGGATTATAAATACAAATTCAGTGGTTTTCAACTGGTGTGCCGCGGCATGTTTTCGGCAAGTATCTTACTGATGTGCCGCCAGGTTTTTGAGTTAACCTTTATCAGGTAAGGAAACGCAGCGTTTACATTTGTTGACTTTACTCAGCAATGATTATTATTAATGTAATAGTATATTAAGAGATAATTTCTTTTAGTTTTAATATCATTTTCTCTTAGTTATCCGCGTGGTCCGCGATATATTCGGTAGACACGGTATCACCGCTACGTAAGGTAGAGGAACACGTAAGCGATCTCGATCATGTAACCAGTCAGGAGGTAGGAGGTTTCCTGAAAATTAATTTCAGATGGAGATATCCTTCTAAAACTGGTAGTTAGGGGCGAGGCTGCCCTCTGGTTACCTTTCCCAGTGCCTTGCGGTAAAGCGTTGGTCTCTAATGGGCATGTTGGTGGAGCGAGACAGTAGATTTGTCTTGTCTTCTACGCTCCTCCCACGGTTGAAAGAACGATCACATATTGTTATACCAGTCTGGTGTGACGGGTTCGGCAGTTGTAGTCGACACCGCCCCACTGATGTTAGCTATTCATTTCGAATTTATTTATCGCGGACCGTGACCCTGTTTGCCCATCAATATTACACGGGATTGGGAATTCGGGATTAATATCACACGATGCGCAAGCCCAGATTGGATGCGATCTCACCTGTCCACAGTCGTGACAGGGTTCATAGAGTCCTTCCCTCTTCGAGGAGGCTATCGGATAGGGGTTGAGCCATGGGTTGAGCATACGCACATTAAAATAAAGGTCATCAGGCCAATCCGCACGGAACTACTAGATACCAAGTGACCAGAGGAATATGTAGATAAGGCGACCCTGACTAGGCGGCTTACCTACTCCAAGAACTATAGAACAATCCTACTAATATTATAAACGCGAAAGTTTGTATGTATGTATGGATGTTTGTTACTCTTTCACGCAAAAACTACTGATTGGATTTTGATTAAACTTTACAATAATATAGCTTACACATCAGAATAGCACATAGGCTATAATTTATAAAGATAAAGTGTGAATTATCTAAAATATAACGATAACTGTCAAGTAAGTAGGAAAAAAATCTAAGAAATTGACATTCGAAATTTAAATTCTATCCTACTATCCTACTAATATTATGAACGCGAAAGTTTGTATGTATGTATGGATGTTTGTTACTCTTTCACGCAAAAACTACTGATTGGATTTTGATTAAACTTTACAATAATATAGCTTACACATCAGAATAGCACATAGGCTATAATTTATAAAGACAAAGTGTGAATTATCTAAAATATAACGATAACTGTCAAGTAAGTAGGAAAAAAATCTAAGAAATTGACATTCGAAATTTAAATTCTATCCTACTATCCTACTATTATTATAAACGCGAAAGTTTGTATGTATGTATGGATGTTTGTTACTCTTTCACGCAAAAACTACTGATTGGATTTTGATTAAACTTTACAATAATATAGCTTACACATCAGAATAGCACATAGGCTATAATTTATAAAGACAAAGTGTGAATTATCTAAAATATAACGATAACTGTCAAGTAAGTAGGAAAAAAATGTAAGAAATTGACATTCGAAATTTAAATTCTATCCTACTATCCTACTAATATTATAAACGCGAAAGTTTGTATGTATGTATGGATGTTTGTTACTCTTTCACGCAAAAACTACTGATTGGATTTTGATTAAACTTTACAATAATATAGCTTACACATCAGAATAGCACATAGGCTATAATTTATAAAGATAAAGTGTGAATTATCTAAAATATAACGATAACTGTCAAGTAAGTAGGAAAAAAATCTAAGAAATTGACATTCGAAATTTAAATTCTATCCTACTATCCTACTAATATTATAAACGCGAAAGTTTGTATGTATGTATGGATGTTTGTTACTCTTTCACGCAAAAACTACTGATTGGATTTTGATTAAACTTTACAATAATATAGCTTACACATCAGAATAGCACATAGGCTATAATTTATAAAGACAAAGTGTGAATTATCTAAAATATAACGATAACTGTCAAGTAAGTAGGAAAAAAATCTAAGAAATTGACATTCGAAATTTAAATTCTATCCTACTATCCTACTAATATTATAAACGCGAAAGTTTGTATGTATGTATGGATGTTTGTTACTCTTTCACGCAAAAACTACTGATTGGATTTTGATTAAACTTTACAATAATATAGCTTACACATCAGAATAGCACATAGGCTATAATTTATAAAGACAAAGTGTGAATTATCTAAAATATAACGATAACTGTCAAGTAAGTAGGAAAAAAATCTAAGAAATTGACATTCGAAATTTAAATTCTATCCTACTATCCTACTAATATTATAAACGCGAAAGTTTGTATGTATGTATGGATGTTTGTTACTCTTTCACGCAAAAACTACTGATTGGATTTTGATTAAACTTTACAATAATATAGCTTACACATCAGAATAGCACATAGGCTATAATTTATAAAGACAAAGTGTGAATTATCTAAAATATAACGATAACTGTCAAGTAAGTAGGAAAAAAATCTAAGAAATTGACATTCGAAATTTAAATTCTATCCTACTATCCTACTAATATTATAAACGCGAAAGTTTGTATGTATGTATGGATGTTTGTTACTCTTTCACGCAAAAACTACTGATTGGATTTTGATTAAGCTTTACAATAATATAGCTTACACATCAGAATAGCACATAGGCTATAATTTATAAAGACAAAGTGTGAATTATCTAAAATATAACGATAACTGTCAAGTAAGTAGGAAAAAAATCTAAGAAATTGACATTCGAAATTTAAATTCTATCCTACTATCCTACTAATATTATAAACGCGAAAGTTTGTATGTATGTATGGATGTTTGTTACTCTTTCACGCAAAAACTACTGATTGGATTTTGATTAAACTTTACAATAATATAGCTTACACATCAGAATAGCACATAGGCTATAATTTATAAAGACAAAGTGTGAATTATCTAAAATATAACGATAACTGTCAAGTAAGTAGGAAAAAAATTTAAGAAATTGACAATTCGAAATTTAAATTCTATCCTACTATCCTACTAATATTATAAACGCGAAAGTTTGTATGTATGTATGGATGTTTGTTACTCTTTCACGCAAAAACTACTGATTGGATTTTGATTAAACTTTACAATAATATAGCTTACACATCAGAATAGCACATAGGCTATAATTTATAAAGACAATGTGTGAATTATCTAAAATATAACGATAACTGTCAAGTAAGTAGGAAAAAAATCTAAGAAATTGACATTCGAAATTTAAATTCTATCCTACTATCCTACTAATATTATAAACGCGAAAGTTTGTATGTATGTATGGATGTTTGTTACTCTTTCACGCAAAAACTACTGATTGGATTTTGATTAAACTTTACAATAATATAGCTTACACATCAGAATAGCACATAGGCTATAATGTATAAAGACAAAGTGTGAATTATCTAAAATATAACGATAACTGTCAAGTAAGTAGGAAAAAAATCTAAGAAATTGACATTCGAAATTTAAATTCTATCCTACTATCCTACTAATATTATAAACGCGAAAGTTTGTATGTATGTATGGATGTTTGTTACTCTTTCACGCAAAAACTACTGAATGGATTTTGATGAAACTTTACAATAATATTGCTTACACATCAGAAAACACATAGGCTATAAATTATAAAGATATATGGTTTTCTATCATCATTATCACAATTTTCCATCACCACGCGGGTGAAACCGCTGGGCGCAGCTATTACCTATTTAAATAAAAACGACTGCCATTACAAATAAGTGAACTAAAAGCAGCAGGGGTACTTTTAAAAATATGATTTATAAACAAAACTGTCCCCCAATTGTAGTAAAATGTCATACTAACAAAAAATACATTACAAGACATGTATATGCGTATTTGGGATGGTGATCTCTTTACCTCCTTTGGATCAATGACCCATTGACTTTGATGATGACAAGTGAAATATTTCTCCAGTATCTTCCCTGTTCTAAGTAACATAATTTGTTGGACCTTTTTAGTTCACTTTTTGTAACGGCAGTATGAGTATATTTATATATATATTTATATATATATATATATATATATATATATATATATATATATATATATATATATATATATATATATATATATATATATATATATATATATATATATATATATATATATATATATATATATATATATATATATATATATATATATATATATATATATAAATATATATATATATATATATATATATATATATATAATATATATATATATATATATATATATATATATATATATATATATATATATATATATATATATATAATATATATATAATATATATATATATATATATATATATATATATATATATATATATATATATATATATATATATATATATATATATATATATATATATATATATATATATATATATATATATATATATATATATATATATATATATATATATATATATATATATATATATATATATATATATATATATATATATATATATATATATATATATATATATATATATATATATATATATATATATATATATATATATATATATATATATATATATATATATATATATATATATATATATATATATATATTTATATATATATATATATATATATACTGTATTTAGAGTATATTTTTAAATTTGTAATTATAATTATTCGAAAATGTTGGATTACGATAAAAGGCACGTTTTTTGGAGAATAATGTTCCTATAACCATATTTTTTGTTGTAACCATCTTCAATTTACGGCCATTCACGCGTTATCGCTATAAACATCCAATGCTTATAGGCGACCGAGCATTATGTGAGTCGTTCGATGGGCCTTGTTAAAGGACTGTAACGTCTTCCGCTGGGCAATTGCCGTTTAGCGGGGCTTCACGCGAGCTGGGTCGTTCAAACCGGGTTTCCACATACCCACAGTTATCAGTCGGAATGCACAGTCAATTGTCTGACGCGGCACGGTGCGCAACCCGCCCAGGAGCGCCCGGAGAACTATTGCCAGAGAAAAATGGCACGCAGGCACAGAGTCCTACCCGGAAGTTTTTGAGATCACAGTAACATAAATAACAACGTGTTTTTTTTATAGATGTTTATAGTATTTGCACTAATTAACACACCGTCTTACTGTTTGACATGCAGATATAGTATCAGTCATTTTGGGAAAATAAGAGGGTAGCGATGAGACCCCCCCCCCCCAACCATCCGTCACTCAGTGGCAGTCTTAAAACAAAGAATATCTTAATAAAGGTACATTAGATAATAATGTTGGCGATCGCTGGCTTAAACAATCACCTATGTGATTGAGAATATTCGTCCGTCACAAAGCTTTTATTGTACCCTCTTTCGGTTCAAAGGGCTTATAAAACGATATGAAATTGTGGAATTTTCATTTGTTTCATTTGGCTATGTGGGTGGTATGCCGCTTCGGTTTCCTCTGGTTTGGATTGCAAAAAAATGCCATCGGAATTCGACGATGCGTATACATAGTATGTATGGGCAAAACGAAAGTGAAATTTTGAGCTCTGAACTGAATAAATTAGCTGAATATTAAATGCAACTAAATTATTTCAAAGATATTTAAAAAATAATCTAAATTAGCCAACTCGTGCAATGAAATCATAGATAATTTCAAAGGTGATTGAGGTTACAAAAATTAACTTATACTTATTTTTTATTTTATTTAATCGTTCAGGCATTCGAATACTCAACATACCAAAGGATCCAAATTTTAACGGTGCAGAGAAAATAGTTACGATTATTTTATTTAAAATAATAGTACCTATTATATATACAAACAATACTCTAACAAATACATTAACTGTTATCAATATTTTTACATTTCTTATTAAAGCATATTCCTATGCCATGTGTAATCCGCCATAGATATATGAAGCCCTTATATATCGATGATAATCCGCCTGCTAAATTAATTATTGCCCATATATTATTGCCCCAAATATGTAAACACTATTTTAATTAAAATTGTTGTAGTATTTTAAAAAATGTAAATAGTTATTGAAAATACATTGAAAATAATAATAACGATTCAGTAGACCATTAAATCGTAAAAATTACATTTTTTAATAAAAATTTTAACAAATTCAGATTTAAAATAATTAATATATTTTTGGTGATATTTTTATATGATATTACATATGTATATGAAAATTCCCAGTACCTCGCGGTAAGCGATGGACTCTTACGGGTGGCGGTGTATTTCGTCGATCGTTTTACGGATTAAAATATAAAAATATTGTATTAAAGAAAAATATACGGTAAAATATTTAATATCTCTCGTAATTTAGACCTTAAAATGGATTTAATTGTTACGCGTCTCAGATTAAAAAAAAAAACAATATTATCATCACTATTACTTATGGTGTTATACAACCGAAATGCACGAGATAGGATTGTGGACCGATAGATTTGTCTGCTAAATGGGAATGTGAAATGTTAGTGCTGCCTCAGTCGTCTGGATGGTGCGTTGGAATTTAATGCTCCTAATAAAGCTCCTATCACGCCGTTAAGAAGTTACGACGATAGCCAAGAGAGAAGAAGACTCCAAGAAAGAAATTCGTATAGAATTGTATTGTATTAGTTGAAATAATAAATTCATTTAAGCAACATTGAGCATACAGATGTTAGTGCAACGAATTGTTTTAATAATGTTAAAACAATGTTTAATAGAATACATTTAGTACAATGAGATGTTGCAGTGAAATGAGCTGAATAATATGGATGTCTTAACACTTTGAAAGATAGGCATTTAAATCATACCAACAAACAATACAACATCTTGGAGGCTTAACCTGAAGGATATAATATCTTCAATAACATTTAACCCCTCAAATGTGAGGCGTCCCTTAAGAGATGCCTTGGCAAAATGTATACAAAATGTATATAAATTTATATATATATAAATATAAATGTAAATGTGCGCCGCTTTATAGTAATCCGCTCTATAGTAATGCTATAGCTCTATAGTAAACCCCGCTCTATGTAAATGTAAATGTAAATGTAAATGTAAATATAAATTTATATACATTTTGCCGTAGGCAACCCTAGCTAATCGCCATTCATTTGAGGGGTTAAAGAGTTAGTCATTCGTTTGTCATTTATGAAAAGTCATTCGTTCGTTCGTTAACGTGTCCGGGCCAAGTTTGGATACGTCTTACCAAAATGCGGCCTTCGCTTCTTGGTTCTGGTGTGTGATGGGGGTTGACAACCGCGGGCAGGATAGGAGGTGGTCTTATTCATACTGCAGCATTCCACAGTCGCATATATATTACTCTGTGTAGACCCAGTGGACAACATTGGCTCAGTATCTTGTCACATCCACTCTAAATCTGTACATATTACGCTAGGTAGTATGGGGAGATGAGACCCCGGTGCTCTCTGTTCATTTACATCCTTGCCAGGTGAAGTAATTCAGTGAGTGATGCGGTTCGAAGATTGACTGCCTTGGAGCGTTTGTGGGCGTTGTGTGGCGGGGTTGTTGTCCGTACAGTGGGTGTCTTAGGTCGTCTATCATCTTTAAGCGTTCAGAATCAACTATAACATCACAACGTATTGCAGGAGGAGCGATGCTGATGAGCGGATAAAGTTTTCGGCGGGAGTAGGTTTGATTTGGGATCCTTGGATGGGGTGGAGCGTCACTTTCAGCTCTAGATCCCTTGATTAAGGCTCAAAAGTCAATAATTAGGGTAATCAATAAAAAGCCTTTTAGGTTCTCCAGCGACCACCTATTTAAAGAGTTCCGAGTCCTAGACATACGCCAATTATATGTGAAAGTATCAACAATATTTTATTACACCCACACAGAGCGGCATATGATTAAATCTCACACTATCAGAACACGCGCAGTTACAGCCATGCAACATGATGTTCCCCTTAAGACCACTAAATTCGCCCAACAACATTTTTCTTTTCTAGCTGTCCGACTACACAATAGAATACATTCGCAATTAAAAGTGAAGTTAGATACCATACGAGGAAGAAAAATAATGACGGAATGGTTGATTGAGCTAGGAAGGAACGAAACGGAGAAATTAGTTAATTATAGTGCTGTATAAGAATACCTAACTACATAAAATTACTACTTTTATGTATATGTATAGATTATATGTATAAATGTATATATGTATATATGTGTATGTATATGTGTAGATGTATATGTATATATGTGTATGTTTATATATGTGTATATTATATATGATTATTTTAAACTTATTATTATGTATATTATGTTACTAAATTATAAGTATATGTAAAATTTGTGTAATATAGAGCTACCACATAAAGCAATGCTACATTATGTTACCCTTTCCAACTAAAAAAAAAAGGATACATAAAAGTCTACCTTAGTACGGGCATTACTCCAGCAAGTAGAGTTTAATCTTAATTATTACAAATGTGTGTGAAATATTAATAAATAAAATAAATAAATTTAGCAGAAGACAAAGCTCACATCATCGTTCACAGCAGTGTAAATCGTTTTTTAGCATTTTTGTGAAGTAATTTAAAATACACAGTTACACAGTAGGTGTGGACAGGGATCTCAAATGATCGAAACCAACCCCAGAGTTCGTCGTCGCAGATCATATTGTTTCGATTTTCGGTTCAGCGTATATTGATTAACGGCCCTGGTCGTCCGGCACAAATCGTATATTTAACAGACGAGCGATCACCATAAATCGAAACGCGCATCGGTGCTATAAGTTAACCCTGCGGCGCCCCCGAGCGCCGGGAACACATTTAATCCTAATGTCCGTTATTCGGCCTTGGGCTATTTCATGGACAAGTGGATGAATAATACTGGAAAAAATGGTTTATGCATCTGTCCACCCTCGCTTTTAACCCTGCCGATGCCGCTCGGGGGTATTTTCTCTAGTGCTTATCGATAAAAAATTACGGTCATGTCGGAACACGGAATTCCGTATAAGTACGGGGCGCGCGCTGAAAAACGGGGGTCGAAAAATCATTTTAGCCAATCGACTGTAAAGAAGGGGATATCTGCACCAATCATGTTTATGAGGAATATTTTTGAATATACTTGTATATTTGGAATACGACGCGGTGTTGGAAGCTAAGATATAAAGAGTCAAACTACAAAGAGTCATCCCAGTTAGTTATCAAGTGGCAAATTATATAAATTAGCTTAAACGAGTAGTAATCAGAGATGTCATTATCCTTATTCCACCCTAACTTGGTTTTACGTTTCCAGTTATTTATTCCAAGTGCATTTACGTCTTTAACCACAGAATCAATTCATCGCAGTTTCGGTTTTCCGACTTTAATAATAATAATATTAAAACTCTTTATTTTCAAGAAAAAATGCGAGTTTATTGCCTTTCAACAAAGTCTATCAGCTAACCTACAGCTTAAGTATATATTACAAGTGGCTACAAAAAAAAGGAATTAAAATTGATAAAATTGAAACCGACCATTTTAAAAAAAAATCGGTTGAGTCACCCCTGGACTATCCCGGCAAGACTTCCCAGAATCACAGTAACTGTCATGGGAATGCTGAAAGATGCGTTATCTTAGTAAACAACATTGGAATTTATAACCACAAATAAAATTTCTTTTAAATCCGAGCAAAATTTGCGTAGTAGCGTAAGGTCACCTAGAGGAAATCTAGTCAAAAGCGCACGTCGGTATCCAAGCAAAGCTTATAAACGCACGTCGATCCAAGCAAAGACACGAACCGCAACCGCGGTTCATAGGTAGTAGTGCGCAGTGACATAGGTACGCGGTAACAGATCGCACTGGACTCCCGCAACTTTAAGCGAAGAAAATACAATTATAACAAATAAAATGGTGGACCGATTTTAACCTCAATCTTTTTAACTATTACTATGACCAAATTATGCCTAGGTACTTACCACATTTCAGCGCAATCGGATGAAGCGTTGATGAATGAAAACACACAGACACACAGACAAACAGTCTCACAGAAAGACTTTGGTACGGTTCTAAAGTACAATAAATATGATAATAACATAAGAAAACAACTATTTAAAAATAAGCAAAGACGCATAGCGAAGGAAGGAGACGAAGGAAACCCACCAGGGAAGGAGGTGTAGGAAGGGGGGAGGAGAATTGTTGGTTATGTTATGGTTTTAGATTTACTGTCTGACATTATTCGATAAAGCATTCTAGAGTAGTGTAGGCTCCACGGAGAAGGAGTAAGAGAAAAAGACCGCTTCTGTGACCAGAAATGAATAACAAGTTGTTGCCATCTGATCCGGGGAGACAGCCGTGCGCTGGTAGAGCGGTGAACCTTTCGGTGAGAACGGCACGCCACTCGCGAAGATTCTATATAACAGGAAAGAGTTCTAAGCTGTCTCGTCTCCCTGGTGGTAAGCCACTGCAGTCTACTTCGGTACTCCGTGATATCGACATATTTTCTGAGGTCATAAAAGAAGCGGATACAGAGGTTCTGTAACATTTCCACCTTGGTAGCCGGATCTCCTCTCAAATCGAGGAAGCTCTCAAATCGCAAAAGCAAGCGAAGGGAAAAAGCAAAGATTAACAGACTGTCCCATTACTTTTCTCCATTGCAGGAGAAATTTTGAAGCCTTTTCATCGAATGACATCGGCTAAAGGTTTTCCTCTCATATGGTGCTGTTCACCCTAATATGGTGCTTCCAGGATAGATTCTGGTCGAAGCGGACACCAAGGATCTTCAGATTCATGCTACAGAATCTCCTCCGTCTCAATGCATATTTTTGTAACAGATTGCATGTCGATCCTCGAGGTGTATAAACTGCTACCTATGATGATCGCTTGGGCTTTAGAGGGATTTTCTTGCTCTTGCAGGCCATGACATTTTAACCACTCAGACATGGTACCCTGATTCAGGTCACCCTGACCACCCTGATACAGGTCAGCGTTAATTGCAGCGATTGCTGTTTCGATATCATTAGACTGAAAATGAAATTAGATCTGGACGTCGTGGGCATAGAAATGATATTTTGCATGAAGAGATTTAGACAAGGAATTGATAAGAAGGGAGAAGAGCAGTGGTGAAAGGACGCTACTTTGTATACCTGATACACCGGCGACTTGTGGTAGAATGTTGGAGATTTGTTCATGACTACCCTTCACACACTGGTGCTGACCTATCAGAAATGATTTGAACCAGTTGACCACAGGTAGTGAAAAATTAAGTGATTCTAATCGGGCATGATTTATCCTAACCTACAGAATTGAAGGCGCTACTGACATCTAAAAGAACGAGTAGAGTTAGTTGTCGTTTATCGATGGCTTGGCGAATATCATCGGTCCCTTGAACTAAAGCAGTAGTCGTTGGGACAAAATCCGGATTGAAAAGGATTAATAAGACTATTTTCGGTTCCATAACGAAAACTGTTTATAAACCAACCGCTTTATCGCTTTAGCAAGCACTGGGAGAATGGCAATCGGCCGATAATTTTGATTATTATTCCTGGATGAGCTTTTAGGAATAATGCCCACTAACCCCTAGAGCCCCAATTGGCCGATATCGGCCACAACACGATTCAGCGTGACGGCCCCGTTTTAATTTTATTTTAATTTAACCCCTCATTTTGCGAAGTGGATCTTGCGGTAGGCGACCGTGCGTCCCGCAAGGGACGTTACGGAGCCAGCGGGATTTTATAATGTTTTATTATGTTAATATGTTTTATTTTAATTATGGGTACAGTGGTTTGGCAGTAATTAATGTTTTGGTGAGACAGTGTCATAATTCAATTTTTTTACTAATTTTTACTAAAAAAATTTGGGACATCAACTTGTCAATCGGCTGAGGGGCCGAGGCCTGAAGGGCTCTAATGTACTTTTCCATATTGAGAGCACATTTTAATAATTGAACATGTACGCGTTTACATCTGCAATATCATTCAAAATAGATACTAATATTTGGAGACTAATTTCATCACAGCCCACCGCTTTCGATTTATTACCAATTAAGGCTTTCTTCACCATGAGGACGGTATACCACAGAATCCGAAGGCAGGCTAATTATGTAACGTACTATTGCTTATATCTGCGAGATTGTTACACTTAGTGACATCATCTAACACAAGACGAGGAGATGAAAAATGATGATTCAGAGAATCGATAACCTCATAAGAAGGAAGACAGGTGTATGTTTTACCAAAACCTTGACCCCAAAAGAACCTCCACACTCGATTAAGAGAAGCACTTTGAAGTTAGTTAATATATGTTTTATGGAATTTCGACAGCACTGGCTACATTATTATGCATAGTTCTATATATGTCCCATGTATCCAGACCCCATGTATCATCCTCAAACTTTGACTTGGCTTAAGGAGCACATTTCCTCGGTCATCCAAGTGGTAGGTGGGCCCTTGACCCGGCGTACTTCTAGCGGCACATAGTCAATGAAAAGATTAGTTATTGATATATTGAGAGCTATTCGACATTCGTCAGGACTATTTCATCAATATTTTTCATACTGTATAATGGTCACCAGTTGATAGCGAGTGCGGCTGCCTGTAGTCCGGAAAGGGAGACTGTATTTTAGTCATGATATTGTATGGTTCTATGTTTTAATTTAGGAACTATTGAATTATAGGCTGTATAAAAGATATCGTGATGAGAGATGCCACCCGCGGTTAACTGAGCGTGCGCCTTAACACGAAAATGTTTAGAGATCATAGATCTCAAGTTAGCGAGGCAATGGGTGTCTTGCAATGGCAGACAAGAGTTTGAGATAAAGTTGACGAACGTTTTAATCCTTAAATCTAAAAATATATGTGGTCAGATAACCCATTATGTCGTCATACAGCAAGATAACTTTGTCTATGACTTCTTCCAGCTCGCTAAAATAGTTAATCGCCGGCGGACAGTACACAATTATAAATAACATTCTTGATTGTGGTAGCAGCACCATATTATACACTTTGCCCTGGCATACTACTCAGGTTCTTAGAAATGGAGATTACTTTGTATGTGATGTCCTCTGAGAGGAATATTGCGACTCCGCCACCTCTTACGGTCCAGCATTCGTTGAGGACCGTTAATTGTTTTAAGCCACTTTTAAGTGACAAGTGTAGCATGCAGATGGCCATCTGAAAATGAGGTATGGAAATAGTAAAAATGGGCTGGAATGCTTTCCGTGTTAATGTGATAGGCAAAGAAGGTTGATGGATACCTATGATGTACATCCTCGAATAATAATGGCAGGGACCCTGAGCTTTCTGTGTTGGGTAAGAATCGCTTAGCGAACTTTCCAGTTCAAGTAATGCGGTGTGACATATAGTTTTTTTTAGAGCTAAAGGAGGCTTTTATAGTCGTCAGGGCCATGGGAGCGGAGTTATATGATGAGGCGTGGAAAACAGAAAGTAAAGGAGGGGGTTCGTGTTATTGTAGGATTTGATATTATGATCTTAAAATATATTTAAATGTATAAGTTAAAAAAAGGAACAGAAATATAAACTACCATTTCATCAATAATGAAAAAAAAGTATAATATATTAAACAGAAAAATAAATATGTGAAAAAACATAGTGGAAGCGAAAAAAGATAGATTAGAATTATAAGAAGATAATTAATTAAAACAGCAATATTAACATGCCTAACGACACGATACACATTATTAATAATAAATAATAATAATAATAATAAACTCTTTATTTGCACTTAATTAGTATACAAAAAGGCGGGCTTATTGCCACATGGCAATGTCTTACAACTAACCTAAACACAGTGGTACATGCGTGCATTTTGAAAATAAAGATTATTACATAACATACAGACAAGTGGAAGAATTTAAAACTAATAATGCCCGAGGAGAGGAAATTGGGAGAGGAAGAGGAGAGGAAGGGAAGAACTGGTTACTTCTTAGAAAGGTAGTAATCCTTAAGGTGAGTCTTAAACGATGGTAAAGAAGGCGAGTTTCATATTTTTGCTGGGAGATCGTTCCAGAGTCTTGCACCATGGACAGAGAAATAATAGGAATAGAAATCACTACTATGACTCGGAATTTTTAATAAACTGTCAGAGGCTGACCGAAGTACGAGACCGTGGGAACTTAGTGGTTCAAAAAGCTCGTGGAGATAGGATGGTGTTAATTGGGTGAGTACACGATATAGGAGAGCAAGTATATGAACATTTCTTCTTTGGCGTACTGGCAACCACTTTAACTGTGCCCTATAGTCGGACACGTGATCATTCTTACGTAGACCGAAGATGAATCGTATGCATACATTTTGCAAACGTTCAAGTTTGTTGAGCAGTTCCTCTGATAAATCGAGATAAGCCACATCTGCATAGTCAAGGATTATTAATCGAAGGCGCTATGGCCACTGTCTCTAGAGAACAGATAACTTCTAAAGCATAGCAGTTGTAGTAACAAAGCATCACAGTTGTAATAGCGAGGAGAATAATATCATTGGATATATAATACAAAATGTAAAAATATGGCACATATCAGCATAATCGCCATATTTATCCGAGGTATTTCTGATCAACTTGTCATCTCGAAATATCGATAAACCGTTTTTATATACTATACGTAATGTATCTATATAATAAAAATGAGTCGGGTTTTATGTATGTTACCTAATAACTCACGAGCGCCTGGCCCAATTTGAACGATTCTTTTGTTGTTTTGTTCGTAATCATTTCGGTGTTGCTATAGGATATAAAAAAATTGGAAAATCTCTCGGGAAAGTGAGAAAAATGAGAAAAACCAAAAATTATTTTAGTACCGAGTTCGGCCAATAGATGGCGCGGTTTGACAAGAATAAAAATACGAAAATTCGAAAATCAAGATGGCGGCACGGCGTGAAAACTGACATTTGACAGTTAAGTTGAATTTTACGAATTTTTCATAGCGTTTTCGTGATTCTGAAGGTAAATTAACTGAATTAAGTGAATTTGTGTAATTCGTGAATGTTTTTCCAGGTTTTACAATCATTTTTCACAGTTATGCCCTTGCCCAGACGCTCCAATCTCAGCAAGGTGACCGATCGAGCGAGACGACAAAGAGAGGTTCGAGCAACTGAAAACGATGAGGATCGCCAAGAAATGAATGAAGCGACACGTATACGTAATGTTGCAGTGCGAAGACGATTGAATTTGAGACAAAACACATACAGAGAGGCTTTCTATTATGATCCGGCGATACAATATAGCGATTATGAATGCGTGCAAATTGGAGAAATGGACCATTTGTGCCAATATTGCAGTGCCTTGAAGTACCGTCACGAACCACTTGGTTTGTGTTGCGCAGGGGGTAAAATGAGATTGACACCATTGGTTCCACCACCAGAACCATTAGGATCGTTGTTGTCTGGAAATGCACCAGATTCTAAGCATTTTCTGTCGAACATACAATATTACAAAAATTGCTTCCAAATGACTTCATTTGGTGCAACACATATTGTTCGCGACAATTTTATGCCCACAGTAAAGGTAATTGCTGCACACTTATTTACAAATTTATTTATTTTATTTTTATTCATTATACAACTCAAAAAGTTACGGATTAAGCCCAAAAATATTTTTTACTTAACGTATCGTTAATAACGTTAACGCCAATATCAGAAAATTGAATTCCATCGCACAATCCAGTGGCAATGTCACCTAACTAGGCCGGGACCTGTTCTAAGGTAGATATAGGGACTAAATAAAAGAACAATTGAGATGTAAATAAATATATATACATATACATATACACATATCGGCTAAACTCATTTTTCTTTCAAGTAGAGTAAAGTAACTCCACTTAGTGGGCAAAAGAGGTGCGTACTGCTGATATAAAACCAGAGTAACTCAAAAATAATATAAAACATGAGTTAATTAAACAAGGTTAAAAAAATGTTAGCTTCATGGATGTAATATTAGATTTTTTATATCTCCCATAGTTATTATAAAATCAGGGTATCGTCATTTCTGAAAAAAGTGTTATTTTGATTTACCGGAGCTTTCATCTAGGGTTGCGATTTACATTCACAATCATACACTTAGAAATCATACACTTAGAAATCTATATACCTGTGATAAATACATGCATACAAAAATCAAGGATACCTTTGGGATGAAGAATAGTCGAGCTAAAAGAGTCTGGATTTATAATAATAATGTAAAACAAAAATTAAAATGATTCAATTAATGATCACTTCGGTGAAACATTCTTAACGCCAGAAAATTTGTGATTGCAGATTCAAGGCCAAATTTTCCATAAGCTGGGTTCGCTGTTGCCGGTGCCAGATGAAGAACATAAATTTCTGCAAATCTTTTTCATGGGTAATTCACGGGAAGAAGTGCAGCAACGATGTGCTTACAATCCAAAGACAAAGGAACGCATTGTTCAGCAGTTGCAGACAATTTTTCGTGAACACAATGCGTTGGTGGCATTATTTAAAACTGCACTTGAGCGAATGCCCTCTGATAACCACCAAATCGTTATTAGAGCAGACAAAACTCCAGCTGGGGAACATTCTCGGCGCTTCAATGCTCCAACGATTGATGATGTCGCCATTATTATGGTTGGCGAACACTCCGATAACCGTGACATTGTATTGCATCGCCGTAACAACCAGTTGACACGTGTTTATGAAACTCTTGCTTCACGCACGGCCAATTAAATGTCGCCTGTTCGCGAGTGGGAAAACCGTCATCTCTTTATATATTTGCGCCAGAAAACAAAACGAAAAACATCGTGTATCATAGAGCACTGCATTAAAATACATTCCATTCGATTTGAAAAAAAATCACTTAGTTTCAGATTTTGGCGAGACGAAGTTCGCCGGGTTCCGCTAGTTATTTAATAAATGTATATAACTTTGTAATGTCTATGGAAATAAAAATAAACATAAACTTACGAGTACTCGTATATAATACTTATTCGAGGCTATCGATGGGCGATGTAGTGTTGCGGCATGTCCCCATTGCCGCCCTACGTATGTCCGATTCGCGATTGGCGACTCCCCGCGGATGAGTTTGCCCGTAAGCGATTGACTTTTAAATCGCCTGTCGTCGGGCGTCGTATTGACAGTGCGGTCGGCCGGATGGAAAAACCAATGTTTGCCGACGAGCTTGTCGCCGGGCAAAAGCGATTTTTACCGCGTTACATATTTTAACAGCGTCCCACCGACCGCTCCGACATGTTCGCATTTATTCGAACCGCGGGCGTGGGCGAGGGAGGGGGGAACGGGGGGGGGGGTTTGCTCCCTCAAGGGGTGAATTCCTCTATTTTTATTCAAGGGCTTGGCTGCTATTGGGTTTTATATGCGTGCCTAGTTTTATTTAGGCTACCATATAAAAAAACGATATGTAAAAAATTAAATAATATAAAAGAGGCTGCCTTTACAAAAAGTGAACTAAGATGAACTAAAAGCAGTGGAGGCACTTTTAAAAATATGTTTTATAAACAAAACTATCCCGTAACTGCAGTGAAAATGGATAACAACAAAAATACCTTACAAAACATGTATATGCATTGCATATACGTAGTTGGGATGGAAATATCTTTTCCACCTTTGAATCAATGACGCATTGACTTTGAAGATGTCAAGTGAAGTCCGTCGTAATTTTATTTTATTTATTTATTTATTTAATTAATTTAACAATTCATTTACAATGCATAGGTCTCACTAACAATCATATCAATAAAGATAGTTTAAAATTTAGATAGTTTAGTGGTCATTTCCATCTGATTTGTATATTATTTGTGTTTGCATTCAACGGTATTTGAAGTAAAAAGGGAGAATATGATTTTGTTGGATCGATTGGCTTTGTAATGGATGTAACAATACTTGTTTTTTTCTCGGTTGTAACAATACTCATTCTGTTCACAATGGTTAGGTACATTAGCAATTTCGATGGAAATCTGAAATGGAAATTGGAAATTGGAAACAATGGACATTGTTGTGTTTGAGAGCATCTTTGGACTTGTTCCACATGGACTCAACTACATTTTAAAGGTTTTAGTTGATTTAAAAAAACAAAAACTCAAGATAATTACAAAATTTTACACGTGTGACACATAAATAATTACACAATAACATTACTAAAAGTGGAGGATACTGATACATCACATTACATTTTCATTCTAATCCTATAGGCGAATATACTGCTCTCGGGCATGTCTCAATATACTATATATTGTAGTTAACCTACTTTAAGTAACAGGTACAATGTGAATAATATATGGATGTAATACACGCAAATACGCATGTTGAAGCAAGAAATACGTATACGTATGACCACAGTTCAAGTTATATATAACTCGGACTGTGGTCCATGCGTATGAAATAACATGAAACGTAACGGTGTTGGCGTAACAGTACCTATCGTAATATTAAAACATAATGTTATTTTATTACGCTGCGACCTTGGGATCTCGCTTTTAACATGACAGCATGTAGTAGTATATGTACCGTATGTACGGTTATAGTCGGATACATGAATTGAGTTAAAATTACAGTATACTGTTATTTACGTATTAACCGTAAGCATGATGTTGATTTATATAATCGAATAAAGGAGCTTCAACTAAATTCCTTGTAATTCAACAAAATTACGATTGAAACATAGTGTTTTGTATAAAACCGTAATAAACAAATTATAATGTAAGAATCAATCCAATATATTTCTTAGTGTAATATTACAAGCACTTCACATGATACTAGTTTAAATATCCCCTATTTTAAAAACAAATATGAGTTCAGTATTAAACAGAATAATATAATTTAAAACAATCGTAAATCGTTCGAATAAAATCATATAAACTGTCAATAGCTGAAATGCTTTAAAAATCAATAGCTGAAATACTAAGAAAAAAACTTAATGAAAGTATCTAAAAATGTCGAAAATATTTTATGAAAAAACAAAAAAATTGGAAGGTGTTAAATTTTGAAGAATCTGTTTTCTAATTTCTGCTGCTTTATGTAACATGAAAGCAATATATTCAGACAACGTATCCATGAACACTTATATAAAACTATAATTTTATTGGATACAATGTTTGAAAAGCCATAGCACTCGTTTTTGGTCAGATCATAGAAATTATGGCATATTAGCAGCATTTCTTTAAT
The DNA here is from genome assembly GCA_944548615.1 of Micropterix aruncella. Taxonomy (NCBI): domain Eukaryota; kingdom Metazoa; phylum Arthropoda; class Insecta; order Lepidoptera; family Micropterigidae; genus Micropterix; species Micropterix aruncella. Next base: position 2,889,867 of record OX155953.1, on the reverse strand, counting down.
GTTTTTTTTAATTTACGTCCTCCAGCTGTTATAATACTGTTTTATTTTCGAAATTAATTCAAAAAATCGCAATAGTTTTCATTTTGGTTTTGCTTCCTGATTGTTGATACAGAATGCGATGTAATGGCGACTATCGACGTGGAGAGGAAGTCGGTCAGAGAGCCAAGTCTTTATGGCAAATTGCTACTCTAGGTTTTTAAACTTTTTACTTTTTGAAAAGGGTCTTTTGTTTCCGCCTGCCCGTCCGCCTGTCTCTCCGTTTGTACCTGGATCTCAGAAACCAAAACAAAATGGTTAACGTTAAACGACTCGGTATGGTTTGAAACGGGTTACAGCTTGTTATTGGGTTTTAAATATTTACTTTTTTATTAATATCTTTAATCTTTATACTTTTTATTTAATTATTTAGACAGTTCGCACCAGCGGACCAGTGAGACAGCAAGATAATAACAATCAAGATAGTGCCAGGCGTTACAAACACTATGTGTACGACTATTTTACCAGTGGTGAGAAGTACGATCGGGAGATCTACCAACTATGAGTATATCGTACATCGTACAAACATAGTTAAGTCCTATTTAATTTCTTTAAAAATTCGGAAATTTATTATAGGTTCGACTTTACAGACTGCTGTACGACTTCATCGAAACATTCCTGGCAACACTGGCGTGTAATGTGTGCTGTAAGACCGCCCGACCCGGTACTGCATAAAGGTCAATTGACCACCGCGATATAACAAATATATCAGAACTATTACTCTTGTAGAATTAGTCTAAGCGTTCGTCTGCAGTCACCTCGAATATGCTTCTCCAATATGGTCTCCTAGCTATAATGTTCACGTAAAGAGGATTGAACGAATCCAAAACTTGTTTTAGAAACATTTGACTTATCGTTCATTTTTATCTTTTCTCGATATCAACGAAACAACTACTTTCACGGGCTTCAATAATTACAGTCAAAAAGTAAATGCGCAAATGTTGTATTTTTACATAAATTGTTGACCGGTTGCTCTGATCTGCTTGTAATTGTATCTTCCCGTGTGATATAGCGCCTCTCACCAAACGGAGCTATTGTAACTTACGCGGGCTAGCACTATGCACAAAGCTATTACATTTATAGAGTAAGCAAAATTTTTAATACGCAGCTCGGCGATATTGACCTAGTCAACACGTCATCTATCGTTCTCAAGAAAGCAATAATTAATGACAACGTTGACATGTCATTGTAATTGCAATATAATCATAATAGGAGTATGTATTCATTAATATATTTAAATAACATGTCTGTGTTGCTATATTATTCATGTCTGTATTATTACATTATACTGTATTCACAATAAAATAAATCATAATACGGTTGCATCAATTGCTCTGATCTGCTTGTAATTGTATCTTTCCGTGTGATAAAGCGCCTCTCACCAAACGGAGTTATTCTAACTTAGGTGGGTTAGCACTATGCACAAAGCTATTACATTTATAGAGTAAGCAAAATTTGTAATACGCAGCTCGGCGATATTGACCTAGTCAACACGTCATCTATCGTTCTCAAGAAAGCAAGAATTAATGATAACGTTGACATGTCATTGTACTTGCAATATAATCATAATACGAGTATGTATTCATTAATATATCTATATAACATGTCTGTGTTGCTATATTATTCATGTCTGTATTATTACATTATACTGTATTCACAATAAAATAAATTGAAAATGGAAATTAAAATATTAGATAACGGGTATTGACATTACATTGCTTTATTTATTGTGACTCCTTCCTTCTATATATGTCTATGACTCCTCCCTCCTTTTATTGAAAAAAAATATTTAAGTGGAAACACGTAATTAGCTTGAATTTATCAAAATTTTTAATCCCTAAAATTAAATAATTTTGCACCTAAACAGATAAAAATCACAGCAGATTTTCAACTTTTTATAGATCGCGACCCCCTTTTTGGAAAAAAAAGTAAAACCCTTACACGACCCCCCCCCCCCCTCAGACTGTAAGTTACTTTTCCCGACCCTCCCCCCCCCCCCCTTAGTATCTTCCACAGCTGTAACTGTAGGCATCTAATACAGTTTATGTAAAAACAATGGCGAAAATATCTTTATTTTAACGGTTATTCATTTTCGAAGCTGTACCTAACTGTTTCCATCTTAGATCGACATAAAGTTTTGTAAATCAATGTCAAAACACATATTAAATATGTATCTCTCCTGAAGCTGTAAATGTTGCCATATTAGATAAATAAATATTTTGTAATGCACAAAAAAACAGATATCCTGAGACCCCCAAGGGTTTTTTCGCTACCTCCCCAGGGGGTTGCGACCCACCGGTTGAAAACCTCTGACCTAATGTATTGAAACAGTTGTATGTTTCCTGAATAATATTAAAATTAAAAAAGTACAGACGAACGTATTTGCTATAAGCAAAAAGTTTCCCGCTGCGTGATCTTCTTTCCAACTATCTTTTGTTTCAGTATCATGATTAAAAGGAAAGTTTTTTTATGGTGAAGGGTGATTGATAAACACTCGAATTATTTAAACTACGAGGCAGCGGTCAGAAAACTATTTTTTAGAAGAATCAGACTCGAATTGTCACTAAATCTATACACAGCGATGCGTTTATTCGTATTTATTCGCGGCTATTTATTATACTCCCGTATGCAATCTACCACTACAGACTTAATTGTATAATAGCAAAGAAATAAAGCTGAACGTTTCCCGGCCTCATTGCCTTGTTCTTGTCGACCATTTATTACAAAGTTGCCATAATAAATGCCAGGGTAAGAGGCGAATGAGATAGATAGTATATTCATTACAAGTGACACACCCAGTGAGTTTATATTGCGCACATAAATATCTCCGGTTGGTGTTAAAAGCGGCGGTTCACCCCTACAAACCGCGCCGCGCCACGTACGCCCTACACTTTTACGTGTTCCTTCATTAAAAGAAACGTAGATCACGCACCCGCCATCGTAATATATATCTTAACGTATTCGTATCTAGCTAAGCCGAACTTGTCTTTAACCCCTCCTATCGCGGGGTAAAAATTTAGTCGTCACTTCTGCCCGGGACAGTTTTGCGCGTGAAGTCGATGGCCTTGAGAAAAACGACCATCACTTTTTAACTACTATACGGATCGTAAAAAGAATAACTGTAAAATGATCGCATTGAAATTTGAAATTTATAATATTATAACCTTATCTCGTCAAACAATTAAGATAATAATGAATAAATATTTAAAAAGTTGGCATTTTACGCAGCGCGGAGCGCCCTAACCAATATTGGTTAGATACAATTTTAGTATTTGTAAGCGTCTAACCAAAAATGGTTAACTCAAATAGGAAGGGTTAAGATATGTTTTATGCATATCTTCCGTTTTATGCAAAGTCTAATAACAAGAAATTGAAACCTAAATATGGAATATCTCATATATTTCGAATATATTCTATAGGAATCTATAAAATTTATTTCACGGTAATGTTAAAGCTATGTATGCTAAAGCTAATATGGAATATCTTATATATTTCGAATATATTCTATAGGAATCTATAAAATTTATTTCACGGTAATTTTAAAGCTATGTAATGTTTAATACTTCATTGTTCTATTTGTAGTATTTTTAGTTATTTCTTTGATATTTTATTTTAATTCACATAATATATTTTGATATCCAATGTAGGTATTTTAAGGACACCTCATTATTGTTTTATCTACCGTGTTTTTTTTATTATATTATCACAATTTATATGTTATATTATGACATTTTTTTTGTTATTTCTAATTTTATTTTTTTTTTAACTTTTATTTTTTATTTTTTAGTTATTTTAAACTTAAATTGATTTGTAATAGTAACAAATGTAATAGATATCGTTCGGTAAATATTGTTACTATGTATTTGGTTCATACCGTCGTTTGTGTTGTTTTTCCGAATGGTATTCAAAATGTATCCACGTTTTAAGATATTCATTATTATTTATTTTTTTTGGTAAAATTTGTCTTAATCGGTAAAATTTCGGCCATTACAATTATAAAAGCGTTGGTTTTGCAATACTTTACCTCAAAAATGTGTAATGTCATTGAAAAATTTCATAAAAATGCGTTTTTGCAACCGTACTTTCAAATTTCGATGTCTCAATATATCTGTAAATTGAAATTTCCGACCGAATCGAATTTAGAAGTGTGAATTTAGATTTTAGAAGTGTCTTCCATATTTTAATGGGATTCTGCGATTAAAAAGATACCTGAAGATTAATCAACTTTGCCAGTATTGTTTATTTTTTCAAACCTTTATACCTCTTGCGGTAACGGGCCACAATATCGTCCAATGACTATTATCTTACTAGCTACTGGATTTTTTAACATCACGTGGCAGTACTCAGGCGGTATATTGGAGTCTAGTCGTAGGTCTTTCACTGTATCAACAAAAGGTTGGTGCTTCTGAAGTACTAAACCTGTTTTAAGTATATTGGCTTATGACCAAGTAAATTTAAAAATAGTAAATAATGGCCCGTTTCGGACGACTGGTAGTTAACTTGATGTCTTTTTTGCTTCGATACAATATAATATGATCAATATACGTAGAGAAGAACTAAGACTTCCCGGTTGGTTTCTTTATAATACATGTTAGTTACCATTTAATTTTGCTACTGGGGTGTATTAAATATTCCGTAATTGGCAATAGTTATTATTTAAAATATTTATGTTCATGTTACATACAAGATGTTTTGTTTTCTGAATTAATTATAAAATTAGAGGCATGCCGGTATAGATGCCACCGTCTTCCCATTGATAATAACGTGCCACAAAAACATACTCCACTTCAACCCCTTCCGTTTTCGGCGCGTAAGTTTCCCGCGTAATATATGGTGGTTAAAATGGCGTAATGACATATGAGCTTAATAAAATAAGAGGAGGCGAAAGTGGGTACATTATTGCATACGTACCCGCTGAGATGTTCACGTACGACTTTGTCTGGTAATTAACATTTAGCGAACGCAGTAAATCATTCCTATTTTAAGCGCGGAGACGACTGCTCCTTAATAATTACGTATCGCGGCTCTATTGGGAAGGCGAACCTGTCGATGAAATCGCAGAAATCGATTACTCAAATAAATGAATCTAGAATACCAAGAGTTATGCTTCTGAAAGCAACCCACTTTCACAAAATGTCAGCTCAGGTTGCTACATTAAAAATATCAACAGTAATAGGATTTTTTGCTGTTGACAACAGACATAATCCATATATAATAGATCACAAATAAAATGGTTCCCAACACGCTTCCTTGCTGTACGCCATATGTTTTCGATTCATATTCAATAAGTTGACCTTGTATAGAAACCATTTGTGTTCTGTTTTATAGATAGCTCTGAACCCACTTTTGACTAACTGAATCGAATGTCTTGACCAAATCTGTTATGACTGATTCTTTGGTCGCTCAGAGTGAATCTCGAGACCCTATCCGACCCTTCTCCTGATTGATGACTTAAGTACCTAAACACGCAATTTTAATACACTTAGCAACGGAAGATGGTTTATTTTTAGAATATATACGCCACTACGCACCGCCAACCTTGAACCACAATATATATTAAAATATTTGCGGACAACAAAAGCGTTATATCGCTACGCTAACTTTGGCAGGACTTTATTAAACGTTCTCGTTCTATAGTTACCGACTCTGGCATACATTATCGTGTTGATTATAATATAGAGTATTAGATTTCTTAATGCTGGGCTACGTTTTGGCAGCTACGCATTTACTACGAAGAGCAACATGCAGGTGGCACTCAAAGTTACAAATATTGCTTCATCTTCTGTTCAGTGGACAAATAGACGGCGTTCTGAACGCGCCTATAAGGTATCCTATCTCGAAATAAAATAATAATATAACAACAAACGATTTTTTAAAATCCTATCCTTATTATTTTATTATTATTTACATAAAGATATTAATTTTTAATTTGACATGCATGTCAATACTTAATAATTACTAGCTTTCATGTTCAAATAGACTAATAGAAGGCTTTCGAATCTCTCATTATTATTTCTGTCATATATGCAGCCTATATAAAATTCCCTAATAATTTTATTTTACATAGTCTGTATATATAGATGGCACTTGTATTGTGTATTGTGACGGCACTAATAATTCAATGTTATTGTAGGTAATCATTGTTTGAATAATGGGGTTTTATAATCAATCAGTCTTTTATAAAACAAAACTATATGGGGTCTTTTTACTGCATGGGATTTTTTTAGTGGGTGACTCAGTACAACAAAGTAAGCAACTTTTGATTACAAAAAAAATAAAAAACTGAAAAACAAAACAAAATATATTTTTTTTTTAATTTGTTTTTTGAAAATTGTATTTACTTGTGTGAAAAGCTGTGATTAAGATGCGCTATCTAGCGGTAGTTAAAATGTCGCTAATATTGTTTATATACGCTATATTACCTGCCGCTAGATGGCGCAGCGCGCTCAAACCTTTATTTACCAGTCAACCGCTTAGAATTTTTAAATTTAAAAAAATCAAAAAACATTTTTTTCCAAAAATAAAAATTTAATATTTTATTCCAAAAAAAAAAAAAATTAAGTTGCTTCCTTCGTTGTACTGATTCATCTCCTAAAAAATGAACGTGAAGTAAAAACACTTATAGAACCAATATTAATATAGTATGTGTATGTGTATATATGATTATTTAATATTATTATGTATATTATGTTACTAAATTATAAGTAGGTATATGTAAAATTTGTGTAAATATAGAGCTACCACGTAAAGTAATGCTACATTATGTCACACTTACCAACTAAAATAAAAAGGAAAAAAATAATACATAAAAGTCTACCTTAGTACGGGCATTACTCCAGCAAGGAAGATTTTAATCTTATTGTGGAAGCAAGGAAGCTTATATCTAGTATTATAAATGTGTGTGAAATATTAATAAATAAATAAATAAATAAAAAATATAGATATATTACCAATATTAATAAATTGCTTTTACTTTAGCCGGACAATGCCATCAGCGCCACTTGCATGTTGTCGACGCAGACGCGTTGCCAAAACGTACTATGGCATTGAGCAATCTAATGAGCTATATAATCAATACGTATACTTACATTTTTTTTATAAAGTAAATACATGAATAATAATTGAAATGATTGAATGAAACGAGCAAAAACTCGCAGGTTTTTGTGTATTTAATGGTGTATTTAATGGTGTATTTAATGGTGTTTATTCATTGAGTTCATTGGATGAAATTCTGTCCCAAGAACAATTATTTTAATCTAATGAAGGTACCATGTCTAGCCCCATCTTCTCTATATCAATCTAATACCATATGGCCTATATAATAAATGATTCTAGCTAAGCTTTCGCTTTTCATCGACCAAACCATTATCGATATTCGGCCTGTTACTTTACATCCCTGTCGTGCGTAGCAGTGTGGTATGGAGGCGCGCAAGGCGAAATTAAATTCGCTCGCATAATTTTATGTTCGCTTACATACTTGTTCTTACCTGGCAGGTCGCGGGGGGTGGAGTGCCTATAGATACGCTTCCACGCGGGTATCAAAACCGCGCCATTGTGGAGTGTCATGTGGTCTCAATAACGCTACTAGACAATTTGACGCCGTCGGTTATGAGAGGGGAAGAGAGGGAAATAGTTTATAGAGGATTAACATAATTGATATACATAAAAGAAGTCCGTCGAAATCTAGAGCCTCTTTTTTATTATTTGCTTATCTCTATCATTTTTGGTAATAATTTAGGTAGAATACATAAAAAATACTTTAAAACACAAGATTCTGCGTCTCTCCTAACTAGGCAGCATCTGTTCTAAGGAAGACACCAATTTTATGCAATAGCACCTCCAAACGATCATATCACGCATAGTCAAGCTGCAGGCGACTATTAGGAACTAAACATTTTAATATATCTCCTGGTAAATTAAAGGCTATTGATCATTAGCCTAGCTAAAGAACATTGATGTTTTTAAGAGATCCATCCTGGTGTATTTACTTAAAATCAACATGTAATAAGAAGTAAGAAGAAATAAGAAAATTTTATTTTCATAAACCCGATCTGGGTATAGAAATTACATTACGAAAAAATATTATATATATAATAACATTACGAAATTACAAAAAATAGTATTTCTACAAATGAAATTACATTTCAAATTATAAAAAAAAGTGTATAAAAAGTTCTGCGATCTAAGCTAACAGTGTATAAAAAAAGTGTATAAAAGTTCTGCGATCTAAGCAAAGCATTCGACTGTATAAACATCAATACCCTGGTAGACAAGATAAACCATTATGGAATTAGAGGAGTGGCCAATTCACTCATTAAATCGTACCCACAAAACAGGCAGCAAGTGGTGGAGATTAAAATAATTGATGGAATTGAGGAAAAGGCTGAGCAATCGAGTTGTGAAATAGTAAACATCGGTGTGCCTCATGGCTCAACATTAGGACGTCTCCTCTTCAAACTCTATTGTAACGATTTAGCAACTAACATAACTTGTGCCAAGACTGTCCAACTTGCAGATGACACCACGTGCATTCTTTAAAGTGACTGTAGAACAAAAATGGAGGATCCATAAGGACATTTTATTGGCGAGGAAATGTAGGCGCATAAGGACATTTTATTATACTTTGAAAACAACATTGTACTTCCAAATGGCAAACATTCGATTTGGGCAGATCTGTTGGCCGAATCGAACTCAATTAATACTGAGAAACGCAAAGAGATGGTTGGATAGAAATTTATTGACCTTAAATATTAGAAAAACGAATTTTATGATCATTAGCAAGACAAACACTGACCGACCAACTATAAAGCTTAGCTCATGCATCAGAACACAAGATTGCCAGTGTATGAATGGCGACAGGGTGTCCTCTATTTAGTACTTGGGCGTGATGTTAGACAATAGACTGCGCTGGGAGGATCATTTAAAGAATATTGCGGCAAGACTATGAAAACTTGTGTATTACTTCAGGAGTTTGCGGAACATCTTAGATTTCAATACTCTAATAAGTGTCCACTCTGGCGAGTCGGTTATTAGATACGGAATCGTAGCATGGGCTTGTGAGGCAAAAACGCTGCTGGCCACCCTTTACAAAGCGCAAAAGGCTATACAGAAGGTGATCAATAAAAAACCCCAAACATATTACATACTAAATATCAAAAAACATTTTTATATATTAGTTTTAAATTGTTCAATGCTTTGCCGTCATCGACGAGAAGACTTGAGATGGCAGCATATAAAATCTGCTTGAAGAATCAGTTAGTCAAACATGCCCTTTACAAACTGGACGACTTTTATGATATTGCGTCCACAATTGCTTTATTATAAATAACCATATTACGACTATACTTTCGCACTAAGTTTTAGATTTTATTGACATTGTTTTTAATTACGCATGTTTCAGAATTTTTCTTTTTCATTGTATTGATTATTATTTATTGTTTGATTATTGATTATTTTGTAAATTTGACTATTTTTAAGTAATCACCTCTGATTACAATTATTATTTTTTTTCCTTTTAATTAATCAAAGCGGTTTTTTCATCCGGTAAATTATGATTGTAAAATTTGACATGTTCCTCAGTATTGTGAAATGCTTTTATGGAATGAATAAATGATGATGATGATGATGATATTCTTCCGATGACCTTCCGGTAATTTCCTTGGCTGTAGTAATGCTCTCGATTGAGGTCTCGCAAGAAAAATATAACGTTGGTTGATCCTGATCAAACCATAATATTAAAATTATAATTTTGTACAGCCATGGTAATACTGAACTATCCGGACTATCAGCATCAAGGATCTATTATGTGTCAAAATTCATAAATAAATACGCTTTATACCGCGCCGAAATGTCTGAAACCTCCAGCCGTTAAGAATATTAAATTTTCACAAGGGAGATCCACAAAGATCTTACTTCCATTAACGGGAGCGAGATTGCAACCCTTTCATTTCCTTTTCTGATTTTCCCGCAGTTTGCTGCGGAGGGGTGATTGTTATTATTACAGCTGTTTAAAGGATTTTAATGCCTTCATTCCCATTGTCTGGGCTAATGGCTTCAATAGGTGATTATTTTACATTTCGCCCAACTTTTGGGCAGTTATTCGCGGAGGGGAGATGCCTGGGAACTGAACTGCATTAATTATAAACAGCTCTTTTTAATAAATTTGCCTCAAAAATGCAAAGTTGCGGGACCGCGTCGACGTAGAATATGAATATAATTGTTAATGTTATAATTTTAGTCACCATCAGTGAGTGCCGAACCATTATCGGAAGTTGAGAGGACAGTTTCAGTTATTCTAGATCAGTATTCAGTATTCAGTATTCAATTTATTCATTCAGAATATACAATAAAAACATTAATTATGAATTAAAGCTAATTATCGCATATTAGAATTCGTCAGTTTATATGTAGATATAAAACTATTAAAGCATAAATATTAATTCGACAATAGCCTTGACTAAAGTCGGCTTTACACGGCAGACAAATAAAATAAATAAATAAAAAAAACAATAATAGAGCTGAATCTATGTACATAAGTATACATATAAAATAGATAATAATTATAAGAATATTAATAGTCATCAAGCACTTTATACAAAAAATAATGACACAGTAGGAAGTATCATAACAAAATTGGAAAAAAACAACGTATGTATATGATCAGGTATGTTACATTACACATTGTAATCTACATATTAAATATTAAATTCATAATATTATAAATTTAATTTTTAAGCTATTGCATAGCTTTTATCGCGGGCCTAGGCCAGCGCGGCGACCGAATGAAGAAATTTCTTAACGAAAATTAATTATTTTAAACTGATAATTACGTCTAAACGAGTACTGCTTACGATTCGAAAAAAATATATGTTAAACAAGAGCATTTTCTTAATATTCATAGCTTTGAATATTTTAGATTTTGTTTATATTACATAGTGTAATTAATTTGTGAAATTAGGTCTAACCGAATACAAAAACGACTACTACGCAAATACTATCTGGCGTATTATTATGAAACCTGCACCATTTTAAAGATAATTAAATTATCTATCTTTTTATCTACGGTTTTTTTCGAATAATCCGTTTTTTTTGCTTTATCGAATAAAAAATTCGTGCGCGGTGCTCCATCGGAAGACGTTTAAATTATTCCGAATCATTTGCTTCCGCAGCCGCAAATGATTCGGAATAATTTCAACGTTTTCCGAGAGAGCGCAGTTATCTGATATCAGAAAAAAATAAAATAAATAAAATAAATAAATAATTATAATTGCATACCTAAGTTGTTAAAAATGCTATGCAATAGCTTTACCGCGACAGTCTTCGAGTGCCACACGTTTTTTTTATTTATTTATATAAGTAATGCAAATATTAAAAGTAACATAGAAATACTTTCAAAATTGAATCAAAAGCAGAAAAAAGAATACATTGCATAGTCTAGTGGCAACGTCACCTAACTAGGCCGGGACCTGTTCTAAGGTAAACATTTATTTTAGAATGTGCTTGCACAAATACCGTGTTTATAAAAATGGCATATATTCCATGCCGGTTCCTAACCGGTGGTCGGCGGACCAACAGGGATCCGCGAAAGCTCGCAGGAAACGGGGGCTGGGAAAGCGGGCGAATGAAGCCGCTCCTGGCCGTCCCTTCATACCCAGAACTTTACTGGGAGAATACGCGATATGAAGTGACGCTCGGGGCTGGCGTCATCTGCCCGCTTTCTCAGCCCCCGATTCCTCGGAGCTCGCGCGCGAACAGTATGTAAATGTAGGACCGCGAAACAAAGCGCATGATCATTACGAAAAATCATCAGATACCGAAGCGTGAAAGCTCCACCACTTAAGCGCGAGCGATGAGATTGGTGCTTATACTTAGAGTAACCTTGTAACATAAAAAGTTTGATATGAAGTTTATTGAGTTGAGTTATTATTTGTCGATTTTTTTAGCATCAAAATATTAATATGGCCAAAAACTATACGAGGTTTATTTATTTTGTTTCAAATATTATTCAGGTGCCTTATAGAATAATCCAATTCATCAATAGATATAGGAGGCCAAAAGATAGATTCGCCAAAAGATATAAGAGTTTTATTTATTTGTTTATTTAATTATTTCAAATATTATTCAGGAGCCTTACAAAATAACCCAATTCGCCCTTGAATATTAATCTTAGAGTATACAGGTCAATAATAAATGACTTACAAAAGTAGCTAATGCTGATATTAAAATAATATAAAAAATTAAATCGAAGTAAAAAAAATGCCTCTTTATGATAAAAATGAGACAGCAGTGAGTTTGATTTTCTAGCTGCCAAAGGGATACACAAGAGTTGTCTATCCCAGTGGGAAAGGAATTAAGGAGGGATGTAACTGTAACCGGTACCCCTCTACGCGAGGTCGCTCAACGGATCCGGCTCTTTTGGTTTCCTTTCCTCATTTTCCCTAAGCATCAGTCTGTAATCCCACAGACTCGAGCCGTGCCCAGTACAAGATACTAGGAGCACACATACAATCCTCATTTACTTTCCTACATAACCTCCGTCGCGCAACCCTCGCGTCTCGATAAAGTAATCCGGGCACTCGTTAATTCGGCAAGCGTTATACCTAACTGGCAATATTCAATCGATTCAATCAATGAATATCTTCTGCTTCATCAAAACCGCCTTTAAATACGGAGATAACTCGTAAGTTGACACCGCCACCTCACATCGAATAATTTGGAGTCTTGTGAGTGGTGGTCCCTCACAAGTATTGTATCCTACTATTCCTAGAACGAAATATGTGTGTGGTGTTTATAATGGGGTGAGTTTAAGTTTAACTTGAATGAGTTTGTAATGTTAGCCATCTATATGTACAAATTGCTGAAAATCCTGACTCTACGTTATTTATAAAGCGAGTCGCGCTATAAACATCCGCCCGAAACGACGCCCGTCTGATTAAATCTCGACGGTCGGGCGCTTTATTTGAATTGAAAACAGTTATTAGGGACACATTACCGGATGTATTATTCCCGAATCCGACAAAGGAAAACACAAGAAAGGGGGTCGCGGAATGGGCGGAATAGGGTCGGGGCGGTGTTTGCGAATCGCAATTGGATTTACAAAGCGGGTAATTGACTGACGAAAGGAATAACGGCAGATTAGCGCCGCGTCCCGCACAAAGAGGCGTCGCGACGCCGGCGCCGATGTCTTCCGACATCAAAGTTGGCCATTTGCTTAGCTTAGATAGAAGGGTGGCTTGTGCCACGCCACTCGCTGCCTTCACGCATATTTACATTTAGCTGGACGGCGTTTGTAATCTATCTCGACTTTCACTCATAATACATTTATTGCAGATTATGTCATACAAATGAGAATACCGCCATTTTGCCGCATTGGTGGCCGCATCATCGCATTCATACGAACTTCCTTTTTATTAGTGAGATACTGCCTGGCTCATTGAAGGTAGACAAACAATTTTAAATCCAGCAAACTGAAATGGGGATTAACCAATTGAAGATTCACAGGGGTTCATAACGGGCGATTTTCGAATCAATATAACAAAATCATACTGTATGATATTATTATGATTATGTATACCTACTGTCTAATTTCTTTGTTTGTAATGTCTAATTTCTTTTGTTTTTTCTAATGTAAATATTCCTTACCTATTTAAACGTTTTTTTTGTATATTCCTACAATCTGCATTGATTTATTGAATACAATATTTGATTTGATTATTTTTTATATTATATTTTTTATTCGGGAAACAGAGACTACAAAAAAAACATATTTTTTTATTATTATTTTGTGCCGGAAACAGATAGTACAAAAGTCATAATTACTAAATCAAAATATAACAAACTTAAACCATTTATATGTTTTTACCAATTAAACGGCCATATAGCACATTATTCTATATAAAATAAAAGTTTAAAATATACAGGCATTTTTTAAAGTCAAATTATTAGGGTTTTTTAAATAAACAGAAAATATTCTGAAAATGAATTGCTAAGTTACTAAACAATCCAAAGTATTTTAGGAGTAAATATAGCAGAAAAAAACAGTAAATAGGTTCATAAACATGTATATTATTATGGTAATTAATGAATTAATTATTAAATAGATAGTAATCATAAAATAAAATATAAAATTATTTAATGGCACATTTCGCACATTTTATGAGAACTAAAAAAAGGAATAAGTTATATAAATACAAAGATAAGAGGATAATAACTATTTTCATAATAAACAGATTACAGATAAATTGTAATATTTAGTTTTTTTTTTCATTTTTTTTTATTCTGGAACCAAACCGAACTACATACTTAAAAATGACAAAAATCCATTAATGTGATTCCGAATATAAAGTATACAAAATGAACGCAATATAATTTTATATTGTTTCCGTTTGAGAATGGGGGAAATAAGGATAAGAAGTGAGGTGAAAGGAAGAGACAAAATAGATAAAAATATATTATGTATGTATATATTAATTTTAGGTATGATATATAGGTATTATAATTAATATACTTGAGATAAAATTATGTCTATGAACTAAATTAAATGCAATATCATAATTAATGAAATATCATAATTAGATTATATTTGCAATATAATTAGATTTTATATATATATATATATATATATATATATATATATATATATATATATATATATATATATATATATATATATATATATATATATATATATATATATATATATATATATATATATATATATATATATATATATATATATATATATATATATATATATATATATATATATATATATATATATATATATATATATATATATATATATATATATATATATATATATATATATATATATATATATATATATATATATATATATATATATATATATATATATATATATATATATATATATATATATATATATATATATATATATATATATATATATATATATATATATATATATATATATATATATGTGTGTATATATATATATGATATATTGAGATGTCAACCACAACGGGCGAACCCGTCACCGCAGGACGTTTTAACGATTCTTCGTTCTATCGACCGTGCCGACCGTGCAGTGAGCGTAGAAGACTTTGGACATTACAAATCCGACGTCTAGCTACGCCACAACCCGCAAGAAGCCAACGCCTTTACCGCGAGATAGCCAGTATGTTACCTGGCGGGCCGACACTCGCGCCCTTGCTTCCAATTGTGACCAGATTTCTCCGGTCTCTCGATTGGTTCCGAGTTCGAGGTCGCTTGCGCGGTCCTCTCCCTTACGAAGCGGTGAAACGGTGTGCAGCGAATCTATCGCGGTCCAAGGCGTCCTTTGCCCGACTCGGAACCGGGATCGGATGGCCAATGGTCATTTCAAGAGCAGTCGCCGTAAGGTAGGCAACCACCTTCGCTCTATAGGAAGCAATACAGTTCCCAGACTCCCCCGACTGTTAGTCGGAGAGCACAATCCATTGGCTTGCGCCGCTCGGTGCGCAGACCGTCCAGGAGCGCCAGAGGTTTGATTCCCAGGGGAGACTGGTTGACCCAGTGTCCTACCCAGGTTCGCACCCCATGCGTGGAGGCCATCGGATGGGTGTTGACCCGTGAGTGTGACCGACCCTGAACACAGGGGTCATCGTGGCCACCTCATCATGGGCCCGTTAGCTCCCCAATATATATGACATATATTATCATAATAATTAGATTTACTAAATCAAAATTAACAAACATACACTATTTATATCTTTCCACCTATTAAGCGGCCATATAGTGCGCTATGAGATATAAAAGAAAAGTTTAAAAGATACGAGAATTTAAAATTCAATATTTCATGCCTGCCACGCAAAAGTGAGTCGACGGGAAACAACTCTTCCACATCATCACAACTACAATATACGAGTAAAATACGAATCGGTGCATCCGTCTTATACCTGAATGCAATTTCGGGCGGTCCGAAAAGGCACCTAAAAGGTGAAATATTTACGAATTAATTTATGAAAGCGAGTCACGTAGTATATTGAAAAAATAATATTTAAGATCTGGGAGCGGATTAGGTCGGATCTCTCGTCTCTCTAGCATAGGTTGATATTCATCAAAAAAGTCGTTCGGCGGCGGGGAATTTATCAAGTTATTTGCTGTATTATGTGCCGCTATATTGAATGTAAAAAGTTAATATTTTTAATGAAAAATGAGAACGAGAATGAAATGCTCTGAAAATGAAACACTCTGAGAAAAAATATGTACTTGGCCTCCATAAATAACTATTTTCCTAACTGAACTAATCGCTAAACAAGGACACATTTTAGTAAAGACGCTACGCCATAATTAATCTATACCAATATTATAAAGAGGTAAAGTTTTTGAGGTTGTAGGAAGTAATATCTGGATCTACTTAACCGATTTTAAAAATTCTTTTACCAATAGAAAGCCACGTTATTTGTGAGTATCATAGACTATATATTAATTCGAAAAATGAAAAAACTTTTTCGTGGTAGTCAGATTTGCAAAGTAACTCGGAAAAAACGGTCGAACGAAAACGTTTCTAACTAACGCTGCTTTAACTATGAGAGATATATCATTAAGTTCTAGAGAAAATTTGAAGAGCTTGATAATGCCTACAAAAAAGTCAGCGACAACATATGTCTAAATTTTATATTTAAGTCACAAAGAGTAGTTTTTTATATTTAAAAAATAATTTAAATCGTTAGGTCATGTTTATTGGTCATATTATCAACAATTATGAATTCATATTAAAATAAGAAAATGTATCGTCTCAAGTGTTTAAAACAAAAGACTTTTCCATTTTACTGCATATAATTTCACTTGTACTGCATAAATGGTTAAAGAGATAAGACACTCACAAATAATACACTCACAAGAAGACACTCACAAATAACGGTAATATAGTCAAATTGGCATGCAAGTACATACATACATATGCAGTAAAAATATAACCCTTCTTTTGGCAGTCAGGAAATAAATCATAGCACTCAGTACTAACCAAACCACACTCATAATTTCATCACAAGTAAAAAGTTTTACCGCCCATCGAAATGGGCACGGGTCAGCTAGTATATAATATATGTGATGCATAGTGGTGTAACATCATTGCCGGCATTTCAAAACGGACCTAATGAAACCGTGCAGCTTGGGCCTGATGGCATTCTTGTGTTTTTAAGGTCAGCCTCACGGATCCGGTAGCCTCCTCAAATAGGGACTACACTAAAAAGGCATCTGTGAACTCTGCCTGCGGCTGTAAGTCCAGTCGTGGACAGTTGGGAACATAGTTTCTATCTGGGGGAACACCTCGAACGGAACTGGACGGTTTGCGCCTCGTGCGTCGTCAGCCAATCGATTGCGAACTACGGCGAATATCCTGAGGACCCCAGAGAAGCTCGTTTCCTAAACGAATTGGAAACGTATGCCTTTGAATTGAATTTCCGATAATATCAGGTAGAGGCCGCACGAGCGACTTCGAATCTGTGTCTAGACTGGAGGATGGAGAAATCCGTCCAAATCTGGTGGTCACTCCATGGGAGACAGAAAGACACGATGTTGTTGTAACTCCCTGGCGTGGCGGATTCGCCCGTAGTAGTTGACAACCGGCGATATAAAACGTCGTTGCCGACTTTGCGTTTCTGGAAAAGGTATACGCACTGCATGTCTGGAGCATTCGGACTGCCAAAACGCCAGTTGTCTTGCTTGAATATTTCCTTATCCTTGTTGATTAATTAAGCGTCATTATCGACCATTATGCCAGTATAAATAGATAAATACTTTTAATTTCACATTTAATTGTATAAGTACAACAAACATCGTAATGACTGCTCGTTCGATCTCTTAGAGCTAACCATTATTTTATGCATAGACATTAAGTTGGCCCGTTACCGTACGCGGTGTATAGGATCATTGATTTTATATAAAATCAATGGTAGGATTAAAAAACAACAATAACTCAGTATCTCAGTATCTACCTTGGGCCACAAGCTCTATCTCTATCTCGGATCGGCTCAACTCACGATTCAGCTCCTATTCATAAGCCTCTTCGAGTGGAAGGCTACCCCGGGTAAGACTCCCGTGTCTCAGACCTCAGAGCTGGTGGACCGGTTTCTCCCGGCGGGATTGCATCCCGGCGCCACTGGACGGTCTGCGCACCGGTCGGCGAAGCCAATCGGTTGTGCATTCTGCCCAATTGCTGAAGGGGTCTGGAGACTATGGAAATACGCTGTTTCCTGAGCAGCGGGGATGGATGTTGACCTGTTGTCATGACACTCTTGAAATGACCTTGGGCCACTCGATTCCGTGTGGCACTAGGGGCAAAGAACGCCCAGGTCCACGATAAATTCTAACTGAATTACCGCTGTAATCAACAGTCGCGCAAGCGTAATCACAGGTAATCAACAGTCGCGCAAGCGACTTCGGATCCGTAACCAGTCGGGAGGACGGAGGTATCCTGAAGGTTAATTCCAGATGGGGATATTCTGCCAAAACTGGTAGTCAGGGGGCGAGGCTGCTCGCTGGATACCTTTCCCGGCGCCTCGCCGTAAGGCGTTGGCCTCTGACGGGCAGGTGGCGGAGCTTGACGGTGGACTGTTTTTATCCTAAGTCTTCTGCGCTCACCTCACGGGAGACAGAACGATATATTTCGTTAAAACTTCCTGAAGTGACGGGTTCGTCCGTTGTAGTTGACAACTCTACTATCTATGGTAGGTCGAAGGATAAGAGGAAGGGAAAAGGAAAAAGGTTTTGCAAGAGCAACACCAGAGCAACACCAGAGGAAATCACAGGGGGGGGGGGGGGGGAGATTCTTGGTAGTATTGTATTGTGGGAATCACCACACCACCAACCTGTCCCATCGGGCGTCAAGAAAAGAAAGACGAAGATGTAAAAGAGAGTTAAAAAAGGAGAAGTTGAGTAAAATTTGGTGGAAATAGAAAAGAGTGGAGAAAAATGAGGAGTGTAAATGTAGACGAAAGTGGAATGTTGAAATTTTATTTTTACACTGAGTTATATTCGTTTTTTATTAAATATACATTAAAATTTCTCCTAAAGTATTTCATTCTCTATCTGTGCCTATTCCTTAATCTGTATATATATATATATATATATATATATATATATATATATATATATATATATATATATATATATATATATATATATATATATACATATATATATATATATAATATTATCGCTTTGCATCATACATATTATCGCTTCGCAATCGTTCTATGAATTTCAAACAATATTTCTAGTATTTCAGTTCTATGAATTCTAGTTCTATGAATTTCAACTATATATATATATATATATATATATATATATATATATATATATATATATATATATATATATATATATATATATATATATATATATATATATATATATATATATATATATATATATATATATATATATATATATATATATATATATATATATATATATATATATATATATATATATATATATATATATATATATATAGCAAATTGCGCCATCTTTTCAAATTGAGCGCTTCCGATTTTTTTCCTGACATAGCCCCATATGCTTGGAGTCTAATATGAATTAGACGATCCAAAACGAAAATTGCCGAGCGAAAGACGACAACGACGTAACCAAAACAAAACTGCTTGGAAATAAAAACATTAGCAGACGAGTCTCGGCTCGTGTATGGGTCTGAGTCGGAGAGAAGTAGGGGGAAGGGGGGGAGTATCGAGATTGCATGTTTGGCAAGTCCATGTGGGCATATAACACCAGTTAGTTGTGAAAGAGACGTTCTGATCGACTGTAATATTAGGTTAATTTTTTATATCTTGCATGAAGCCCGTCTTTGGAATGCTTTCCCGAAAAATCACAGAAACGCGCCAAGCATAACGAGTTTTAAAAACAGACTAAGGATCATTTGAAATCTTCCACATAAATTCCCTTTCCCTTCCCATTCTCCTCATTTTAACCTTAGCGTCCTTATAGGTGTTAGATTATTTTGGTGTGGCACATTGTGCCCACAAAGAGTTATATGTATGTTTCTTTAGTCATCTTTTTTTGTGTCCTAGTCTCTTTATATAGGTTAAGTTATGTAGCATCTACTAGCATAAAATGTTGTAACAATAAAATAGGTTAGCTCTAAAATATTGCCTGCAGGCAATAAGCCCGCCTTTGCGTACGAATAAAGCATTTTATTATTATTATTATTATTATATCTACTGCATTGAAAATCTTCCGAAAGGTTTTATAAATATAAATAAAGTGCAAAATATGATCGAATGTAAACCATTCGATGGCGTAGAAGGGTTTCAAAATGTACTATAGTTTTTAGAAATCTAATAACCTATGTAATTAAGTAGCGTCCGTAGCCCCGTTGTCACCGGTTCTCCTCGTTGTATGGTCACCATTACGTGTATGGTGAGAGTGAATGTCTGCTCTAGTTGCGGTTTCTGTTAGGTGCTGTCTGGCATACATTAAGCACTGGGCTACACGTTGCGTTTCATAGTAAAATCCTGGTTGCCAAATAGTAGTAAGAAACTGAGCAATCGAATACGCTATATAATGAATGGCATTACAACATCAGGCATTGTTGAATTTTTGATTTTTATCTGGATTGTGGTGGTGTAACGATGCAACGCGCCTTGTTCCCGTACACGAGCGGATTGTGCAGTAGTTGATGCGCTGTCGATGGCCGTGCGTACATCAGATTTTAATATCCGTACGTTGCATTGAGAAGGCTGCAAATTGCATTTCGTTCTCGCAAGCTGCGGCTCAGGGCTGAACTAGTGCTACTTTACAATATTAATATATTTTATTTGTTTATTAATTTCAGAAAAAAAACTATAAAACATTGATTTTGCTTACTAAAATAACTGAAACCAAACGGCAAAACCTTAACCTGATGCTTACTCGATTTTGTCACCTAACTGGACTAACCCGTTCTATGGTGGACAGGGCTCTAATAATGAAATCAATTATTTTAATGTACTCATCAAAAAAAATATTTGCATTATGTTCATATTCATATTCATTTTATTAGTATACTGGTATACAAGTCAGATACAGATTAGCAAACATTCATACATATTAGCAAACAATTTTTTTTTTATCGTAAAGAAAAGATAAAATAAACAAAACAAAACGAAGAAAAAACACAAGAATAATGTAAAAAGAAGAAATACAAGACAACATGCAAAGAGATCATTAAATACTTTAGCCACCAAAGCATTTTAGACTTCACACGACTAATATTCCTCCAGTGCGTAAAACGCCTTATCTGTAAGGTATCTCTTAAGGCGTCAAGAGATTGCGCCTGCCTAATGTGCTCGCTGAGTTTGTTGTAAACCGCTGGACCGGCGGTATAGGCTAGCGTCTCCGACTTGGATAATGCATGACTTACCGAACGTAGCACACTACGGGATCTTGTTGGATAATGATGATGCACACCATTCACTTCAAAATCGGTTAGATTTCTGCGAACGAAGATTTCACTATAAAATCAGCATTAAATTTATGTTATAACACCTTTAATTTAGGTATTGGGCTCGATTGCGTTTCTTCGTGAACTAAAATCGGAAATTAGTCCGTGTGATAGCGGGGACAGGGCAATACGCTAGAGCGGAGTGTGAGATGACCGGTTGTCACTTATTCGCATTAAAACTGCGCGCCAATGTCAAATCTTACACCGCACGAAATATGCTCGAATTTATTCGGACGAGTATAAGTTCAATAGGTAGTATTTATCGACGATCGTTTGTTTCATATTCCGCTCTAACGTATTGCTCTGTCTCGTTTGCTTCCACTAATTATAGATATAGTTCACAAAGAAACGCAATCGGGCCCATTATTTACATAATATAAGTTAACAATTCTTCATCTAATTCATAGAACTATAAATTTTATTTCAAATTCGATTTATATAGGAAAGACTGTTGTATCTTGGAACGCTATTTAAATATATTTTTTTAATAATTTGGTTCTGATTTATTTTTTTATATATTTTCCTGTCTTTAACTATTTATCAATCAACAGATTTTTATTGTAATAGAAACATATCACAATTAAAAATATATGTTCAAAAATATATTCTAAAAAGCTTCTGCATCAACTGAATTCCTTTTATTTCCTTTTTACTTTTCGGTATGGCAACCCGATGAGAAGAAACACGAAACTAGCAGTAAACTGAGAGTTAACAAAAACAATATTTAAAAATAATTTAAAAACACGACCGCCGTTATAAGAAGTGAACTAAAAAAAATTAAGAGCAGTCGAGGTACTTAAAAAAAATGTTTTAAAAAAAACGTGACCCAACTGCACTAAAAAATCATAGCAACCAAAAATAGATTATAAAACGTGACTCAGTTGAAATGAGAATCTCCTTTTCTCCTTTGTATTAATAACCTATTACCATTGATTTTATACTTTAAAATCAATGCTATTACCTTTGACGATGTCAAGCAAAACATTACTCCAATATCTTCTCTGACCTAAGTAATACTAGTTATTTTGAGCTTTCTAGTTCATTTAGTTTTTTTTTTTTTGATTTTCGTGTTTTAATTTTTTATTGCAATATTTCATTTTTATTTACAATATATTTTTCCAATTATATTTATAATTTTTAGAAACGATTTCTTAGCCCATAGAAAGAGTAGTATGCGAAACAAGGGTTAGTTCGATACCCGTAATACCATATTTCCCAAGTTTCATTAGGAGCATTTCATGAGATACTGTCTGGGGCTTGCGCGGGGTCAGGAAGTACAGTAATACACTTTTTGTTGGCGTCTACATACCTAGTGATATGCTCCGACATGTGTTCCCATTTTGGATCTGAAGCCGTATTGGTTTTAGGATGGCATGTGATTGATTTCTAGGTGATTACAGAGTTGTGTAATTACTATTTTTTCCAAAATTTTGGCTAAAACATTAGGTACTGATATCGGTCGATAATTTGAGGTATCAAACTTCGGTCCATATCTGTCACCTGACACTTGATAAGAAATATGTTTCGGTTGATTATGTTTAAAATAAATTAATAATATTATATTAATTAATTAAATTTATAATTATATATGTGCATAGTAAGAAGCCTTTTCAGGCTACTTAATTTATTGGTCAATTTAGTTATATATTAATTTATATATTTATTTATTTTACTTATATATAAACTTAAATATTTTCATTTTCTTTATTTAATATTAGTTTTTTATTTATATACACATTTATATATTTATATTAACCTTAAAATTTATAAGAATGAATGAGCAATCGGAATAAAAGAAAAAAAAAAAAAAGTGGAGTCACTATGATTACAGTGAAGTCTTAAATACTATCACCCCAGAGCAGATATACAATCTAGTGGGGTGATAAAATCCAGACAAACGTAACCTTATCTGCTTCGCAAAATCAATTTTACTGTATTGGAAAATTTAAAAAAAAAAAAAAAAAAGAAAATTGGAGGGGCTAATTTCTGGAATTCAAAACTTGATAATTTTTCATTAAAATGGTTTCCATGAGAACGAGATAATTATTTCCCATTTGCGATTTTGATATTCAGCTTGATTTTTAGACAATTTTTTTCTGGTGATTATTGACGATTGACTATTGTAGCTGTGTAAGATTTGCACCATATTTGATTTCAGATTCCCATCAACGCAAATGCTCCTGGTAGCCTGACTGGTCCGAAGATATCCCGAAAAACAAATTTAGAACCTTTGGACATTACATTTACTTGTAGTAAGTAATGCAATTTTTTTATGTAATATTGACGTTTGATTTGTATTTCCGTTGAAATGGAAGTTCTAGAAAACTGACGTACCATAAATCAATGCTCAGGGCTTAGTGCAACAAGGAGTATGGCAAGGCGTGGTCCCTGAAAACGTAAACATTGTTCAGGGTTAACTTCCTTTTTTAAGTATCTTAATTTGTGCCTTCTAGTGCGTCTCCGGCTTCGTCAGAGAGATTCCTACAAAGCGAGGCGAGCGCACATACAAGTAGCAGCCGGCATGCATTGCATATTCAGTGTGGAGTGCGGAGCGTCAGACGGAGGTACGCCCCCCACCCCTCCCGCCATCACAACCTGAAGAGAAGGAAAGAGGGGGGAGAGGGAGGGGGGAGGAGCAAGCTCCGCCCACGGCATTCCGAGTGCAAATTTGTCGCCGTGCCACTACTTGCCACTTGCAAGGAAAACTTGCCCGAAAGGAAATGAATGAGAGGCGACGCGACGCCGCACACATAAAAGAAACTGATAGATAGGCCGGCACGTCTTCGTGCAGGTCGCTTCTCTTAGCCAGCTGACAAACTCGCACAGAAGGTTTTAGGCAATATGACAATTTTTCACAGAGGAGTCACTACGGCGATGAAACGTCGAATATATCGAGAGACAAAGACGCGAATCGTTCGTCTGTGACGAGCGCGGATTGTCAGAATGCAACGCATTAAGCATATTCGATTCAATCGTTTACCTAGATATACTACTGACTGGCGAAAATTCAATATGATTACGGACCACAAGGCATATTTAATTTATATCAGACCAACAAGGCCATACTAATATGGAATACGGAATTTTGAAGTCTATTAATATCAAGTCCAATATTTCGAGACCGAAATATGGCTAGTGCGCCAATTTTAACCACAACCTTTTCAACTCTTGCCATGACCAAATGATACCTGCATGCCAAATTTCAGCTTATTCAGATTAAGCGTTCGGGCGCTATCGTGGTGGAATACACACAGACACATCGACAGACTTCCATCTGGAAATAGTCTAAATCATCTCAGGGGGGGGGGGGGGGGTTAAAAAAGTTATTTCCGCCATTGAAATAACTGAAAAAAATGCGCGTTTACAATTTATTTCTTTATTTAATTAAGTAATATACAGAGCTCGATATTAGAAATACGGTTCGATTACAAGACAACTTATTCAGCAAGAACTTAGAAAGGACGAATAACGGAATTAACCCGCTGAGCACGTAACATCCATTTGGGGACATGAATGGCGGCCGCCGAAATTCTGAAACGTCCACTACTGGATATAGCGCTCGGCTCTTACGAAAATGTCGTTTAAATTTCGAAATGCGATTGTATATTCTATCGAATGATGCCATAATATAGCCAAATATGCAACACTATGAAATTGCTCGATTGCCGCATGCGATGTTAGAAATATGAATCACTACATCCTTACAAAATCGATGACCTCATTTCTGACGACAGTCGCAGATCGCCCATGGCGGCGGCGCGCGCGATGTTCGCCGAAGTGATTGTGTTGTGAAGTGTTTGTGAAGTGTTTTCTGGATATAAGTGCAGTTTATACCGGATAAAAGTGAGTATTTCCCTTTTTAAGTAGATTAGCCAGTAGGATTATATAATTTCGACAATCCATTTGCTGTTTTTCACGAATTTTCGAAGAAAACACTTTGTCAACAAACCAAGGCTCGCGAAATAAATGCCCGTGTTTATTTTGTAATGTTTTTGAAATATCCCGTTATATCGCGAAACATGACGTAATGTCGCTTTAATTTACTAATAAAATAGGTATTGCTTCATTTACATCCTAAGTTATCACATAATTAGGCGTATTTTGAACATTATATGTTGTGTTCTAATATTGCTCGCGAAAATGAAACTTGTTTTGATAATTACTATGAGAGAAAAAAGTGCGATTTTCCATAGTTTTTCGATGAAATGTGACTCTTTGGAGTATAGTAATTAGTTATTAGACATATAATAAGTCTATGATAAGACAATATAATTGAAAAAATCTAACGAATTTTATATTATGGGCATTCAAAGTTTATTATTAGGTTCAGACGCGGAAACTCTCAAAACTTTAGATTTTTCTATAATATCAGACAAAGCTCAAAGTTCTGGTGTGATTTCTAAGAAGAAGTGATGTAGTAATAAAGTTATTTTGAAAGAATTTCATATAAAAAAATACCATAAGTAGTCACAAATTAAAAATTAAAAAAATTTTTTTTTACGAGAATACATACAATTTTTCTTGGCTGAATAAATAAATATTTTTTCCGTATTTTTGTATGCAAATAAGTAAAAAAAAATATCGTTTTGGTAAAGCATTTAATAGAGAACATAACTGTATTTACAATTTTTGATATTTACAAAAACTGTATTTACAAAAAAATCGAAATGATTTTATAGGCGAGTTTTTTCAGTTTGCCAATTTTGTAATATTTATTCATTATTATCCTAATTGTTTTACGAGATAAGGTTATAATGTTTTATATGTCAAATTTCAATGCGATCATTTTTCTCTTTATCTTTTTTTAATCCGATTAGTGGTTTATAAGTTATGATCGTTTTTCTCAAGGCCGTTGACTCGCGTCGATTTTTTGCGCGAATATGTCGCGCGCAAAAGTGATAGGTGACTTTTTACCTCGCAACGTGAGGGGTTAATGAAAATTTAAAGCTCATTCAATAATAAATGAATAGGGTAGGATTTTGTAACATAGCATCGCCATAAGCTCAGTGAATGTCTTCGCGGCTCAGTGTGCTCGGATATTACCAAATGTATTTAAAAAATATATCAAATCCATCTTGCTGTAGGCTGTAAATATAGGAAGTAACGACCGATATCACTATGTGAAGACATTCACCGAGCTTATGGCGATGCTATGTACAAAATACTACCCTCTTCATGATAGAAATTAATGGTATATATGCGAAAAAATAATATTACTGCAATAAAAGTGAAAACAAGTTAAAAATATAATCAAAGGCGATGCAGTATATGTACGAGTAAGATGCTGGTAAGGATGTATGTTCGTGGTAGTCGCTTCTAAGTTATACCTAGTGTACGGCAGGGCCTATCTTCGCTTTCCTACAGAGCCTCACTGCGATACCGTCGTAAAGAGGAGCTAGAAAAAACTTGGTTAACTTGTCAGGAGAGCGCTGGCAGACTGGCAATTGCAACGTCTGCTTCGAGCTCTAACTGGGTAAATCGTTCTATATGCAACGGTTTTTAATATTGAAGTATAGGTTTGGAAGTTTTGAAATAATGTCTTCGTTGAATCACTCACTGTGTCAATCAATCAATCACTTATTTATCAGTCAATGCACTATCGAAACTGCCGCGCCTGAAAGATTATAATCTCGACATTATATTTTTATCTCTATGCTAGGAGAGTTTTCTAATAGAACAAATAAAATTAAAATCTAAAATTTTTCTGTGAACTACGGGAGAACCGATTTTTAAGAACCCTTTAAGTAACTCTAAAACTCCAAAAACCAAAATTAGCAGCTAATATTTTTGACATCAGTATTGCTCTGATAGCACCTTTCCTCCCCCGATTACCTGATATATATAGTCAACACTGAAGGCAACACTATAGCGCTCACTACCAAAGAAAGGTTCAGCACCATTGTATCAAAGCTGGAGAATAATTAAAGATTGAATATTGGAAATGTAAACTCTTACAGATACCCCCGGGCAATCGTAGAGATAGCAGCCATTAAACGCAGAATTGAACAAACCCGCTGTGCATATTGAAAAGTTTTCTTAGACTTAAACGTTCCTCTATGACTTGATTCGATGTACGCCTTTTTGGATCAGTGGTCTCACCAAATCCACATGGAAAAAGAGGTGGAGGCTTTCGAAATGTGGATATCAAGAGAAACGCTAAAGATACAGTGGAAAGCAAGAATTCGCAACGGCGTGGGGAGAATACAACGGGTTAAAAAACAAGCGAAGTTAGTCCCTATCATTACCAAAACTATTGAATTTTGGACACATGATGCGTAATGATACATAACAAAAATCGCAGAAAAATAATCTTAGTGTAAGTAGAAATAGATACATTCTGGCTAAACAGTTTTCGTCAGTACATGTGGTTGCTACTGATCAGGACTATTTTATAACGTAGGTCTAATAACCATCTAGCGCTACACCCCGCTCTCCCTGGAAGAACGCTCCTCGCGTATCCCCGGCTCCTTCCCTCTGTGCAGACGAAGGGGTTGTCTTCGTCTGCATAAAAGCCTTGATTTAGGAAGACAACTTTTATTCAATCAGCTACCCTGGTACCCCCTTTCTGTCTCACGGAGACTCCTTAGTAATCTGCTTTACAACGCCATGCTTTGCAATTTGTATTTTTGTTTTATTAATTTATTTAGTGCCAGTATATAATGTTAGTGCCTCGCTATAAGACATTGGACTCTTACGAGCTTTTATGGACTGTGGTTTTTGTTTTGTCTGCAAAGACTTGTACCTACGTTCACACCCTGTGGAACAGAATGTGAACGTAGGTACAAGTCTTGACACATATCGTATGGTGGATCCGGTTGTATGGCACGGCTCGTGTTCTTCGGCGAGCTTCACTACTCGGCGGAGAAATTCGCAAGATCGGGTTCGGCCTTGTATTTGGCGAGAGGAGAGAAGAAAAAGCAATCTGCCGCCTCCAAATAAAGGCTTATAATATATATCAAAACTACTACTCTATTGAAATAGCGGAGCGAACCTTTCTGAACGTCAGAGAGGTTCGTCATTTTCACATCAGGTCGATAACTTTTCAGTATAAACAAGCGAATGAACAGCAATGTCACAGGATGCACTTTGGAGGTGTCAACTACTATGGACTAACCCATCCATGGACTAACCCATCCATCCTCACCCTAGGATGATATAACGAGATTAATCATTCTTTCAACCATGGCCTGAATGCATATACCTAGGGACGGCACATTACACCGTCTAACTACGCCAACATGACCAACGCCTTACCAGGCGGCACCGAAAAGTAAAAACAGCGTGCAGCCCAGATTTAGTCGGATTACTCCAGTCTGGTCGCATGTTCAAAGTCCCTTGATCGACCTCTACCTGATTTTAGCGGTAATTCAGTTCATTTTTTTCTTGGACCGTGGCGCTCTTTGCATGTCTATCGGGTAGCCAATGAGTCGCTTCAAGAGTAGCTGACAACAGATCAACAACCTGCCTCTTAGGAACGTATAAGATCATTTTCAGACCCCTCATCCGGTTGTTAGCTGGAGTGCACAACTAGAGTTGTCAACTACAACGGGCGAACCCGTCACCTCAGGAAGTTTTACCGATTAGTCGTTTTATCTCCCTGGAGTGAGCGCAGAATACTTGGACAAAACAGTCCACCGTCAAGCTTCGCCACATGCCCGTAAGAGGCCAACGCCTTAACCGCGAGATGGCCAGGAGTGTTACCCAGCGGGCTTACACTCACGCCCTTACTTACAATTGCGACCAGATTACTCCAGACTCTCGAGGTCGCTTGCGCGATCCTCTCCCTTACGAAGCGGTGAAACGGTGTATACCGAATCTATCGCGGACCACGGCATCCTTTGCCCGGCTGAACAGGGTGAACACCCAGGATCGGGTAGCCGATGGTCGTTTTTTTAAGAGCAGTCGCCGTAAGGTCCGCAGCCACCCCCGCTTTATAGGAAACAGTACTGCTTCCAGACTCCCCCGACTGTTAGTCAGAGTGCACAATCGATTGGCTTACGCCGCACAGTGCGCAGATCGTCCGGGAGCGCCAGAAGGTTGATTCCTAGGGGAAGCCTTAAGGCCAGAGTCCTGCCCAGGCTCGCACTTCATGCGTGGAGTGCGAATGGGTGTTGACCCGTGTGTGTGACCGCCCCTGAACAGAATGGGTCTTCGTGGCCAACCCAACAAGGGCCCATTAGCTCCCTAGCTAGAGTGCACAGTCGATTGCCAGACGCCGCACTATGTGCAAACCGCTTAGCAGCGCCCGTTGGTCATCCGCCGGAGGACCCGATTCACCTGCCGGCCCCAGAGAAAACAGTCTTTCCAGGTTCGACCCTCTTCGAGGAGGCTACCGGATCGGAGTTGAGCTGACCCAGAATACGGAGCATATGGCCCAAGCTGCATAGGAACCTGTAACTATCCAACAGAGTGCAGTTTGTACACTTTGTTACGGAACCCTAGAAATACACACAACTTTGCAAATCGTGTATGATTTCCTCCAATAAGTGTATTAAAATTCCCGTCAGCATCACGTATTACCATTAAGGTAATATTAAGCGAAAACTGGTTACGGAGCCTCATAACTACCTCATAAGAAATTACACTTACAACGCCAATGTCTCCTGTCTGGCGGCCTTCTTCTCGCCACTATATTCAGGGTCAAACTTATAATAATAGTGCTTTATTATTATTTTTTCATTTAATACCCAACAAAAACAATTTTAATAACATTATACATGTCTTATCCTCTCTATTTTTAGATATTTAAATACATTGCCTGTATCTCCGTTTATCTATCTATGTGTTAATAAATCGAGAATCGCTGCACTCATTTTGATCGGGACTTTCCTTTATGTACCTGGCTATTCCCACGGATTCCCACAATATCGATCGAATAGTTTCCGAGATATGTTAAAAAATGTCCAGATATATGACAGATAAAATAAGGAAAATTTATTTATTTATGTATTTCTTAAGAAATCATACAGCGTTGCTTTAAGCAATTTTAAATATGTGATCGTCACGATAAATGTATGGCAGTTTATTTAATGTTTGGCAATTTAATTTTAAATTTCATTAATTTAATGCATTTACAAGTGGAGGATCGGGTGGAGTAGGGAGTGGAGGGGGATGGACTGTATTTTGCACATACATGCATACATATACACATACATATACCTATATAAGTGTACATACGTATTAAAATATATACATAGATACATAAATAAATATATACATAGTTAAATACATCAAATAATTTTATGAAGAAATATTTTGTCAAATTATGAACAAAAATTTTGTCAAAAAATCTGTGTTTGTATTTCCCATGGCTCTATATATAGAACCATATAAAATACAAACACAGATTTTTTGTCATTTTTTGATTTTTAATTATGTATCTATGTATATATTTTTTATACGTATTTAAATATGTCTGTACACTTATATAGGTATATGTATGTAAAGCACATTTGTCATTGGAAATAGCACATTTGTTATGTGCACAATATGAACAAAATGCATCAAATGCCCTTATGTATCATCTTATGTAGTACTAGGTTTCAACATATGGATGGATGTAGAATTAAAATTCTACTCTAAAAGCAGATTGATTAATAGAATTAAAATTCACTCTGAAAGCAGATTGATTGAATAAAATAATGTACATATGTTGAAACCATATAAGATGATGCATAAGAGCATTTGGTGCATTTTGTTAATTTTTTGTACATTGACAAATGTGCTATTTTCAACATTTCACAGTCAAAATTGACCTAGATAAAAATGTAATATTAAATTATGTTTATTAATCGGTATTGGTTAATCGATTCGCATACATATTAACTATTTGTGTTCGCTTGTTCTAGAGTTATAAGCAAAAATAAAAGAGTTACGTTTAGGCAACTATTAAGAAACTGTAATAAAACTGGTATTGCCAATTTTTTCCTGAAGTTTGTTTAAAAAATATGCATCAACGAAAATCAGATATTCAGCAGGTACAACAGATTGGTGCATATTTCAAATATTTTTATATTCATCGGTTCTGAATTTATAAAGTTGTAAGTTTTACCGGAAACATGCGAGTTCGCAGGAATTGCGTAATTTACCGTCCTTTTTAAGAATCCCAGCTTAAAATCCTAGCATGTACCTAAGTAGTAAATCAAATTGTGAGTAACTTTTCCATTTTTATAATATGTAACTACGACTATCGACAATGAACAAGAAGTTGTCTAATATAGAGTCGAATACCTTAACTCTCTCAATCCGTTGGGCATGCCTATTTATCCATTAACATTGAATGTTGGAGCACCGATAATTTATGTTGATGCGACAAAACTATGTATTGGTGCGACTCTTTAGACTGACTAGGGCATTGGACAAACCCGAATTGTAAAGAAACTTATTATACCATACAACTTTTATCTCGAATTTAAGCGCCTACACAGTTTACCATTACAATATTATCTGCCATTACCGTGAACAAAGTTTAAGTACGATCGCTGAAAATAGCAGGCGTTGACTTTCATTGGCAGGCATCGAACGTGGTTTTGAACAATTTCTTAAAAGAAAATTTCTTAAAAGAAAATAAATCTATGCGAACAAAAATAATAATTACATAATTAAATTATATGTTGCAAACGTAATCCATCAAAACCATGTAAATATTTCCTAATAGGCTTAATGCTTAATTTCATGGCAGACCGCGGCAATTTATTGGAATTTCTTGCAGTATCGCCGCGCTCGACAAAAAGTATCATATCTATGTAACTACTATAGGAATCATAAAAAAAATAACTGTTCCATGATAGTATTGAAATTTGGTATATTGAATATTGAAATCTCATTTTGTAAAATAATTAGATAATTATGAATAAATATGAGAAATTCGAAAAAGTGAAAAAAACTCAGCATTTCTAACTTGTAACTTGCCTTACGGAAAAATACGGAATCCTATTTAGAAATTGTAGACACTATCGTGATGTTTATTAGATTCTCTGTTAAAGGTACTATTTCGTTTTGTTTATTTACATACAAAAATATTTAGATATTAACTCATAAAAACCAATAAAAATTTTGATGATTTCTCTCAAAAAATGAAATTTTATCAGAAATATCCGCGAAATGACGGGCGAAATTGTTCTAGCCACCGTCTATGTATGTATGATAATAATGAGATATTTGGTATGGATTTTACGATGCGTTCGAATTAGAAAATAATATTACTGTGCGCTCCGGGAGCAAGCCGCCAATATTGGTCGTTACTTAGTCAACGGTGTTCTGATGTGCAACCAAAGTTGGTCATTACGTAGCCGAAGGATCTCAATCCAGAAATAGGTTTAAGTATTATTTTCATGACAATTAGCATATCAAGCTTTCTTTCATGTCTGACTGATAACCTCCCAGAAACTTTTATCAATATATTTTTTAAAATGGAAAACCTTTTTAAAAAATTGCTTAAACGTCATTCAATATAAGGAAACCGTTTTCGCCTGTGGAATAACGTGCTTTTGCATTGTTTTCTTATTGTTTTTTTTATTACATCACGAATTGCTTTTTATTTTCAAAAGTACAAGGTTTGTTTTTGTGATTGATAGATGGAGGGTGTTCGTTCGCCGACGACTAAGGTCCCGTAAACCTATATTATCATCATCGAAAGTAAGGGAAATCTATGTTAATAATAAAAACAACGAAGTTTCAGCGAGTCACTAATATCAAGAGCAACAATCGTTTGATATTCTGCCTGTACGTCAAAACGCTAACGGGAAATTCGCCACTATTATTTATTACCCGTTTAAATGTTTAAATGTCCCAGGGCGTCAAGTATTACTGGGGAAACCAACCGATTTGAAAATATATCGTCGACAAAAATTAAATCTGATATTATGTGTCTCTTCTTTACGGATAGCATGTTGAAGTCTTTTGCATTTTATATTTGCATAACCTGCCTATTCGTGTTCCCGACATTTTTGATGCAAATATTTTATAAAAATGCTCTGAGGGCTCTCACTGTGCTGTAGATGCACCTTATGATGGGGTGTCGCGATACTACGCTGAATTATTTTAAAATCGCAGTGTTAAATGTTTTTTTTCGCCTTATAAATAAGATATAAACGAATTTACCGCGTGAAGATTGTAACACCTGACTTTACGGCGATGTTGCAACCGCTGTTTGTCTAGGGTAGACTGGAAGAGCTGTCAATCCGTCGTTCCCTGGGTAGGCCGTATACTGCTGCGTCACTGCTTAGATTATACCAGTGGTAGGGGGGGGGGGGGGGCTCATCGCGTATCTCGTCTTACGTCCGTGCGTTCGGTGATAGGCATTGGGAAGATTATAATGATGGGCATTGGGCCGTCTCTATTTAAGTTCGGGGTTCTTCTTATTTCAATGACTTCCCGGATCATGTTAGGAAAATAAAATTGTTCTTTGGATACCAAAATGGGATTTTGAAACTGCAGCCAGTGGTTACTTATATGCTATCAAATATATTATGTTCGCAGATCGCCGTTATTTCTCGCTGAACGTTTTTAACAGCTCTGATGTATTCCATTTCTCGAGTGGCTATGGGCCGTTTCGTTTGTCCAACGTAGGCTAAACTACAGCTGTATTCGACTTTATATACAGCCGGAGGTTGCAGTGGTGGGGTATTTTATTGATTTATTTATTTATTTATTTAAGAATTAATTACTATAAAACATTGATTGCGCTTTCAAAAATAACAGGAACCGAATGGCAAAACCTTAACCTTTTGCTTATTTGTTTCTGTCACCCAACTGGGACTAGCCCGTTTTAGGGTGGACAGGAAAAGGTATACAGTGTGAGTTTCTAATTGGTGACATTTTTTTAGTGGGTGAATCAGTATGATGAACTAAGCCACTAATATTGTTTATTAGTAATATTTTGGCGCGCTCAACGTCTCTTCAGTTGATAAAATTTATAAATTTCATTAAAAAAAACAAAATATGTTTTTTTTTCTTAATTTTTTTTTCATTCACCCATTATAAGGATGTCACTAATAAAAATCCACCCAAAACATCAGTCTGTAGGTTCACTGTAAGATACTGTGTATAACAATAAGTCTGCCTTTGTATAATTTATATTGGCGCAATAAGCGATTTTTCGTTTCATTTCTCAAAGATAAAAAACAAAAATATTAATGCTATCGCTTTTGCTATGCTTGACCAAAATAATAAATAATTCGACATTCAGTAATTATTTTATATCCCTATTAAACAGTTCATCTATTTAACACCGTCTTAGTTGTTTTGAATTTTCAGTAATGTCCACGAGACTAAAGCCTGTAGTCTGCAAATATGCACGATGCGGTTGAAGTTTTGATAAGTGACAAACGCGCAGCAGAATGAGAATTCGCCTGAGGTTATAAAGACTCCAGTAACTTTATGTAGGCAAGCAAGCATACTTGTATGTCTGGCTGACCACCACAAGGTAAATATTTGTTGTGTGTTATTAGATCATAAATATACATAAATATAGCACCTGGCTTACACAAAACTGGGACAGTGAATTGGAAATCAAGACTCGCGTCTAAACTTCACGCAGCGCCTTTGGAAAAATTAAAAACGTTTTTAATCGAAACCTGATTATCCCACTTCGAATACGTCTTCTCCAGTGCTACATCTGGCCCATATTAGGGAAGACCTGGACTATTAGGCAAGATCTTAAGAAACGTATAGAAGCATTCGAGATGATGTCGATATCTTGGACTCAGAAAGTCACCAATGAGGAAGTTCTATGGCGTGTCGGCCAAAAACGCAAGCTTTGGCAGACCATCTAACAACGCAAAACTGTATACCTGGGTCACGTGCTTAGGCACAAGGTACGAACTCCTGCAACTCATTATGATGGGAAAAGTAGCAGGTAAGAGGAGACCTGGCCGTAGGCGGAAATCTTGGTTGCGGAACATTCGAGAATAAACCGAGATTACAAGTGTCGATGAATTGAGCTTTAGATAATTATTTATTCATTTTATTACATACCTAATTATAACCATGCAATTTAAAAATGTGTATTAATTGGTAGGCATCCTGTTTAAAAGCAGGATGTTTTCTTTGATGTTTGCATGTGTATTTTTTCTGTAGTGTGTGTATTTTATATATGCATGTGTATTTTTTCTGAGTATTATCACAACAACGATATCCATCTACAATTAATTAGAATGTTTACCTCTTAAATTGTAAAAATGCAGATATTTGTGTATTTGTTTTGTATATAATCTTAATACATATTAACACTTATTAATACATATATAAATATATATAAATTTTTATCATGTTTTAAAATAAAATAATAGGTTATTGATAATTTTCATAACATTTTCTTATGAATTTTTAATTAGGTAATTAGGATATTTCTGTTACATTACATAGGTATGATTTTGTTTATTTATATAAATATACTAATAATTTCTTGGGATAATTAAAATAAATTGTCTACCTTGGAACAGGCGGCAGCCTAGTTAGGTTAATACTTTTGTATATTGAACCTACTCATAATTTGAACTCAATAAATAATTTTTAATTTGTAATTACTTAGTTTTCAGGAAATTAATCTCACAGCAAACCAATCTCGTTCTCATTCTGGCATAATGGCGTGACAGAAATAGACAGATTCTGTGTTATAAGCAGCTGTCTAATTATTAACATTGCCAATCGACAAATTAAGTTGTTAAAATGTATTACAGCGTCAACTAAAATTTCTTTGTGCACGGGGCACATGAGGTGCGGATTCGCGTGAAAGACAAATATGTGTGTGTACACGCCGGCGCCTTTCCTTCGGCGGCTTAGTTAGTAACATTGCCAACGTATAGGCTTCGATAGCATCAAGTCAAAATTAATGGTTTACAGCGTTTAGCAGCATTTAACAAAGGGAGGGGCTCACGACACTACTCAACCATGAACTAGTTATATAGTAAGGCAGTCGGCAGAAAGAATCCGCACCATCGTGGTGCTCCGTTTTGGCCATGTATAATATATCTGTAAACTCAGTCACATTTCTTTATTTTTAATAGATGCCTGTATTAATACCTGGGTTTGCTCAATCGCTAACTGTATTTTGGTTCGTTTTTTAAAGTAGGATTTTTTCATCAAGACACGTTTCATCAAGACACGTTTCATCAAGACGTTTCATACCGAGTTAATACTACTTTAGATATGATACGTTTGGGTCGTCGCTTATATCGCTTGAATCAGCTATAAAATCTACATGAATGTGATTAAGCCATTCTGAACAGTTTCGCTTTGCGAATGTAACAGTTGTATAGTATACTTTGCGAATGATAGAGAATCATCTCCATCAACTAAAATGATGTCATGGATGTACAAATACATAAAACCAAATAAACGCTTATAAAAAAGATAATAACGGACGAAAAGTTATGGTAGGGTTAAGGAGCTCCTTTAATACAAATTCGTTGCCCTAAATTCACCTAAATCTGAGCCACCTTCCTTCATGAAATACAAATTCTCGCTTCCTAAAGTCACTCGATTAGATCCGACTTTAAGCGACATACCTGCAGTGATGAAAAAGTGGATTGACTATAAATCGGCTAATGCTTGTTCTTAAACATGAGATGACGTTAGATATTTTTTAGCATAGCATGTACAAAGAAACTACGATATTATCATTCAGCCAATAAACAAAAATCCAAAGAAGTTTTATAATGCTCATTTTAATGATAGAAAGTACTTCTTTCTGAATTACAACAATATGAACCTAAATACTACCTTTATGCAATGACTGAGCTATTACAATGTTAGAAATAAGCCTAAAGCCATACACCATCGCTGATATATCTTATCCGATGCTCCACACTCGAGGTACATAGAGTAGCTAGCACATGCAACATAGACAGTCAAAGTAGATAGACGGGGTAAATTGAATTACGGGACGACGTTACTTACAGCCGCCAGAGATGCGCCGAATCCAAATTGCGTACGTGGCGGAGCTTCCCTTCGATATTCAGTCGGATTATCTCTACCTATCCCAGGCAACTAACTTCACACACCGTAGCGCATCTGATATAACATTGTGCATTAGAGGTCTTTGTAATTCAATTGAGTAAATCGATTGCTAACAGACTTCTTCTTGAAATAAAACCGGTCAAGTGCGACATTTAGTAACTCGATGAGGGTTTTGTATCTTGTCTAGAAAACATTGACTAGAAAGAAGTTTAGGAGCACCGACCGCGTCAGAAATGCGTTCTTATATAATACAAGCTCATCAAAACCTCCGCACGAGAGCGGTAGTTTTAAGGGATTACCATCTTTATTTGCTTTCAATTCATTGATGTTCAATAATTGCAATGCATATGATTTGAGCATGCGAGCGAGCGACCGAGATCTTTGACGCGGCTAGTATATTCAGTAACGTGGACGGCATCGCAATCGCAAAATCTTTCTTCATTTACATTTTTACGTTCCTGGTAAGGAAAGTATTGTGGATGCACTTGTGTGTCTGTCTGCCTGTCTGTAAGGATGAAACAGTGGACGACTCTACCATTTCTTTTTTAAAAGATTTTTACTTTCTCGATCGTTTCTCTTTTGTAATATTACCTTGTTGTTATTATTATTATATGTTGTTGTTGTTATATTATTATTTATACTGTCCTATGTACTCGTATTATGTGAACTTATAAAAAAACGTATAAGGTGTGAGTGTAAAAAGATGCAATTTTAGCAAAACATTTAAAGGTTTATTAGTAATTAATGTCCGAAATTTAATGTTTAGATGTATTAGTAATTAATGTCCGAAATTTAATGTAAGAGCGCTTTTTGCGCCTTTTATAAAATATTTATTAAACAAAAGCTACAATCCACACATGTTTTCTATAAGCTGGGTGATTTTTTTGAGCATGTCAATTCTTTCAAATGGGAATAACATTAATATGTAACTTTCAGGTACCTCATTTTAGTTCTTATTGTTTAATAATAATATTATGAATTTAATATTTAATATGTAGATTACAATGTGTAATGTAACATACCTGATCATATACATACGTTGTTTTTTCCAATTTTGTTTTGATACGTCCTATTGTGTGATTATTTTTTGTATAAAGTGCTTGATGACTATTAATATTCTTATAATAATTATCTATTTTATATTTATACTCATGTACATGGATTCAGCTCTATTTTTTATTATTATTATTTTTCTGCCGTGTAAAGCCGACTTTAGTCAACGCTATTGTCGAATTAATATTTATGCTTTAATCGTTTTATATCTACATTTAAACTGACGAATTCTAATATGCGATAATTAGCTTTAATTCATAATTCATGCTTTTATTGTATATTCTGAATAAATAAATTGAATACTGAATACTGAATGCTGATATAAAATAAATACATATAAAAACTCCCATTTGGGTGACTTATCATACTGCAAGGTCAAGTGCAAGATTTCTTCATATTAGTTCTTGATAATTTGTAAAATGGAAATTAATATAATACACAAAAGATACTTAGAAAATTAAATAAATAAACGATGTTACTCAAAATATTATAATTAAATGTATCGTTTAGATTCATAATCGAAAATACTTATCTTTGGGTTATCATTGTCTGCTTAAAATACAATTCCAATAACCTTCGCTGTGTAAGTCGAAGCGACTACAGCACAAGACCTTCGTCTCCATATAACCGATAAAATGGTACTGCAAGAAGCCTCTTAATCGAAACAGTCTGCTTTCGATAGGTACTTTGATGGCAAAGATTAGCGGCATTACAGTTTCTATGGTGCGCACACACAAAGATAGAGACAGAGAGAGAAGAGTGAAGAGTTTGGTAGAGGTTGCGGTAGTGTGTGAGAGAGAGAGAGAGATCGAGTGCGAGAGAAGAGCTCCTGCTTCGTCAGACAACAGGGAGGAGAGCTGTCGTCTATTGCCGCAGCTTTGCTTTGTGGGAAGCGCTGATTGTGTGTTCACTGCAATAACTGGCTGACGACGGCCAGAGGTGCTGCAACGTTGTTTTACAACTAAATAAACGGACCGACACAATTACGATGCATTTGTAATAATAATATTAGGTGGTAACGAAATTGTTTCTCATGCCTTTCGCCTGCCTACCTCAGTTTTCCTAAACAGAACAAATCTATACAAAATCTAAACAGAACAAACATTGTGTATTGCATATTTTATTTCAATTCAATTCAATTTTTTATTGAGAAATCTCACAGTA
This sequence comes from Micropterix aruncella, assembly GCA_944548615.1. NCBI lineage: Eukaryota > Metazoa > Arthropoda > Insecta > Lepidoptera > Micropterigidae > Micropterix > Micropterix aruncella. Next base: position 2,850,194 of record OX155953.1, on the reverse strand, counting down.
TTACAGTAACATTATTTTTTTTTAAATATGCAGATTTACAACAAATAAAACCGGTTACGGATTTCAATAAAATTACATAAATTACGTTTTTTTTTAAAAACTATTTAATAAAACTAATGTACCTTCAATTTTAGAACTACGTAAGAGTCTAGTATTCAGGGTGTGTGTATGTGTTTGTGAGAGTGTGTTGAGCGTGTAAGTGTGAAATATGAGCATGTATGATATTAGTAATGGCGTATATAAAATATAATAATAACAATAATAATAATCAATAAAAATAGCTAAAAACGAATAGTCAGCATATTGTATCGGTTAGGGTTTGATTTACGGAATATTTCCACCCAACACCCCAACACAGGCGTATACCCGGTGGGGTGATGTAATGCCCTTTCGCGATTTGTATAATATGTATTTTTTATTAATGTGTAAAAAAAATACGCAATCTATTTTATGTAACTATAAAAAATAGGATAAAGTATAAATAAATACATAGAATAAAATTTGTAAGTATCTATGGAATTATTAAACATATCAATACCATTTAAATGGGCATTATAAAGCTCCCAGCAGCGTGTGAGTACTCCATTCCTTGAGCGGCAATCGAAACAGATCAAACGGGCGTGTGGTCCTCATTGGGGCGTTAATATTGGATCTTGCCCACCAGGTCAGAGAAATCGAATATACTACTCATTATTATTATATTCAAAGTAGTGTGTCGGAAAATAAAGATAGAATAAAATAAAAATAGGAATAAAATGTCAGAGAGGTACAATAAGGATATGTTATAACATTTATTTGTCAGTATCGGTTAAAAAGTAATTTACGCAGTAATTTACTTTGAAAAACGCAGTAATGCAGTTTGAGCCAGTTCTTAGTGCATGCTTGAATCCTGGTTAATATTGTGCGTAATAGAGATAAAATAATACTAAACAGAAACAGAACTGTGGTCCCTTTTTACGTGTCTGTCCTAACTGGGGAATAGTTCATAATGTGTCCTTTCCTTCTAGCCCATGCATACCTTCATCGTGCACATTTCTTCGTAGGAAAAAGATATCCCGATTATTTTTATAACAATCACAATATTCCAGTATATACAGAGAGTGCACAGTCAACATAGACATATTGGTGAAGAGAGGCATGAAAGAAGTATCTAGAGCTACTCCGTATAGAAGTCGACTTAACGTATTTACTACGGTAAGTTTGTAGCAAAGTCACAAACTGCATGGGGTAAATCTGTTTTTGTCCTTTTAATAAAGACAAACAATCGTGGTAGTCATTGATTGTATGTCATTTAAACTGTATACACTTTTCTATACTATTAATCAAAGTATCCGGTTTATTGGATGCTTTTAGTGAAAGGAAATAATTCTGTCTCTGTGCTAGACGTAGGTCATTTCGGCTCCTAGTTGGAGTGCATTCCGGAGTATATTCAATTAGCAAAGTGCAGATCCGGAAGAGCGGGTTCTGCTCCAAATGTGAACCCGACGACGAAACGAGTTTAACATGCCGACTAACCATTTCTGCGGCCTCTTTCGCTGTTTTTTTTTTTAAATATGTAAGACGCATCGCGCTGTCCTTGTGTTGTGGGGTCTGACTGGCACTAGCGTACCAATGTTTACATAATATCATTTATTATATACGGATTTACTTAAAACAGATATGGTTTGATGACTGCCTTAAAAACATCTATATTGTTATGGTTCTGTGCTGCTCAGGAAGCTCATTGTAAAGGTTTACGCCCCGTGTATACCCCCAGTTTTGGAAGGATATCTCTGTCTGGAATTACCCTTCAGGATACTTTCCCCCTCCTGACTGGTTACAGGAAGATCGAGGTCGCATACGCGGTCCTCTTTCATACCTAGCGCAGACCACGGTATCCTTTGTCCGGCTTTCCGGATCCGCGATCGGGTGGACGGTTTTCAAAAGAGGATTACTGAAGAACTTGGTGTCATCGGCACAAATGCTGGATGTTGGCCTAATGGAGCATTCCTTCCGATGAGATATCGTCGATACGCGTTCTGTTCCCTATAATAATATGCCATCATGAGGTTTAGGATAAGGATTATCGATTTATTTGAACAGCTGCTCCATAAAATTATATCTTGCGTGCATACCATAGTTCATTCTCCACTTCGGAGTCCAGCAGTTGGCGACACCTGCACTGGTATGATGTGTCCGCGGTGTCTGCGCCCGTCAACCGCCTCGTCTATCCACCCTGAATGTATTGTTATATGGAAACCCCTTGCGATGTTTGTTGTGTGCAAAATTGATGGCCTCGATACATTTTCGCTATTGGCGGTCCGTAACATTTCGCCCGCTCTTTGCACGCTATCTAAACTAAACTAACGTAACGTAACTTAGAAACAGTATATAAATATACGCAGTAGCTAAACTTCAAAAACACGAAAAACGCCTCACCAACGCAGACACACTACTTACACGGCGCCTCGGGGCATTCGAGGGGTGTCATTTATTGCGGGTGAACCCATCACCCTAGGAATGTATAACGAAATAGATCCATTCTGTTTTATATGAAAGGAAAAATTCTGCGGACAATAGAACTCACAGTCAAGCTACGCTAGTAGCCCGTAGTCCAAAGGCTCACCGCAAGACATTGGGCTAATCACCCATTGTGCAAATCTCGCGCCCTTACTACCTGATTTGGACGGATTTCTCCATCCTCCAGTCTGGTCACGATTCAGATTCGACGTCGCTTGCGCAGCCTCTACCTGACATAAGCAGTAATTCCGTTCTAATTCGAATGCTCACGGCGACCTGCGTTACAATTTGATTTTTAAATTTAATGAGATGACGCGCATTCGAAATTCATATTTTCATTACGTTTCGTTGCATATTAACAGGAATTTCGCCAACAGCCTATCGACTTTATTTATGAAATGATATTCAGATGAAGTGAGTCCCTGGCTACTTGCCGGAAAGTCTTGGGGTAGCACAAGCGTTTTTTTTCTACTGAGAAAATAATTTCAATATCCGAAGTTAAACTTAACAAACGCTTTTCCTCGGTAACCAAGGCCTAAATCAAAAAAAGTTGTAGGTACATGACTTTCAATTCAAATTTACATGAAGATTTCTAATCTTCTGTTAAATAAAATCTAATATCTATAAACACCTCATAACTATCTAAAAGAGGACTGAGTCTCTTTGCTGGACTTATCTTGTGCGAGGGTCAAGCATTAGCCAACTTCAATCTAAAACTATCTGGAGATCCTTATCTGAATCCCAACGAATTGCTTGCACCGCTAAATTGTAATTTTAAGATACTACTCTCCCTCTAAGAGGAGAATGACCTACCGGGCGTGGTTTGAGGGCCCTCGAGACCACCGTGAGTGTCCCACAGTTTAAACTACTGGGAAGGCAATTGTGCCTTGGCATCTCATCAGAGGTCGGAGCTATAAATAAGTGGCTACACCATCAGTTGCCAAACCAGGAGAGAAAAATGAAGGGGAACCGTGGAATTAATAGGCGACCATGGCTGCGATTCTCACTTCCCTGGCCTAGAAGGCTGTACCTGGAATGTTAGAATCGCAGTCATGGATTGGCTGAGAAAAATCATTTGGTTTTGGTTTTCCTTTTTTTTTATTTCCAAGGCCAAAAAATTACATAGTGGGTATTTAAGTTTAATATATTTTGTGCTTCTCCTAACTAGGCAGAGCCTTTTCTAGGGAGAACACCAATAATATTATTGAAAAACCAACTATATATAAGTACTAAATAACAATGAGTAGGCAATAATAAATAATAATAATATTCAGTAATAATATGTCTTTAATGAATATTTAAATAGAATAAATATAAACATGTGTACATAAAAAAATATCAATCAATCAATCAATCAAATAATTTATTGTCTTAAAAACTAATATATAGTTGTATAGACAGTTGTATTACATTTACATTTGGCCGTGATATGATCAAATTCTTCTATTAATAATCAAAACATAAAAGGTTACTCGTAAGAATAAAGAAGGTATTATTGTAGATTTAAATCGAGTCTTACCATTTAGTTTACCAGATAAAAAACACAGAGTACGATATGTAGAAAGTAAGGTATAAAGATGTAAGATATAGAGAAGATATGTAGAAATTAACTCAATAAGTAGTGATTCTATTACATTGAATATAATGAATAATGTAATGAGAAAAAAAAGAAGGTTATTATGAACATAATTAATGTCAAAAAGAACAAAAAAAATGTGGCGATTGTCAAAAAGTAAAATAAAATGTCTTAGTGATTATATTGTAAATATAATTTCAAATATGCATAAATAATTTTAATATTTTAATATATGTGTTTTCCGCCTCTCTTCTACAAAGGTTAATAAGCCATAATTTAAGGCGATATTTTTGCTGTTTCCTATTTATTCCCAACATGTGTTTATTAATAATGTTAGCCATTTTTGGAGCAAGAAAGCTGTAGTGACGTTGTCCAAAAGACGTTAAACGTTTCAGTACTTGAAAGTTTTCCTTGTAACGACCTGTTCTCTCACTGTTTTCCGGAATACTTGTGGTATTTTTTTATATAAAGTATTGCTTTAAGGCAATACAAATGTCTTAAATCCAGCAATTTTGCTTCAAGAAACAGGTCGTCAGAAGGGTAACATCTTGGCTTTCTTAAGATGATTCTAATTTTACGTTCTAGCTTCCGCAGCCATGAATTTCATCGCTTCTTTTAATGTTCAGTCTAAAATCGGAAATCTCTCGTTATTCGGCATTGGCATCCCAATTGTAGACGGTATTGAGAAGCTAGCTGCCCTTCTCAATATGGGCAGTAGTGGGGTGTGAACCACTAAGGGACAATTGCCCTGCCGCGGGGAGCTCCTTGTCGCTTGCCGTTCGCTCCCTAATGATTACGCTGCTCACAGTATAATCTACGATAGCAGGATAATCTGGCCAGACTGGCATGAAACTGGTATCTTACAGTTTCATGCAGCTTGGGCCTGACAGCCTATTTGTTATTTTGGGTCGGCTCGACTCATGGTTCAACTCCCATCCGGTAGCCTCCTCAAAGAAGCACTAACCTGGAAAGGACCCTACCATATCTGTGTTGTCTACAGGTGATCGGTTGTTCCAATCTGGGGGAATACCTTGAACGATACTGGGCAGTTTGCGCAACGTGCGGCGTTTGCCAAATGACCATGTAACCTGGCGGGGGTCTGGAAAAGTACGTTTCCTAAGACGTAGAAGTTGTTGTTGACCTGATGTTAGCTACCCATGAAACGATCCGCTGCCATCCGATCCCGTGTGATATTGACAGGCAAAGGACGCCGCGGTTCGCAATAAATTCGAACTGTATAACCGCTAACATCAGGTTGAGGCCGCACAAGCAACTTGGAATCTGTTAACAGATTGCAGGACGGAGAAATCCGTCCAAATTTAGTAGTGAGGGCGTGAGGTTGGCGTAGTTAGACGGTGGACTGTGTTGTCCCCAAGTCTCTGCGTTCAGTCCATGTGAGACAGATTGAATGATCTGATATTATTATAACTTTCTGGGTTGGCGGGTTCGCCCGTAATAGTTGTCAATTCTCAAGTGGCATTAAACTCTGCTGGTCCAAATCGTCGCGGTGGATTTCCTCTGAGTAGTTCGATCTAGAGCCCATAAACGGCTAATTGAAGGTTTGAATGGTAGGGAGGCCTTTGGCGGCGTTTGTCGACTCGGACCCGTGAAGAAATCACGTTTAATTCTAACCTGAACAATGGCGGTTGGACGTGGATCAGACCCAAGTTCGATGCGATTCAAGCGCTGCACTGAATCGCGAAACGGAAACCGTTTATATTTGAACAGTCAATCGTGCGAGTAGCTTTTTTGAATTTATATTCGATCGGGTAAGAAATATGGACCAAACACTCTGATATTATGACACAAATAACAATAATATAATATAAAAATATATAAAACTATCGCTACTTTAGAAAAACAATTTCTCTAAAATCCGTTTTGAAATAGTAGCATTGATTATATATGGTATTAAACTGCTTAACTACATAGTACTATTTGGTAACCCTTCTGCGCCGGTGAAATGCAGGTGGCACTGATAGAATCGACGCTGATAGCGTAGACGGCATGATTAATAGCAATTTAATTGGCCATCTATAATAACAATGCTAATGAATGATTTTTATTAAATCAATTATCATCAGTCTTATCAAATTATTATCAAATTATCATCAATAATATATTTTAGACTAGCGCCAGTCCGACCCGCACACAAGGCTACCGCAAAGCGTGCTTGCATTTGCCTAAAATAATTCTAAATAGATTTTGCTGACAACCGAATTTCTTCACGTTTTGAATTATTTACAACCCGAAAAACAAACACCGGTGTCCCATCTCCCCTATACCAACTTACGTAGTCCGAACAGACTGAGGGTGGGTGTGAGAAGATGCCGAGCCAATTTTGCTTGATGGGGCGACACAGATAACCTAATATGCAACTGTGGAACGCTGCAGGATGATGACCACTTTCGATCCTCCCCGCAACTATATAGAGTTGTCAACTACAACGGGCGAACCCGTCACCTCAGGAAGTTTTAACGATTAGTTGTTCTCTCTCCCGTGAAGTGAACGCAGAAGACTCGGACAAAACAATCCACCGTCAAGCTCCGCATGCCCGTAAGAGGCCAACGCCTTAACCGCGAGATAACTAGGTGTGTTACCCAGCGGGATTACACTCACGTCCTTACTTCCAATTTTTTTCAATTTCAATTTTTTTATTTCCAAAAAAAATTTTAACAGATTGTAGAAACTTAATATCTAGGTACATTTAAAAATTGCGACCAGATTACTCCGGTCTCTCGATTGGTTACGAGTTCGAGGTCGCTTGCTCGGTACTCTCCCTTACGAAGCGGTGAAACGGTGTATACCGAATTTATCTCGGACCACAGCAGCCTTTGCACGGCTGTTCACCCAGGATCGGGTAGCCGATAGTCGTTTCAAGAGCAGTCGCCGTAAGGTCCGCAACCACCCCCGCTTTATAGGAAACAGTACTGCTTTCAGACTCCCCCGACTGTTAGTCAGAGTTCACAGTCGATTGGCTTACGCGGCACGGTGCGCATGCCGTCCAGAAGGTTGATTCCTAGGGGAAACTAGCCCTAAGGCCAGAGTCCTACCCGGGCTCGCACTTCATGCGTGGAGGCCGCCGGATTGGTCACCCGTGAGTGTGACCAACCCTGAACAAAATTGGTCTTCGTGGCCAACTCAGCAAGGGCCCATTAGCTCCCTAACTGTCAACTAGCTCCTGTCCGCAACTGTCAACCCCTATCACATACCTACAAGAGACGAATGGCAAAGCCATCCAAACCGCATATTTTCAGAGAAACTTGACCTTACCTGGCCCGGACTCGTTAACAAATGAACGAGTTATACAATATAAGAATATAAAATAAATAAATAAATTATTAACGAGAATATCAAAAAATCCTATCTCGAAATTAATTCTTAATGAAAAAATCAAAGACACTCATACAGAACTCATTGATATGATCAATTAACAAACAACATACATAAATAATATAGGAATATTGACACACTCTATCTGACTGATCAGTATCAAATTATTTATTTAAAATAAATATTTTATGTACTATGTGTGATTTATTTAAATAAAAAAGGTAATCCTTTACGTTTGTGTCTAGCAAACTAAAATCTCGGGTTTGGGTTTTAAAAATCTAAAAATTAACTAAAGATAGCCCAAATCTTCCAACTAAAAACTAATTTCTGCAGCTACTCTATACCACTCGCTAAAATGAGTAACTCTTTTAATATAAACCAATTAAATTTGATAGGTTACTGCGAGTGAATACAAAAGGTATAAAAAGCGGCACTCTCGGGGGCTGTCAACGACTCGTCTGTTGATTCGCTTGGCTTGCAGTTAATTTTATCGATTTGTGCTAATCGCACACAATAGATGAGAGAAAAATGAGAAGCTTAAAATTTAACTATTGTTTATGATGCGGTGTCGCGAGTGCTATTAAATTTATTTATTTCATACTTGTACACATAAAGTAGTTACATTGTTACCGAAGTAAATAATTTATAAATTTTAAAGAAAGCTTAAGATTGACAAAGCTTATGTAACAAATTGCGCTATGCACATTTAACGAGGTTTCTCAGGCCTGTATCTCGATGCACATGATTACAAGGATCAGGCCTGTATCTAGATGCACACAAATTACATATAGATGCCACGAGACTTGGGTCATAGTGAGTGTAAAGCAAATCGCGATGTAAAGCCTTAGTTGACCTAGTTAGATGAGTTTTAGGCAGGTGCCAAACACGATGTGACGGTTTCTCTGAACTGTTTATGTTTGATTCTTGAACTTGTTTGGTATAATTAGTCGTAACCATTGTAATAAGTACTTATAAATAAATAAATAAATAAAAGCGAAATGTATTCAATTGGCGATAATGAATTTCTGGAAATGGATCTAGCCCTAGAGGCTTCATTGCATCAATTTCAATCTTTAATTAGATAAACACCCAGATTCCGTCGTCAACAGGGCCCTCGTTATTATTAGAGTTTGTAGACAACTTAAAAATATATTTTTTTCATCCATTAAAACTCGTCACGTAACAAGGGGCAACAGAAACTATGGTGCCAATTTGTTATTGTTAAATGTAGGCATTAACAGAATTGACATATTTAACCACGACAGTAGACGGTTCTTTGTTAAGAAGGTACGTAAGAAGCCGGATATTAGATTGAATAGAGTTAGCATCCCGCATTCCCATTGGCACTCACATACACATACATACATCCTAGAGATACACACGCGCACACACACACATATACTCTCGATCACACAAACACACATCAACACCTATAAACCAACACCCACATACACACACATAGCAAACTTACTAGTAAATTTAAAAAAAAAACTATTTTCTTTGTATTATGTATCATATATTATATTCCTTGGTAATATATTGTAAATAATTTAAAACATCATTGGCTTTGCTATCTTTAGATGATACGTTTATATTTTATTATTGTTAAGTATGCTGTATGATTTTTAAAAAAGCGGATTGTACTAAAGGGATTGTACAATATACAAGTATAAAGTGTTAGCATTCCGACTTCCTAATGCAGCACACGCCTTACAACGGTTCACTGACAAGTTATTAAGCCATAAATATGGCAAACAAACATTCGCTTACTTAGACGATATACTAATAATCTCTTCGTCATTTGGCGAACATATTATTATGTCTTACTATACAAGACTTTTCGAATGTAGGGCAGAGTTAAAGTGATTTCCAGTACGCAAATAGAGAAATTTTCTTATATTTGCGCCCCTGCATTGTGTACTCTCCTAATTAACACTATCCTATTTTCATGATCTTTACGAACCATTAATTTCCCTCGGTTTCATACTTCGGTCAGCATCTGAAATTTTACTCAAAATTCCTTTTTATAATACTCCTTCTGTGCCCATATGGTTTAAGATTCTGAAACGATTTCGTGGCAAACATGAGAAACTGAATGAATGAATGAATGAATGAATGAAAATCTCTTTATTGCACAATAAAAAAAGAGTACAATGGCGGACTTATTGCTACACTACAACAATATCTTCCAGTCAACCAAAATGCTTTTGTGAAAAGAAGAAGAGGCAACAAAATTATAGCTTAAAATTAAATTTGAAATTATAGCATATAATATACATTTTGTGAGTATCTAAAGTAAAAAGTAAATATATAAATAAATTTTTGAGTTGGACATATTATAGGTATGTATATATATATATATATATATATATATATATATATATATATATATATATATATATATATATATATATATATATATATATATATATATATATATATATATATATATATATATATATATATATATATGTTATATATATAGATAAATTATTATCTAATTATTCTATTATAATTAAACCTACATTGCACTGTCGAAAGTGGTGCTCATCCAGGAATACATCTCATTTAAAATAAGCATTTCGCAATCCAGTCCGGGAAAACCTTCCAGCTATGTAAGTGACTTTTATTAATTTTATTTTTTCATCAAAGTGTCATCCTTTAAACGAATTCCTAAAAAAAGAAATTTTTCAAAAAACCAATCAAATATTAACTATATATATATATATATATATATATATATATATATATATATATATATATATATATATATATATATATATATATATATATATATATATATATATATATATATATATATATATATATATATATATATATATATATATATATATATATATATATATATATATATATATATATATATATATATATATATATATATATATATATATATATATATATATATATATATATATATATATATATATATATATATATATATATATATATATATATATATATATATATATATATATATATATATATATATATATATATATATATATATATATATATATATATATATATATATATATATATATATATATATATATATATATATATATGTATATATATATATATATATATATATATATGTATATAGATACATATTTTGATATATTAACAAATAAATAAATAAATAAGTAAATAAATAAACTGCCAATATAAGGTAAAGAAAGGGAGGGGATAACGGAAAGGTTAGAATTTATGATTCATATTTATTGGCCCTCATAAACTCGCCCTCTTTGGAATTATTCAAGGCTCACCTCAATAACACAGGTCCGCGACTAATTTTTTTTATTAACGTAAAGGGTCTGTCGGATTGTCTATATATAAGGGGATTTTTTAGAACAGGATTTTTCATAATGAGCAAGATTGGGAATTTCCAACTGAGCCATTCCATAACTTGCCCTTTCCAAGAGAAGAACTTATTGGCACCTGGAACTTCTTTCGCTTTGTTTAGAAACCGAGAGAAAAAAATCGGGCCCATTTTTTTTCAGAACGCCGATCTTGTATATTGTTCCAATGTACAGGGATTGAAGTCAATGTTTAACATTCAACATGTGGCTAAATAATGGAAACTATTCATCGTCTCTTTTAAAAAAAGTTTAAAAGCTGTTTTACTCCACAATGGCAACAAATATGCTTCTATACCTGTTGGGCACTCAGTACATGGAAGAAATATGACAACTTGTCTTTGATATTAGACAAACCGAAATATAAGGAATTTGAATGGACCATTTGCAGGGACCTAAAAGTCATTTCTATGATACTTGGACAACAAGGCGGTTAGAGCAATACCCTTGTTTTCCTGTGAATGGGATAGCCACGCAAAATCTCAACACTGGATTAAGAAGGAGTGGCCAAGAAAAACACGAGAAAATGTACACTTTGCATCTTTGGTAGACCCGAAAAAAGTACTTTTACCCTCGCTGCACATAGGTATTATGAAGCAGTTTGTCAAGGCATTCCTAAAAGATGGTTAAACATTTAAGTATCTAATAAGCAAGTTCCCTGGGTTGTCGGAAGCAAAGTTAAAGGAGGGCGTTTTTATCGGTCCTGACATACGTAAGCTTCTGAAGGACGAAAACGTTGAACATGTCATAGAAGTTATTGAGAAAATAGCCTGGACTTCCTTCAAAAAAGTTGTAACAAAGATTTTAGCAAACAAGATCCCAACTACAAAAACATTGTTGAAAAAATGGTAGGTAACAAGTTTTAGAGATTTGGGATGCAGATGAGATTAAAACTACACTTTTTAAACTCGCGTTTGGTCTAATTCCCGGAAACCCTTGGTGCAGTGAGTAAAGAGTAAGGAGACAAGTTCCACCAAGACATAAAGGAAATGAAGGGGAGATATCAAGGACGGCGGAATTTAAATGTGTTGGGCGACTACTGCTGGATGCTGCATAGAGTAGAGCCACAGCGGCACTCAAGCGGAAAAGTTCGAAACGGAGTTTCGAGGGGAAAAATGTAGATATTATAAGGATTTTAAAAATTATATTGTACTAAATATTTATTTTAAATTTTGTAACAATAAAAAGTTAGAAAATATGATGTGATATATTTTTTTTTAATTTCAAGGTATTTTTAATTTCAACTATTTTCATACATTCATTGCTGGTTTTGCATAAATTTTCATTTTCTATTTGCGGAAAATCTCTACTTGATGGAGCATAAATGATGGCATTTTTGAATTCAGCGCATCGAAAACTATAGGAAACATCCATTACGGTGTAAAAAAAAATTGTTAAAATCTCAATTTGCAGGCCTGTGTAATTATTACTTTTCTAATAATTAACCAGTTCTTCCTTTTCTCCCTCCTTCCTCTACCGATTTTGTCTCCTCGTGCATTCTTAGTTTTAAATAAAGTAGTTTATTTTGTTTGCAGACAAACTTAATTTTCATAATAATTTTTATTTCCACAACGCGAGCATATCTGCACATCTGCACTGTCCATTGGTTAGTTACAATTTATTACCATAAGCTCGCTTTTTGTATTATAATAATATATAAATTCATATAACAAATATTATTACTATTATTGCTTTTAAAATAAATTATAAATGTAAGTTAACAATAAATTTAAAAAATGACCATTTTGTAAACCCGAACTGAGATTTTTACGACACATCATAAATGAGTACGTATTTAATACCGACCCTTCAAAATATCAAAAATTGCAGACATTCCAATTCCAACATGCATTAAAGGAACTCAATTTAAAACAGAAAAAAACAGAAAGATTTGCCTTTTTAATGGCTATGCCCTCTTTTATATTGTGAATTTTAGCGGGAGAAAAAGAATATTTTTCATCTAAATAGTATCGATTATACCGATTAACGAATGACAACACAATATAAAGAAATAATTAATTAAATAGTTTATAAACTAAAATACACTATTTGATCTGGTTTACAATATTCCACACAAGGTTCACAAGGTTCTAAGGTTCACTTATTGATACATGTCAATTTGGCGAATGTAAGATTTTATAACCGGTTCTATTTTTACGATTTTACTAAATTTTACATACGTTTGAAGTAGTTCCAGAAAATATAATAGATGGCGTTCACCTTTTTTAATACAGTTTTCAATATTTTGTTTAATTATTTATAATTAAATGACATAATATACAAAGCTTCATATAAATGGACTGTTGGATTATGATTATATTAGCTATACTTGGACATTTTATATCTGTTATTCTTTTGACATGACTCTTGTTTCGGACTCTGTAATCCTTCTTTAACCATGACGTTCGAAGGGATTATTTAGTTTATGCTCCTTTTGAGCAAAACTACCGAATAAAATGAAACAAAATAAACCTTGAGTACGTTGCGAAGCTACTTTGTGAAATGGAACATATATCAATACACTGCGATAGCTGCTTTATGTGGTAGAAAATGTGCATAAATGCAAATCTGATAGCGACAACTAAAGGGCTCGGCAGCCACAAAATTAACAGTGCCTTGGGGCAGGAGTGGACTTGTAAGTTTTTCAGCAAACGGGGCAAGGAGAGCGAGGGGAAGTAAAGGAGGAGGGGATGTCGATAAGGTGGTGCTAACGTCTCACCGGCACGCGACGACTGACGGCTGACGAACAATGGCCGGGCATATGTTTTATTACATTAATTAATAGCATGACAGACCAATATAGCCGACAGATATAATACGAGTCGCTATTACGTCCTGCGACTAATTTAACTTTATTTATTTGTAGAAACCGCTTGATATGGACTGTATATTCCCTAGGAAATAATAGCAACAGGGATTTGATCAACTTGATAAATACACGGGACATCACAACTCGATATGGTATGGACATAACAACTCGATATTGTTATTACCCTAAACAAATCTAGGAATTTATTCGTATCCCTAAACAGGTTTAGTAAAACGACAAAAAAACATTTGTAAGCTATTAACTATATTTATTTAGCAAACCAAACATTAGTTATTTCAAACTAATCAACGAGAAGTGTTTATCAAAATAGTTTCATATATATTTTACACGACTGCCCAACAAAAAAGGTGCGCAATGTGTTCAGGATTCATCTTTGTATGTTTTCCGTTTCTTTATTCCGCTATAACTTCTTAACGCTTGAACCGATTTAGAAGTCTGTAATATTGTTAAAACTATTATGTCATCCCGATTGCAATAGGATCCCTTAACTGTCAAAATATCAAGTAAATAGTTGCCTATATGTCCAAATTTTAAATTGTCAATTAATTAACATATTTTTTTTCCAGGAACAGCCTCCGGGACCAGGATTTTCCGAAGTATGTGATAATATTCTTCTGTATGCAGTCTTTTCACAAATGGGTCAGAGTCAGGCTTTCTCTTCAAAATCAAACACTTTTTAGTACCTGCCTACTTTCATCAAGTCGTATTTTATTCCGTAAGAGTACTGTTTGTTTGTCCATTGAGATAGCTTCTTCTATCCTTTCGCTAGTAGGTACATAATGGTTTTTATTTTTTATTTATCATGACACCCCCGTATAAAAACGTCCTGACGGTTCCATTGAACTGTACACCACACAAATTACCTGGCAACCTCTTACAGTCAATCAGGCCCGGCAATCTGTCGTTGTGAGATTTAATTCAAAAACAATTAACTAAATTAATATTAAAAATAGTAATATACTTTTTAAGTGCTGATGTTACTAATAGCCTATGTGAAAAGTTTGAATTTAAAAATTATTAGATGTAAGTTATCCTTAAGAAAATAAAAAAAATAAAAATAAAATTTATAATTTCACGTTGACGTCGCACAGGTGTGCCCTTGGCAGTTCTTTTATCATGGGTAGATGACACGTTGTTGTTGTGGTGTTGTTTATTTATTGGCAATTGTCGAAGCACGAGTCGTGGGTGCCGGCCGCGGTGCGGGCGTCGGGCATCGTCGCATCATCGTCGTAGAGGCCATCGCAGTGGCTCTGCCGGGCGAGGGTCCATCCGCGGAGCGTAGCCAATCACCGTGATCACTCGTGCCAGACTTGAGCCAGCGAGCGTGGCGAAATGAAACACACCGCCACTTCGATTATCCGATACACCGCCTCTTCTATTGGCCACCGAACAATGGAGCTATGGACGCCGCGCCCGCGCCGCCGTCAGTGCCTCCACGCATGCACTGCAAACTGCACTAACAATCGACACAGGTGCTAACCTGGCGGTTGTTGGCATCCAATGTCCTATGGGCTATATCTGCAAACAATACTGATAAATATCATCTATTTTACTTTCCCAGCCCACCAACCAACGAGGAGGGAAAGTGTTGTAAACGAGTACACAAATACCTTGATGGGCCGAAATCAAATTATGACAGTGTGGCTGGAAGATCTCGTATTGAAGCTACACTAATTATATATACATTTAATTATAGCTACACTTAATTGTTCAATAAAACTAAGGTTCAATAAAACTAAGGATATATCCGGCATTTATACTCAAGGTATAAATATAAAAATAAATATAAATAAAAAAGACTAACCCACTGGTTGATCACCCAGGGAAGGAAAGAAACTGAAAAACTAATTTGCTTTATTCCTAGTTAACTTACCATTCCTAACACATTATTATTCACCTACCATATATTTATGATTGGCATGCTTTTTGTGCTTTATATTATTATTATCACATACCTTTTAAATTATTTGAGATTTTATTTTTTAGAAAAATTTTAATTTACCTACGTGATTTTATTTTTCACGGCATTCTTCAGCGTATTATTTTTTTATTTAGCATTAGGCAGTACTTAATTATACGAATCTGAGCCTACCTTAGTGCGGACCTCTCGTGCGATCCAGTTAGGTTAGGTTTAATTTAATTGTAACTGATATTATGATTTTTTGTAAAATATCCTTTTATAAAGCCTTGGCTACTTGCCGGTAGGGGGCTACCGTGGCGGTTGTTTCTAAAGCCATTTGGGCTATACATCCAAATGATAATGATAAATACCAACAATTTTATTTTACCGTTATAATTATGCTTATTTAGGTATGCATGCTATGGATCTATTACTTTCCCGGCCCACCAACCATAGAGGAGGGAAAGTGTTGTGAACGCCCAATTTTTTTTTTCACAATAAAGAGAGAAAGGACATATTCAAGCTACACTAATAACATTCGCATACCGCCGTCGTGTCAATCTCCTCCCCGAAGGTACATTATCTTCAAAGTCCTTACATCCTTCGCTACTTGCCGGGAAATTTTTGGGGTGACACAACCGATTTTTTTATTATGTATAGCGCAACGGGTACGCGGATATCATAAGACCAATGCTAGTTCACGGAGCGATAAAATGTTTGCCCTGAAGTGGTATTTAAACGGCTGCAAAGTAGCCTAAAGTAGGTAATGACTCTACAGAGACTTACTTGTAAATATAAGTGCCGCTGGAGCTATCAGAATGGCACCTACCAAGGCACTAGAAGTTATATTGATTCCAAACAAGATGCAGCGGGAGCAACCTTTAGTCTTCAGCTGCTAAAACTGAAATCATTAACTAATGAAAGAGAACAATTATTTATCTTTAGCAGCTAAAACTCTGCAACACGAAGGAGAGAATAACAAAGCACGGGAAAACTCTACAGCGGGCGTAGGTTGACTTCCCACTACTAAAGGTCGACACAATTCAAGAATTGAGATTATGTAATATAATTAAATCAATTAAATTATTAAATAAATAATAGGAAACTTCTCTGATCGTCTTAGGCCAACCTGTCATTCCTCCAACGCTTCTTTCAGCGTTATAATTATTTAATGTTTCTTTAGTTCAACCGCGCTTCATTTTACAGTAAATGGGAAAGATTAGGATAGATGCTGGAATATGAAAAGATTAACCATTTTTTCTTAGATAGTTCATAAAAACGAATGATTAATTGAAATGGTTCTAAGTCTATATTTTGCTTGTAGCCGTCTTCAGAAAATATGGCATTTCCATAATCGAACAATTCCCCGAAAATTCAAATCTTTTGTATTTTTTAAATCTAAAAAACCAAAGAGTTGAGGGATGAGAAATGAATGGCTAATATTTTTAATCAGCAAGTTTAAAAATATATAACCCACTGAAAAAAATATATTTTAATGAAATCTTTTAATAAATGATTCATTTACCGTTTCAAGCTAAGTTTTTGATGTATTGCAGTCAATGGATATATGATAAGGACTTCTGATATTTTTACACTTGAATTTTGTAAATAAATAAATATGTGAAGATTCTAGGTTATTTATTTTTTTGTTTATTGAGATACTTATGATTAGGTATACAGTTCATTGATCATGTAACGGTTGCTTCTTATAATAATTATATAAATTATTTAATAATTAATATAGGGAGGTTTAACTCATCTTACATGACCTTTCCTGCCAATAGCACATCTAACTAGGCGATAATTTGGCCCGTCTCTAGATGTGCATATTTTTATGCAATTTAAGAATTAAATGTTTTTAAGCTATTGCATAGCTTTTATCGCGGGCCTAGGCCAGCGCGGCGACCGAATGAAGAAATTTCTTAACGAAAATTAATGATTTTAAACTGATAATTACGTCTAAACGAGTACTGCTTACAATTCGAAAAAAATATATGTTAAACAAGAACATTTTCCTAATATTCTTAGCTTTGAATATTTTAGATTTTGTTTATATTAAATTAGGTCTAACCGAACACAAAAACGACTACTACGCAAATACTGTCTGTGGTATTATTATGAAACCTGCACCATTTTAAAGATAATTTAATTATCTATCTTTTTATCTACGATTTTTTTCGAATAATCTGGTTGTTTTGCTTTATCGAATAAAAAATTCGTGCGCGGCGCTCTATAGAAGACGTTTAAATTATTCAAGTGTCTTCCTCTATGGAAGACATTTGCTTTCGCAGCCGCAAATGATTCGGAATAATTTCAACGTTTTCCGATAGAGCGCAGTTATCTGATATCAGAGAAAATAAAATTAAAAAAAAAAATACGTGTGGCACTCGGGGACTGCCGCGGTAAAGCTATTGCATAGCATTTTTAACAACTTATGCAATTATAATTATTTATTTATTTTATTTATTTTATTTTTTCTGATATCAGATAACTGCGCTCTATCGGAAAACGTTGAAATTATTCAGAATCATTTGCGGCTGCGGTAGCAATTGATTCGGAATAATTTAAACGTCTTCCGATAGAGCGCCGCGCACGAATTTTTTATTCAATAAAGCAAAAAAAAACGGATAATTCGAAAAAAATCGTAGATAAAAAGATAGATAGTTAAATTATCTTTAAAATGGTGCAGGTTTCATAATAATACGCCAGATAGTATTTGCGTAGTAGTCGTTTTTGTGTTGGGTTAGACCTAATTTCACCAATTAATTACACTATGTAATATAAACAAAATCTAAAATATTCAAAGCTAAGAATATTAGGAAAATGTTCTTGTTTAACATATATTTTTTTTGAATCGTAAGCAGTACTCGTTTAGACGTAATTATCAGTTTAAAATCATTAATTTTCGTTAAGAAATTTCTTCATTCGGTCGCCGCGCTGGCCTAGGCCCGCGATAAAAGCTATGCAATAGCTTAAAATACGTGTGGCACTCGGGGACTGCCGCGGTAAAGCTATTGCATAGAATTTTTAACAACTTATGCAAATATTATTATTTATTTATTTTATTTTTAACGCTAGCCTAGGCCTGCGATAAAAGCTATGCAATAGCTTAATAAATAATTGTAATTGCATAAGTTGTTAAAAATGCTATGCAATAGCTTTACCGCGGCAGTCCCCGAGTGCCACACGTATTTTTTTTTATAATTAATTATTTGGACCCACCACCTGTAAATACACATTTTAAATATACCAATTTTGTAAAATTTATAGCTATATAATAAATAAATATTATAAATAGGATAGAAAACGAATTTACCGCGTGAAATTTGTAGGACCCGACGTTTCGGTGACGTTGCAGCCGCCGTTGTCTAGGGTAGACTGAAGAGCTGTCAGTCCGTTGTTTTGCGGGTAGGCCGCAAACCGCTGCCGTCACTGCGTAGGTTATAACGGTGGTGGGGGGCCGGGCTCGGAGCGCGGGAATTTTTAAAATCCGTCTTGCACACAACACTCACTGTATCCTGTTTTACGTCTTTGCGTTCGGCGTTCGGCGGCGGGAACATTTTAAGAAGAGGGTTCCACGTAGAAGAGAGTTTGTAGCCGTCATCTCTATTGAAGTTCGGAGTTCTTCTTATTTCAATGGCTTCCCGGATCATGCGAGGAAAGTAGAATTGTTCCTTGGATAGAACAATGGGATTTTGAAACTGCATCCAGTGGTTACTTCCGCTATCCAATATATGTTCGCAGATCGCCGATTTTTCTCGCTGAACGTTTTTAACAACTTTGATGTGTTCTGTCAGTCGCGTGGCTATGGGCCGTTTCGTTTGTCCAACGTAGGCTAGACCGCAGCTGCATTCGACTTTATACACACCCGGGGTTTGCAGTGGTATTACATCCTTTACAGGCCTCAAAAATCGAGCTATATTTTGGGTCGGTTTGAAGATCGTTTTTATATCGAATCTGTTTAGCATCTTACTTATTCGATCAGTCACGCCCTTGACGTATGGTAAGAATGCTCTTGATCTGCTCGGTTTTTCAGTTTCGTCCGTATTAGATCGTGTGCGTGTCTCGTGATATTTTCCGTATCCATTTTTCGCGGCCTACCCGCAAAACAACGGACTGACAGCTCTTCAGTCTACCCTAGACAACGGCGGCTGCAACGTCACCGAAACGTCGGGTCCTACAAATTTCACGCGGTAAATTCGTTTTATAATAAATAAATACTTTTATAGTTCAAATTTAAAAAAAATTATTAAGAATAATAGATAAGTGATACTAAATAAATTGTCGTGCGTTGCGTAGAAATTGATCAGATTTTACATATCCCTTGTTAAATAACCATCTATTAAGGTTTGCTTTAAATATATTTATGTTAGAATAGTGAGTTCTATATGCTGTGTTCCAACCAGTCCCTACCTTGATTTATCTGTTCCTAACCCTATATTCCCTACGTATATTGTACCAATATATATGTATACCAATATATATGTATACGAATATATATGTATATTGGCAAACCTAAACCGCATTTTGAAATCATTATTCTCGTGACAACATAAAACTGATATGTTTGTATTTATTGTTCCTAACATATTCATTTCTGACATATTGTAAGACTTGTAGTTTAATGCCTAACGCAGTGCACTTTGATTACGCGTTCAACTTATCGTATCACCTTTTACGCTACTTGTTCCTTAGTTCAATGATCGGAATTTATCTCCCAATGTGAATCATTTTCTTATACAAGGCGGTATAAAATGACTCAATCTATAGCTAAGCCAATAAATGTTTGAAGAATTTTAAATTATTTTATTTAAACTGATTGTTTGGCCCTGGTTCCTAACAGTTCCGTGCAGCTTGGGCCTGATAGCCGTCCGAGTCTTCTTAGCTCGGAACCTAACCTAACCTATCCGGTAGGATTCTCGAAGAGAGACAACCT
Organism: Micropterix aruncella; assembly: GCA_944548615.1. Taxonomy (NCBI): domain Eukaryota; kingdom Metazoa; phylum Arthropoda; class Insecta; order Lepidoptera; family Micropterigidae; genus Micropterix; species Micropterix aruncella. The sequence continues at coordinate 2,829,740 of OX155953.1, read as the reverse complement.
GGAAAGGTCGCTGTGAACTCTGCCAGCGGCTGTAACCTGCGTCGAGGCCAATTAGAGTTGCCAAATATAACGGGCGAACCCGTCACCTCAGGAAGTTTTAACGACATAATCTTTCTGTCTCCCGTGAGGTGAGCGTAGAAAACTAAGGACAAAACCAGTGCACGGTCTGGTTACGCCACATGCTCGTAAAAAGCCAACGCCTTACCGCGAGATAATCACCCAGCGGGCCGACACTCGCGCCCTTACTTCCAGTTGCAACCAGATTAATCCGGTCTCCCGACTGGTTACAGGGTCTAGGCCAGTTAGGATCGGAAGTGCTGATCCGGAGGAACACCTCGATCGGAACTGGGCGGTATGCGCACCGGTCTGTGAAAACTTAGCGTCCGGAGAAGTCTGGAGACATACGTTTCTGTTGACTTGGCGTCACCCGATCCCGAGTGATCTTGATCTGGCAAAGGGCGCCACGTATCAGCGACGATTCCGATCTGAATTACCGCTAACTTCAGGTAGAGGTTGCGCAAGCGACATCAAATCTGTGACCAGATTGGCGGACGGAGAAATTCGTCTAAATCCGTCCTATCCAAATGGTAGTAATAACGCGAGGTCGGCCCACTGTTCCTCACGGTGAGGCATTAGACTCTTACGGGATGTTCGCGTAGCTTGACTGTGGATTGCATTGTCAACAAAGTCTTTGCGTTCACTCCATGGGAGAATGGTTCGATGTCGTTATAACTCCCTGGGGTGACCTGTAGTAATTGACAATCGACAAGAAAAAAACGGTTACCTACTGGGCGATCGATTTTCGCACTTCAAGAAGAATTCTTTTAGGGATCACCCAATAAACTTAAATCAAAATTTGTCTCCCATGCATATACTCGTAACAACTTGGGTTGTCGACTACAACGGTCGAGCCCGTCACCACAGGAAGTTTTAACGATTAGTCGTTCTATCTCCCTGCAGTGAGCGTAGAAGACTTGGGACAAAACAGTCCACCATCTAGCTACGCCACAACCCGTAAGAGACCAACGGCTTAACCGCGAGATAGCCAGTAATGTTACCTGGCGGGCCGACACTCGCGCCTTTACTTCCAATTGTGACCAGATTTCTCCGGTCTCTCGATTGGTTCCGAGTTCGAGGTCGCTTTCGCGGTCCTCTCCCTAACGAAGCGGTGAAACGGTGTATACCGAATCTATCGCGGACCACGGCGTCCTTTGCCCGGCTGTTCACCCACGATCGGGTAGCTGATGGTCGTTTCAAGAGTAGTCGCCGTAAGGTCCGCAACCACTCCCGCTCTATAGGAAACAGTACTGCTTCCAGACTCGAGTGCGCAATCGATTAGCTTATTCCGCACGGTGCGCAGACCGTCCAGGGGCGCCAGAAGGTTGATTCCCAGGGGAAACTAACCATAAGGCCTACCCAGGCTCGCACTTCTTGCGTGGAGGCCGTCGGATAGGTGTTGACCCGTGAGTGTGACCAACCCTGAACAGAATGGGTCTTCCTGGCCAACTCAGCAAGGGTCCATTAACTCCCTAACATATAACAAACAGTTATGCTCGGGCTTGTAATTTAGTTTTTTGAAAGAGCCCATTAGACATAACAAATTATATGTAGGTACAGCTTTAGGCGGCCAGCCACTGGGTAATATTTAACTTCCTTTAACCCCTCTGCAGCTGTGCCGGAAGATTGTTTACTCTGTTTCCCTAGATAAATGCATCTGTAATGGCAAAACCAATCTTATTCCCATGAACCCGATTGTAATCTAATATAAATGTCATTCCGTGTTGTCGCCTGAGCCTGTGCTACACTGCTAGCGAGAATCTGCCGTCGCGTTAGTCGTTAATTGGCTCCGAGGAGATTTCCCTAGTAAATTATATGAAGGCGCTGATTTAGTCGTTAGTGTCGTGTAATGGAGCTCCGCCAAAGGAAATTTTGCCAATTTAATAGTTTTGGAAATCGCCGAAAATTTTAGTTTTTCTTTAGGTCTTTATTCGTGATTGCATAGCGTCAAACAATTCTATTGAGTTTGACTAAATTAAAAGCAAACATACGAAACTCGCCTTCTTTACCATCGTGTAAGACTCACCTTAAGGATTACTACCTTTCTAAGAAGTAACCAGTTCTTCCCTTTCTCTCCTCTTCCTCTCCCAGTTTCCTCTCCTCGGGCATTATTAGTTTTAACTTCTTCCAGTTGTCTGTATGTTATGCAGACGGTCTGTATATTATGTGATAATCTTTATTTTCACAATGCGCGCATGTACCACTGAGTTTAGGTTAGTTGTAAGATATTGTAATGTGGCAATAAGCTCGCCTTTTTGTATAAATATCAAGTGCAAATAAAGAGTTTATTATTATTAAATTATAATGCAGACTCAGAGATGCGATCGAAGCGTTGCTCCGTGAACTGGCTGGTTCGGGGCAAAACAGGGCTATTTATTTTGGAATTTGTGGCTAGTTTGTTTTTTTGGTAGACCCAACTCACGGCACAACCATATCCGGGAGCCTTCTCTGAAGAAGGAAACATCGGGGTAGTTTTTTAACGTGCCTTATAATCCCACATCACTTGTGTATCTACAGGAGAAATTTCCCCTCAAGATAGTCGCTAGAAATTTCACCTCAAGTATCCAGATCTTGGAAATGATGTGAAAAACTAATAAAATTTGTTACGGTTAACATGAGATGCTAAAAAGGCTTGACTTGATGCTACGTAGTACTTGTTAGGAGTTCAACTTGTTCAGGAGTTCAACTTGTTCAGGAGTTCAACGAGTTTCTTTCAAGATTACATTTAGTGATTGCAAGATACTAAGAGAAAACAGGATGTTTCAATGTTGAATTACGGAAAAGCTAGTAAAAGGATAAAATATACGAGTACATAACCAGTAGGAGACAAATATTGATTGGGTTTTTAGCTGCGCGTCTTCTATTTCAGTTTAAATTGATTTCCCACAATAAAGAAATAGTGTCCCGATACCGGTTCGTGTTTTGAAAGAAAAAAGCACCGAAAGCCGATAGGACAAAAAAATAGTGTCAACCGCTATCTACCGGTGTGCACCTGTAGTAGTAGTAGTAGTAGACTAGTAGTAGATAGAGTGGGGGGCTTTTTTCCAGCCCTTGATGTCACCTAGATCTGTAAGGTCTTTTGTAACTACCCACTGTGTGGTTAGGTCAGTGGTCAGCTAGTAGCCCGGTACTTCTTACCAGTCCAAGTAGGTCACTGACCTTCAAGTTGGGCAGATCGCCGGGTTCGAGAAAGGCTCGTCCCAGTAAACTGTGTCTTTTGGCGGCGAGCCCTGGACAGGTGTGCACCTGGATAATATAACAAATCATTTATAAATGGCTGTAACACATGCGTTACTACAAGTACAACCGTCAACGTCAACGTCACAAAACGTGAACTAAATGGTGATCACTATGACACAAAAATCCTTTAATCACGTTGGTTTTAAACTTTTTAACTGCCACCCTCTCTAAACTAGACTTCTGGAGTTAAAAATATTCGAGAGCTTTATAAAAAGAAAATTGGCATCCACACATGCTTTCTATAAGTTGGACGAGTTCTACAGCTGTTCTGAATCGTTTGTAGTTTACATATTTTTTGTATATTAGATTTAAACACTTTAAGGCACGAATTGCTATTTTACAATATTGATGATTTTTTTCTAGGCTTCTGGCTGTTTAACTGGTAATTTGATCGAAGACTATCGCGGTTGTTTGACATTATAAATAGGATAGAAAACGAATTTACCGCGTTAAGTTTGTAACACCCGACGTTTCGGTGACGTTGCAGCCTTCGTTGTCCAGGGTAGACTGAAAGAGCTGTCAATTCGTTTTCTATCTTATTTATAATGGTAATTTGACTTTTGAAATAGTATTATTTTCAAATTTTGTTGGAATTTTGGATCATTTTACAAATTTACTTTTATTTTTTTTTTGATTTTGTAAGTTTTTTTAAAAACTGCGATTATTCTTGTTTATTTTTTTTTGACTTTTAATTTGACATTATTGCCTCTATTTTTTTTCTACTACATATGTTAATCTATTTTGGTATTTATGTCATTTATCTAATATATAATTTATCTAATATCCTAATATGCATTTTTTTCACGATTTCACCAGATTATGTAAAATACCTATTTGATTGTTTTAGATACCTAGTCTTTTATAAAAAATAAAAATGATTATGATTATGATTACCATAATATTATGGTGATCTCTTCGGCGGAACACTGCGTATAATTATGATACAACCTTACAAACCTACCTACCAACAGGTAAGTTTGTTTAATTATTAATTTTAGCTTATAAGACATGTACCTACTTTTAAATTGGTAAAGTACAAAAAATATATACCTCGAATATTGCATTGCACGGTTTGCATAATTTCTCGACATATGAATGAGGAGAGTTGCGACATGCGATGTCTCTAGGTTGAAGACACGTCTCGAGCATTCCATAAACTCGAGTGATAATAATCACATTACAAGTTGAGAGATTAGTCCAGAATTTAATTAGCCCGGACGAACAGGCATTGGAGCGTTAAACGCCGCGTCTTCCCGTCTTGGCACCTCCTCTCACCCCGCCAGACACCCTACACCCCCGCCACCCATAGCTGCACGCCCGTCCTCACATAATCTGGGCGGCTACACACTAGCACACCCACCCCTAACCCATAACACCTCCTAGTCACACATTCCTACCGCTATGTCTTGTCTGCTTACACAATCCGTGTAAGCAGCCTAAGAATTTACCTGTTTGTCATCTTCTTGACTGCAGCTGTATTTTACATTGACAAAATGTATAACAAGTAGATTAGATAGTTACTTTATTGTCGTAACTGAGACCTTTGACACTGTATCACATGCCTAAAAAAGATTTATTAAAAAAAATATTACCTTCTTGAAATAATTATAAATATCTTATGTTTTTTATATTTTTACTATTGTTTTTATTTTATAATAAAATAAATTCGGTACTGTTTAATTTGATTGGGATTCTTGATTAATATTTATATATAATAATTTTAAGTCGATTGTTACTTCTCAAATTTATTAAGTATGGAATAACTAAGTACTCACAGGGACTTTGATATTAAAATATTTTCTTCCTAGATATTTTCTCATTGGAACAGGCTCTGCCTAGTTAAGATGCAATGGATGTAATATTTCTTCAGTGTTATAAATTATATATTTGTTTTAAATTGGCACAAAACAAACCATCAAGACAAGAGGTGCATAAAATAAAAGCCATATTGTTATCTGACGAAAAAATGAGAAAAATAGACACAGAGACAATATTTTTTTTTTCTGCCCTCTCAATCCTCGATCATTATCCTCAGGTTTCCTATATTGGCTTCATTTATTTATTCCAGTCATTCATTCATATAAACGTTTTTCCCAATCTAAATTATAGTGATACAATAGCATTCAGTTTATTTTACTTTCTGCATAATATGATCGCATAATAGTACGTAGTGATAACACAAACTATTCCTTTTGACTATGCAAACTATCCTTCCTTATACTCCGTGAAACCGCATTGGAAAGTCTCAAAGACATTCTTTTGAGACCTCAATGCGGGCCTATTTAGGTAGGTACATTTGATCGCTACCCCGACGGACATTTCAAAGCATAACTTGTGAGGATTCACGGAGGAATTTCAATCTTCATTGCTCGCTTCGTATTTCGCAATAAGTTTACTACTAAGCAGATGGATGTCATATCTTCTGATATAGGTGAACTTAGCAAGAGAAAACGTAGGCATACGCATTTAATACGGATAGGCGTAATTTTCTAAAAAATATATTAAATGATCGATTATCAGAGGTTAGGTTATCGATGATTTGGGAATTTCTGTAGTATTTTTGGAGGATACGAAAAATAAAGTGTACGTGGTTTATGCTATCACTTTTGGAGTGGTCGTATCTTTAATCAAACCGTCAGTCTTGCCGCCATATGCTTTGACTACAATTAAAGAAGGCGGTTTGATGTTGATCCTCCTAGGACTTCCTTCTACGTCTATCTTAGTAATTTTGCTACGGATAACAAACATTTCGATTTTCTATTAGTTTTCTTTATAGTCTTGGGTGTGAGCGACGACTGCGCTAGGTCTCTTTTATATCCACATTGGTACTACACATATAGTAAAGTAGTACTACCACGGTGGTACTACTTTACTATATTTCATAGAGAGCGAGTACTGAAAGATTGCGAGTAATCACTCATTTAATACAAGTTGTATTGAATACCTGACCTCACAGGTGCAGGTTTTAACGCTAATGGCCTGATACTTGACACAAACAAAACAAATGCTATGTACTTCAGGTTCAGGCATAAGAAAACCGTAATACGTGTGACCATGAAAAATGAAGAACCAAATCAAGTATCTTCAATGAACTTCTTGGGATTCATAATCGATAATCATAATTTCGGTGGCGGCTAAATATCGATCCTTAATGCAATATATTAGGAAGAGCGTGCTACCCATTCTATCGCATAACTGCAATTCTCGAATCACCTGCGCTGCACGTTTTTTTGATTATATTCATTCGATGCTAACGTACGGCGCCGAGCTATGGGGGTGTGCAGCTGACAAGTAGAGAGCCTTTACTATGGACAAGTATGCCGCCAGCACAATAGCGCATGTGTCGCTTGATACGTCTGCATGGTCTCTGTTTAGTTTTTTTTTTCTTTGTGCATTTCAAAATTTCTTGCTTCACTGTATTATGGCGTGCATAAAATTACACTAATGAAATAAATATTAATATAAATACGAACATAAATTCGGCAAAAATGCCTTTGTTGTTTTCTGAATTCATGAATACATTTGTTGAAACTAATGGGTAAATAAGGTACAAGAATATGAATAATCGAATTAACTACATTAACTAATAAACTGCATATATTTTCAGTTTTCTTCAGATAGTATAAAGTCTCGGATGCACTGCAGATGCGGATGCCCTGAAAGTCTCGGATGCACAGCCCTTCGTCCAGATATAACTCTTTACTCTCTTCTCTATCTCGGAAGGTGGCTCTTATTGTAGAATTAACTGTTCCATGGGAATCAAATATCCCAAAAGACCACGAGTACAAATTAAATAAATACCATGATCTTGCAAATGCCGTAACCCGGAACGGCTTCACTGTTAACCTTCACGCGTTGGAAGTTGGCGCTCGTGGCCTGCCAGCTAAATCTCTATTTCACCTCTTTAAAGATCTTGGCCTTTCCATAAAAATAATCAACTCTTTCTTAGAAAAATTATCTAAAACTGCGATTTGCGCATCTCAAATTCTATGGCTTCGAAGGGGTAGTGAATGGGTGGTAAGGTGAACGCTCACATGTGGCAAGACAGCTGTCCTAAACCTACCACAGCCGGTTCGTAAGTCCGGAATCCACTGATCACCCCCCAGAAGTGTAAAAAAAATAGTATTATGATGGGCCCGACTCCGGTCGGTGAATTCCATGGCAGCTCCGTTTGTATTTATTATATATATATATGACCATTTTTATAATAGTTTGGTCCTTAACATACCTAATATGAAATATAACTTACATGGGGGCTAATTATCGCTTAAATAAACTATCACTGGGTCTGGAGATGTACATGTATGTCTTGAATGCGTCTGCTACTTCCTTAAGTTTTAGTGCCGTGAATGCTTATTCTACCAATATCATTTTTAATTACATTACAGAAGGATTTTTACGAATTAGATGATTTTTTCGTTTTTGAAATTAATAATTTTGAATTGGATATTTTACAAGTTATTTTAAATAATTTTTAAAACATCTTGTAAAAAAGCTTATAAAAATAATTTAATAAAATTAGAGTGGTGTATGAACATTTTTCTAACAAAAGGGATGTATAAAGAGGTATGTTTATGGATACCCCGAATAAGACTGACAACAGTAGAGTAAATCTACTTATACATTAGCAATACATTCTACAATCTACTACCTACCACTATTAAACAGTTGAAGGACATAAAATTTAAAAAAATACATTGAGGAGATGCCTAAAGGCCACCCTTTCTATGATCTGACCGAATTCGAGGGCCATGAAATTTTAACTATTGCACGCTCTTAAATGATCGTTTTATATACATTTTCATTGATTCATTGTCTTACTATTTATATTGTTGTTAACTTACATAAAGTAACAGTGATTGCAAAACTGTATATTGAATTTTCATTATTTTTTGCATTTTTAAATATTGTTGTTTCGATATTTTGGTATTTTAATTTCTGATTTTTTTAATATTTTTGACTGACTCTAAAAATTAACGTTTTTATCAGTTATGATACTGAACTCATCAGATAATCTGTTTGTCTTTAAAATAGGTAACATAAAGTAGTATCGTGCAAAAAGCGTTTAGTAACAATCTGTACTTACAGTAGGTTGTATACATACTACCTATAGTATATTTTCACACGTCCAAGAGTGGAAGATTCGCCAAATAGTTACGAATGTAATGTAAATGTAATAGAGCTTCTCTACTTTTGCGAATGTCAGGAATAGCCCATTCACTAAATTAAGATTTTCCATTACATTTAACTATTACATTTAACATTAAAAAATCACATGCCCTTGAGACGAATTCGAAGAAATGGTATAAATTGTATTTATCTCGTCTGCACTCACTCCTTTGAACTTAGACGGAGGGGTAAAATTTTCTTCCAGCTTGATTTATATAGCTCAACTTTCTTGGATGAGACTGGCCTACACAATATTTCACCTTTTAATTTAAGTCTGTGTCATAGAAAAGTTAAAATTTTACCACTATCTGATTTTAAACAATTGATAACTGCCTTATCTTTAAATATTTTCCATAGCTAACTCGAAATTTGAATAAAGTCTCTAACATTTTTGCATGACTGAAGATCGCGAATCATGATCACCACTCAATGACGCTCTTATGTGTATTCGGCCTTTAAACTATATATATAATTATTCCAAAATCGATCCTGGGTTTGGAACCAGAGGCGCCCGAAATAGGATTAAACGTGAACTAATTACATAAGCTATTTGTAAAATTGGTGATGTCTGTCATATGTTGGATAAACTTTAGATAAAATTTGCTTCATGACCCCAACTTACAAATACTTTATACGAAATATGTTTTTATTTTCTATGATTTGTTTTTATTTTCTATGGTTTGTGATGTGTAAAACACATTATGATATAGTAGATAAGATTACTAAACTTTATATATTTAAAAATTTTGAAATTGGTTATGGATTCCCTGTAAATATATATATTTTTAATTTAAATTTAAATAAATGTCAATCGTTGTGTGACCATTTATTAATAGAAAATATAATAAGTATGTCTTGAGAATTGTGTGCATATGTGTATGTTTGCTGGGAGAGTCATGAAGACGTTAAGAGGACGTATGTGTGTGTGTGTGTGTGAGTGTGAGTAGGTTTTTTGAGTATTTATGTACATGTTTAAGTCTATGTTTATGTTATATGGTATTTACATACTACAAAATATTATATTTCGTTATGTAGTAAACAAAATTCAAGGGTCTATAAAAATGAAGTAGGTATAGTAATAGATGATACAGTTTCCGTAGTAAATAAAATTGAATGTATTGTCCTATATCCTAATAATATACAAATAACAATATTGCCTTAGTTCATATTGCTTAACATGATTTCAGATACTGATTGTTTGTACGCTCTAATTGAAGTATTGAAGGTATCAATATTTCCTAATTGTTTATTATAAATATCGCAGCAGCGAAAAATAATTCCATTACTGTATTGAGACGAGGAAGTCGGAATAAGCTATAATTTCTTGTACTTCTTGAGGGAGCATTAAATTATTTTCTCCCACCAGATTACTACAATTAGAGATAAAATTGAATAAGTTATATTATAATTTGTTCCTATTGTTTTATTTATAAAAAAGACAAATCGCATGTTACCACGTAAAAGTTGAAACACCCGACGCATCGACATTTCGCCGATGTCACAACCGCCTTTGTCCGTAGACCTAATTACCAACCAGACAGAAATCACAACCCTCAACAATTTTCAAGTTTTCTGAGATTGGTGTTATCTCGCCTGGCTGTGTGACCAAAGTGAGAAGTGATCATAAATTTATAAATGAAATGATAGGAAATTAGACAAGGAAAGGAATTACTCTGAAATTAATTAATATTTCCAACAATCCTATTAACATAACCTATCTAAGTGATTTCTTATAACTATTACTCAATTACCCAGTGATTACGGCGAATTAACAATGCCTATAAGCAAACTAGTAAGAATACATTACTATAATTCACCTATTGTTGTCGGTCGATGTAATGTTTCGCCGCATTCGTCTAGGGATTTTTTTTTAATTGCTTTCATAATTCATTAAGCAATTTGGTCCGTCGGCTCGTCGCCATACGATACAATATCCCCCAGACGATAGTGTGGATAAACACGCCACCCTGACGCTACGGTCGATTTTTTTAAGTCTTACAGGAAATATACGAGTAATTCAAATCCATTCCATATTTTAACATTAAAATTTTGTTTCATTTGCGATACGGCGGCGACGTAAATAAACATTTAACAGCTGATTTTGTCACTGCAGACATTAAATAATAATATCTCCAAATTTATTTTTTTTTCGGATGGTTACTTGGCAAAGGTTTTAAAAATACTAAAAATATTAGGCAGGTATGTTTTAGAAAGAAAATGTATATTTTTTAAAAGTTGTTATAAAGATAAAAATAATTATATATATATATATATATATATATATATATATATATATATATATATATATATATATATATATATATATATATATATATATATATATATATATATATATATATATATATATAATATATATATATATATATATATATATATATATATATATATATATATATATATATATATATATATATAAATATATATATATATATATATATATATATATATATATATATATATATATATATATATATATATATATATATATATATATATATATATATATAT